>JAPFFF010000015.1:3000000-3579227 GCA_039105265.1 Tritrichomonas musculus | reverse complement strand
TGAAGAAAAAAGACCAAAAAGCTAAACTTTAAATAAAAAAGCAGTTTTGACACTTCACTTTTATTTTTGTATTTATGGCTGCGATTGAAATACCTATCAGAAAATTGGAAGAAAAATTGGAGAGTCTTCGAAAAGAAAAATTGGAAACATGCAAGCAAATATTGAAAATAGAAAGGAAGGCTCCATCTTCCATTGATGAGGATGGATTAATTATTTATGATGAATCCAAATTGTTTCAGGAAGACATAGAAGAATTGGAACGATTACGAAGAGAAAAAGAAAAACTCTGGAATCAAATAGAAGCAATGAATAGTTTCATTTCCGATATCAAAAGAAGCGAACAAATGCGAGTTAATTGTCAAAAAGCCTTCGAAATTGGGAAAAGAATAGGCATAATTGAATCTAAATATCCAGGAGATCTCTCAGCTTTGACTCCCGAAGAACGACAAGAATATGACCAATTACTAAATGAATTTCAAGAACTTTTAAAATCTTAAATAAAAAAGCAGTTTTGACACTTCACTTTTATTTTTGTTTTCATGTCTAAATTGCAAGAAGCTTACGAGAAATGGGATATCTTAGATGAGCAAATAAATGACATCGAAAAAAAGGCAGGGATTATTGGTAATCAAAGGGTTTATGATGATAAAGATTTTAGAAAATTAATGGATTTACGAAGAGAAAGAGACAAAGTAGAAAAAGAAATTGAACTTTTAAGAAAAGAATTAAATAAATAAAAAGTTACCTTAATCTATATTTCTTATCATTATTATTGAATGAGCAGTATTGTAAAATTGTTTGATTAAAATCTTGATGAGTTTTGGGTCTAAAATTTTTTACTTTTGCCCATTTTTTAAATTCAGTCCAGGCTTCAAAAGCTACATAACCATTTCTGAATTTTTGAAAGTTTTCCTCAATAAATAATTTTTCAGGAGATTTTGAAAAGTTCATTAAATTCATTCTTGCCTCAGTTGTAGGAAATTGTGCTGGATAGAAATTTGATAAATCAACAGTCAAGAAAAAAGTAATTAAATTGTTTTTGAAATCTTGTGTCTTAATAAGATTACGTAAAGGTTGAAAATAGTCTTGACCTTTCATTGGATAACAATTTGTAACAACAAATCTTCTATCGTCTTCATCAATTCGAATAGGAGCAGGATTGTTTGTTAAGAAGATGAAATTGGCAACATTTTCTTTAGATTCAGTATTTCTATGTTTTCCTTCAATAGTAGCGAATCTTTCTGTGATTAACGTTTTTAATCTTTCATGTTGTTTAAGATATTTTCGATCGTTTTTATTATGATTTTCCTTTTCTGAACATACCAATAATTTTTTGTTTAAGATTTGGAAATTAAAATTGCTTGTAATATTATCAAAGTTTGCATTTGGATCAGAATATTCACCTAAAAGTTGACAAAGAACATTAGTAAATGTATTTTTCCCACAACCCGGTATACCAATAAGAACTAATGCAGTACCTGTTTTACCATCTGGATGTTGAAAAATAAATGAAATCCATTTAATGATATAATCATATAATTCTTGGTCAGAATTTGCAATAACTCTAAAAATATGATCCAAATATGGTTGAATCACATTTTGTGTACAAAGAATTAATCTTGAATAAGGATACCAATGAAAATATGAAAAAATGTTTGGATCTTCGGAATAGAATTTCATTGATTCATAAGTAATGAAATCCAAATTCTTCCCAAAGGAAACAACATCAAATGCAGTAATTGCTTTCTTTGTATTTTTCCCAACTTTTGAACACCCTAATTTAATATTTTTCAATATTGGTGCAAATTGAGTAGGATTTAACATTTCTAACGTATTTGATTGTTTAATTATGAAGATATTGTCTAGTTGAATATAACAACAAACTTTTTTGAAATCAGTAAAGAAATCTCCAACACGAATTCCAGTAGAAGAGTATTTTCTTTCATAATTCTTATCTTTAAATGAGATTATTGAACAATTTTCACCAAAATCAATTTGAACAAATTGGTTAATTGTATTATTGAAATATTTCTCCCAAATAACATTTCTTTGAGATTCTGAGAGTGCATTCAAAATTGGGAAGATCCAATGATTTGAAACTTCTGGATGATTTTCTTGACTACCAATTGCTTGAAGATCTTGTTCAGAATTTTCTTGATTAGATAAGTACCAATTTTTCACAATATTGTACAAATGGTTTGGATTAAATGGAGAACGAAATATATATTTGATAGAAGTTGTTAAATTTTCAAGTGTTGGTTCAAATAAATTTAACAATCCAACAACATCATCAGGAAACAATTGAATGAGATTTGTATTTATTTCAAGATCACGATCATGAAACTCTTGACCTTGATATTGAGGAAAGACATTCTCATTTATATTTTCCATTTGTCTAGCTTCTGGAATTAAGAAATCATCAGAGAGGAGGGTTGGTTGATTCATCGATACAAAAATAAAAGTGACTGTCAAAACCGTTATTCATTTTTTAATTAATGTCAAGTGATAATGAATTACCTCTACACTATTCAACTGGGGGTTCACCTCAATATCAATTATCACCAAACATGCAAAATTTAAATAATAGTTTTCAAAACTTTGTTGTCAATAATGAAATTGATGATTGGGAAATAGACCGTAATTTTAATGAACCTCAACCAATAAATACATCAACGTCTCCAAATGAAGAAGAATTTTATGCAGGAATCAATCAAATAGTAGAAGAACATCCAGCAAATCCAAACCGTGATTTTAATGAACCTCAATCAACGTCTCCAAATGAAGAAGAATTTTATGCAGGAATCAATCAAATTGTAGAAAAACAATTAGAAGAACATCCAGCAAATCCAAACCGTCATGGAAATCCAAGACCTCCAAACCCACAAGATGTATTTGGAAAAAGTTATCATGATAAGATTGACCCGATAAATAATTTTAAAGATTTTCTTAAAATAATTGAACCAGATAGAATTTATCCGTCAGATGAAATCACTTATCTTTATAATTCATATTTTCATACTCATCATTCAACAAATGGTTTTGGAAAATTATTAAAAGTCAAGAAATATTTCAAATCAAAACAAAGAAAGATTCTTGGAATAAAAAAAATATATTATAAAATGAAAAAGACAAAATTTCCACCTCAATCCCACCTCGATCCCACCTCGATCCCACCTCAATCCCACCTCAATCCCACCTCAATCCCACCTCAATCCCACCTCACTAAAAATTTTCACTCACAAAAAGTTTAATAAAAATTTAATTCAAAAAGTTCATTTTTATAAATGTTTCTTTTATTAA
Organism: Tritrichomonas musculus; assembly: GCA_039105265.1. Taxonomy (NCBI): domain Eukaryota; phylum Parabasalia; order Tritrichomonadida; family Tritrichomonadidae; genus Tritrichomonas; species Tritrichomonas musculus. The sequence continues at coordinate 3,575,927 of JAPFFF010000015.1, read as the reverse complement.
TGTTAATGTATGGTGAATATGTTTCTGTTTACAATTGTCCATGTTCTTCAGAATTGGAAAAAATAGAATCTCATCTCAAAAAGATTAACAAAAATCTCAATAGAATATTTCATGGGATGATAGACGAATTTAACAAAACCGAATATGAAGAATTAAAGAAAAGAAGAGATTTGACTTGGAAACAATGGAAGAAAAATTCTGATGAATATGATCAATTACTCAAAGGAGAAAGTACGCCTGAGACAAACAAAAAACTCGATGAACTTAGAAAAATAAAAGAATTATATTGGGGACATGTCTGGAACTTGAATAATCAAATTGAAAATTTTGAATAAAAAGTCAATTCATTCAAAAAGTTTATTTTTTTAAATGCAGGGCCAACAAAGTTTACCTAGTGAAAAACAAAAAGAATTAATAAATTTGTTAAAATTCACTAGAGGTGAAATTGAAAAAACTTGTGATCAAATGATCAAAATGACTGAGGAATTCTTTGATCAAGAAATTGATTTAAAAAATGATTCTCGTCCAGAGAGACAAGAACAATTACATTCTTTACTAATAACAGTTGGGATTTTAGCAACTTCCAACAGAGAGAATTTCCGAAAATTGGAAGAAACGTTAAAGAATAAATAAACATAACCGTTTTTTAACCGCTTTCATTTTTATTTATGACTGTTACTGAACAAGACCTTGAATTAGAATTTAGAAAATTGTTCAAAAATGATATCGTGTCTGATTTCCGACATTTAAAGTTATTTTTCATGTTCAAATTAAATGTTATGATCAATGATCTTGAAAATAACAATCTTGATCGATTTAAGAAAGAAGTTCATAACACACCATTTGTTTTCACAACAATGATTGAACATGATTTCTTTGATAAAATTCAAATCTACAATTCAAGAGAGAAAATTTTAACTACTCCTTAATAAATAAAAAAGATTAAATTTGTTTATTTAATTTTTTTTTAAAGTCCAACTGAGTCAGAGTCAGAATTAAAATTTTCAGTTTGAAATTTGGTTTGATTTTTGTAAAAGATAATTCCAAGAGCAAGAATCATGAGAATTAGTAATGGAATAGATACAGATAAACCTATTATTTTTGATACATTCTTTTGTTCAATATCTGATGGAGAGAATTGATATGAGAAATTGAAAAAATAGGATTCAGAGAATTGATCTGATATAGTGAATTGAAAAGATGGCGAACGTGATGGAGATAAAGATGGACTAAATGTTGGAGATAAAGATGGACTAAATGTTGGAGATAAAGATGGTGAACGTGATGGTGAAATTGATGGGCGGAATGTTGGTGAACGTGATGGTGAAATTGATGGGCTAAATGTTGGTGAACGTGATGGTGAACGTGATGGTGAACGTGATGGTGAACGTGATGGTGTTTGAATTGGAGGATCTTTGAGATAGAATAACCCACGTAATCCGATTTCATTATGTTGAATAGTAATTAATAATGTTGTATCAATTGGTGAGAATGTTGGTGATTCATAAGCAATCAAAAAAGGTTTATTATTTGGTAACATTTTTTCAGGAAAGAGATAATGTTCAGAATTCCATAAAAGATCACCTTGGTAAAAAGAATTTGAATTCATAACAATTATCCAAAATTTAGAACCATAAAATGTTATCTTTTTGACTCCTTCTGAAGAACCAGAAACAAAACATCTATGATATGGATTGTTCACATTTGATGGATCATCATCTTTATCTAGCCAATTTCCACTTACAATTTCCCAGTCATTACATGGAATATATTCAGCATTATCAGGTATTCCTTCAATTGATGGAGATAAAGATTCATGTCTTAAATATGCAATACCTCGAAATAGGGTGCTTCTATGTTGTTGAACATTAATAATAATATTTGTTAGCATTAGGGGAAATTCTTTTGATTCAAAAACAATTATCCAATCTTTTTCATCGTTGGAATATTCATTGATGAGATATTTTTGAGAATTCCATAAAAGTTCGGCCTCATCATGACGGGTAGAAATTTTTCCTATGATCCAAAATTTCCTGGCAGTAAATGATTGTTTAAGTGTTAAATTGTTTGTTGTTGCATAATTTGTCCAACATGATAAGTCATCATTTGGTATAACTGATTTCCATTCTCCATTAACAATTTCCCAATCAAAACAAGAAATCCATTCAGCATCATCAGGTATTCCTTCAATTGATGGGCGATTAATGAGTATCAAAAAGATAACGAACATTTAATAAAAATGAAAGCGGTTAAAACGGTTATGTCAGACCATTTTTTATTAATGCAAACAAGTGATAGTGACGACGGCTGGGATACAATGCATGAATCCATAGAAGAATCAAAAAGTCAAAATGAAATATTTAAAATGAACATTGGCAGCTTGGAAGAAACAAGGGAGAAAATAAAAGAAACGATGGATGGCCTACAGGAGATTCTGGTTTCACAAATCAACCTCCAATATCAATTCCAAAAATATCAGAAAGCTCTCAATAAGAAAATGAATGAGGTTATTGATAGTTTCGATAACAAAGAAGAATTAGAACAAAAATTGGAAGAACTCCAAGAAATAATTAACAAAGGTTAAATAAATAAAAAAATAATTTTTTACTCTTTCAATATTACTGATAATTTTATTTTTTTCGGTGTGGTTGATTTTTTTTGTTCGATGAAGTTGATTAAGGTTTGAGTGTTTTGAATTACTTCAGCTTTTTTGGATTCATATTTTTGTTTCTCTTTCTCTAATTCCTCTAGGAAACTTTCATAATCAGGATCATTCTTTAATGACAGAATCTCTATTTCAAATTCTTCAACACTATGTATTTGTCTAATTAATTCATCAATTGAACTATTCAAATTTTCTTTGAGTAGATTCAAACTATGAGTAGGCAACATTTAAAAAAATGAATAACGGTTTTGACACTTCACTTTTTATGAAGAGAGTTCCTCAAGTAGTATTTCAAAATTTAATAGAGGACAAGAAAGATAAACTCAAAAAATCAATGAGTGAATTCTATGATGCTATGAATCGTTTGGCTGAAGCAAAAGTAAAAGAGAAAGATATTTCTTTTTGTCAACGGTATAATGGTGAAGATTTACACAACTTATATAAACTCAAAAGAGATTTCGAAGATATACAAATTGATTCAATTATTGAAGATCATGAAAAAATAAAAACTGAACTTGAGACAGAAGAGAAATCAGCATGGAAAGAATATCAAGATAGTTTTGATCAATACAAAGTTCAAAAAAGAGCTTTAATAGCTGAAATAAGTTCTTTTCAAAAATTTCTAATGGATGATGATGATTAATAAATTTAATTTATCTTTTTATTTTTTTATCCTCTTACAAAAACAAAAATGATAGTAGAGCCAATAAATGAAAATTATGAATGGTTACAATATAATGAACATTTACGGATTATACGTTCAAAGAAAGATAATATGTTTCAAGCAAATAGTATAATTAGTGCTTGTCAATCAACAAAGAAAATTAAGCATTGGAATGAAAATAAACAAACAAAGGAGTTATTTCAATTTATTTCTGAGTCAGTCGGAATTCCGCCCGACCAAAAGTTATTAGAAAATCGACCAAATTTACCGAATAATTTGAAAGGAATTTATATTCATAAATTATTAATAAATCATATAGCAATTTGGGCTTCACCTACTTATTCCTTCTTTGTTCTAAAATTATTAGATGAGTATTTTGAAAAACAAAGACTTGAACAAAAACCAAGATTAGTACCTAAAAATAGAGAATATGATTATAAATTCTTAATTTGGTTAGAAGAATTAAAAGATAATCCAGAAAAAGTTAAATTACATTTAGTCAAACGTCATAAAGATTATTATCGTGATATCAAACCAAAAGAAAAAAATCAATGGTACTTCAAAGATAATATGCCAATAGCTATGACACCGAATAGAGATATAAAAGATATTATTCGTAAGAATTTTGGTACAAATGATGTCTCAATTTATAGTTCTATCATTACTGCTTCAAAAACATGTTTAGATAAATTAAAGAGGTTAATAGATGAATATATTAGTCATTATCAGGAATGAAATATAAAAACGGTTTTGACACTTCATTATTTTTAAATGAGTGAACCTGACTTTTTCGAAGAGAAGAAAAAGATTGATGATCAAACAAGAGATTTTCTATCGAATGTTCGAAATGATTTGAATATAACGAAAGTTCTCATGCAAAAAATAAATTCTCAACTTGATGAATTAACTTCAAGATTGGAACGTTTAGAAAGTTCTGTCCAAAGAATTGATCGAAAAGTTGCTGAACGTGGTGTTCAAATCGAACAATTAATAAAAGACGTTTTCGTTCTTCAATTAACTCGACCTCAATAAACATTTTCTTTTTAATTAACGGTTTTGACAGACCATTATTTTTATTGTAAAAGAAAGTTAACATGACAACAACTATTAGAGCGAATCCTAACAGATTAATGGAGATTTATAATCTCTTAACGAATGGTAAAGAAACGTTTAAAGAATTCTCTAAAAAGAATGGGGATCGGAGTAAAGAAATATTAAATGAGTATATTATACAAAAAGTGAAAGAAAATGGTTATGATGGGAAATTGAATGGGGATTCAATATTTTGGTTCGTTAAAGGTTTAACTCATTCAAATCTCCCTCAATATTTAAATCAACCTCCTCCAGAAAAAGAATTTACTGAACCCCCACCATCGACACCAATTGAGCCAGAAAAATCAAATTTACGTGAAATAATTGCAAATGCACCACCAAATGTACCTTTGAGAAAATTAATGCCCGTTAGTGAACAAAATGTACCTTTGAGAAAATTAGTTCCACCTCCTGAGCCAAAATCAAATGAATATGAACCAAAAAGACCAACTGATCCTTATTTCTTAAATATTCAGAATTCAATTAGACCTCATTCAAAAGATGATTCATTTATTCAATTCATGAAAATTAATAATGAAAATGATCAAGATAGAATTGTTGATGGTTATATAAAAATGTTAAATGATTCACCAACTGATTGGAGAATTAATTTTGAACAATTAAATGATTATGGTCGAAAGAAATTATTTCCATTCTTACGAAAGAAATTTGAAAATGAAATAGGTGAATTAGCTGCAACAGAAAAATATAAATTATCTTATTCAGTTGGAGGTCAATGGCATTCTGTACCTTTAAATGGAAAAACTTATGAAGAATTATTAAAGAATTTAACAGAAGAGAATTTCATTTATCAAATTGAAAAGAATCCAGGTTGGGAATATGATTTAGAAGGTCAAAGATTACCTGAATTTTCATTATTTTCTCAAATCAAATTTAGTATATTAAAACATCCAAAACATAAAAATACAGTCGATGGAGGATTCTTTAAATATTTATTAAAACCTGGTTGTCCAAAAGTATTAATTGATTACCTGACAATTCAAATATTTGATAGTTTAATTAATGAAAAGACAAAGAAAATAAAAGAAGAATTAAATGATTGTTGTTTCATTTATGCTTTACAACAAACTGGAAATTATTCAGAATCATTATTAAATCAAATTAGATTAAGGATTCAAAATAGATATTTATCACAAAGTAGTATTAATCATTTATGTGAAGAATTTAATATTCATCTTAATTTAACTTATATTGATGATAATTCTGTTGCTCAAAAACAATCTGTACGTTCAATGGATAAAGGTAAAAGAAAAACATATATGGGTATACAAAAAGCTGAACCAGAACGAACTCATAAATTCAATGTATATCAAAAACATTATTTCATCGAAGAAAAGACACCATTTACATATTATTATATCAAAAATATTGAAAAGTTAGATGAAGACAAATATAATAAAGATTGGATTACAGATCATTGGACAAAAGGTAGATCATTTATAACTTCTTCAAACTTGATTAGAGAATTATTTAAGAAAAATTATTTCATTCCAATTAATTATTCACAAGAACATTTATTACATTCAATATTTTATAATGAAATTGATCAAGATATTTCAAATACTACATTAGAATATAAAGATGAATATTGTTGTAAATTAATTGAACCAAAAACAAAAATAATCAAACAAGTAGAAACTTCTTATTGGTTTTGTGATTTTGAATCTGATACAAGTTCAAAAATTCATATTCCATTCTTATGTTGTTTACATTCATTAGATGGGAAAATTAAGAAAGAATTCTTAGGTGAAAAATGTAATATAAATCTATTGAAATATTTACCTACTGATTCAATTTGTTATTTTCATAATTTGGCTTATGATATTAGAATGATTTTACAAAACAATAATCAAAATATAAAAATATTATCATCAATTATTAAAGGAAATCAATGTTTTAATATGACTTTGAAATTTGAGAACAAAAAGATAACATTTAAAGATAGTTATCCAATTTTCTCTTGCAAGCTATCAAATCTACCATTAATGTTTAATATTCCTTGTGAAAAAGAAATTTTCCCATACAAATATTATACATTTGAAAGATTAAGAACAAATAAAGGTCAAATTAATGAAGCAGGTAAAGAAGAAGATAAAACATGGACTGAACAAGATTATCAATTATTTCGTTCAAATATTAACAAAATTAAGGGATGCCGTTTAAATAATAATGAATTTGATATGTGGAAATATGCATTATTTTATTGTCATCAAGATGTTCGAATATTAAGAGAAAGTTTTGTTAAATTTAGACAAGGTTTCATTCAAGATTTCAAAATCGATCCATTCAAATATATTTCAATTTCTTCTTTAGCTAATGATGTATTTAATCATAAAGTTTATTATGGTCATGATTTATATTCAGTAGGTGGAATTGTTAGGAAATTTTGTTCATATGCTGTTTATGGAGGTAGATGTATGACTGCTTATAACAAAAAGTGGCATATCACTGAAAAATTAGCAGATTTTGACGCAGTTAGTTTATATCCTTCAGCAATTCATAGATTATATACCGTTCAAGGAAAACCAGTAGTAATATCCAAAACTGAATTAAATTATGAATTTTTATCAAAACAAGGTGCATATATAGTAGAAATTTTAGTTACTGGAATTCATAAACATTATCCATTTCCATTAATCGTTAAGAAAACAAAAGATGGTAACCTTAATGATGATAAATTCGATAAACCTTTCAAAATGATTGTCGATAATATTTATTTAGAAGATCTCATTGAATTTCAAAAAATAGATTTCGAATTAATAAGAGGTTATTATTGGCCTGGAAAAAGAGAATATCATATCCAAAAAGAAATTCAAAAAATATTTGAGAAAAGATTAGAATATAAAAGTCAAGACAATCCTTTACAAAATTTATATAAATTAATTATGAATAGTTGTTATGGTAAAACCATTGAAAGACCTATTGAAAAAGATTTTAAATACATTAATGATCAAGATACTTTAGATAATTATTGGATCAAAAATTATAACAAAATTGTTGAAGATATTGAATTACAAAATAATATGCATGCTGTTAGAATATTGAGACCAATTGATAAACATTTTAATTTTTCATTATTAGGTATTCATGTATTAAGTATGTCAAAAAGAATCATGAATGAAGTGATGTGTCTTGCATTTGATATTGGTTGCCATATTTATTATCAGGATACTGATTCAATGCATATTGAAATAAATGATTTACCAAAATTACAAAAAGCTTATAAAGAAAAATATAATCGAGAACTCATAGGTAAATATTTAGGTCAATTCCATTCAGATTTTCCAACTATAAATGGTCACAAAGAAATGCCAGAATCAATTGAATCATACTTTTTGATGAAAAAGATGTATATTGATAAGTTACAAGATTCTACAGGTGAAATTGATTATATGACTCGTGGGAAAGGATTAACTGAACAATCTATTAAATATGCTTATAAGAATGAATTTGATAATGATCCAATGAAATTATATAAATATTTATACGAAGGGAATCAACAAACATTTGATCTTACAAAAGGTCAACCATGTTTCCAAATGAATAAAAATATGACTGTATCAACCTTAAATGAATTCAAAAGAAGAATATCAACACCATATAAAGAAGGAAAGAGAGAAAAATATTTTGAATATTAATGATTGTTTACTAACCCAATATATTTAACCAAAAGTAGAGAAGGTTCAAGCAAATGTTAATAATTACGATCATAACAACAATCCATAAACACCAATTCGGAGGTGGAGAATCACAACAATAATCATCGTTGTGGTCAATTCTTTCACTTTGAGATTGATCAATTAAAGGTTCAGACATTTAAAAAAATGGTCTGTCAAAACCGATCTAACCGTTTTCATTTTTTATTTATGTTATTTGTATTAATATTGTTACCAATAATTGATGCTTTGTCAAATCTCCATCCTTCGAAGGAAGATTTTTTCAAATATCTACATGATTTAAATGATATGAATAGGGAAGCCAGAGAACTTCGAGAAGCGATTCGAGGTAGCGAGCATTTCATTTTTAAGAAAAAGGAAAGTCTTCAAAGTGTGGAAGAGAGAATCAAGAAAATGAAAGAAAGAATCCAAGAGTACATCAAAAATAACCCCCATGACTTTGATCTTTGAGAATAAACAATAAGCTTTTTTAATTTTTTTAATTTTTTATTTTGTCTCAAAAATATATGACAAAGACTAGGATCCGTTGGAATACTCAAAAAGTGAGAGAAGAAATGGCTAAAGAAAATTGTATATTATTAGATGATTACAAAAGAGGAGATATTCGTATTCATTATTTATATGAAGGTAATGAATTTTCAGTAAGGTGGTCAGATTGGATGAAAAAAGATAGGCCATCAAGACCACATTTGAAAGGAGGAAATAGAAAAATAACAAAATCAAAGAGTGTTGATAACTTAAATAAAACTTTTGAAGATCCTGAAAATGGAGAAGAGGAAAATGAAAATGAAGAAGATTTTAATGAGATAGAAAATGAATTACATCAAGAATGAACTCATTAATATGTTAGAGCAATTTATATTAGAGAAGTTAGAGTTGGAAATAGGTTTGATGTGAACTTTTTCTAGAATTTTGCAAAATCAAAAATGCCACCAAAAAGAACGAAAATGTCAAAAATCCCGCCAGAATTATTGTATTTAATCGAAAAACAAATAAGAAAAAGAAGCAAACCAACACGAAAAACAACAACAACACCAAGAAAAGCGAGATCAAATAAAGGAATCAAAAGATCAGGAGTAAAAAGAACAAGAAAAAGATAAAAAAAGAAAAAATATTTTTATTTTTTGATAATTTAATGAAAAATCAAAAATAAACAATGTCAGAAAATGCAGTAAAGAAAGTTGTCGAGGCAGTTGGAGCAGCAGCAGAAGCAGGTGCAGCAGCAAAAGGATCACCACTACCTAAATTTAAACCTATAAATAAGAAAGCAGGAACAGTAAAGAAAAAACAAGGGCCACCACTACCTAAATTTAAACCTATAAATAAGAAAGCAGGGACAGTTAAGAAAAAAACCACAGCTGCACCAAAAAGACGTCAAGCAGCAGCAGCAATGGATTTATCTCATAGATCAAAAGAAGAATTGCAAGCTTTCTGTTTGGCCCAAAAAATTCGTATTGAACCAACTTATACCAAGGAAAAATTAGAAAATCTTATTCAACGTTGGGCTAAAACAGGATATACAAATCCAAAAAGAGCAAGTGCAAAACCACCAAAGGCACCAAAGGCACCAAAAATGACGAAAAGTGGAAAACCAAGAAAAACAAGATCAGATAAAGGAAAAACACATAAGACAAGACCAAATAGAGTTGCAAGACTTTATTATGGCCCAAAAGAAAAATAAATAAATCATAATTATTTTTACAAGTATAAATGTCAAAAAAAGTAAATACAAAACGATCAAATACAACACCAGAAGCGAAAAAATTAATGAAACAAATATCAAATGCCAAAATGAGAACAGATGTTGGAAAAGGAGATAGTTATTCTTTTACTGATGATAGATATTATAGAATCAAAACAGTTGATAATTTGGTTCATGTAATCAAAGGAGTTCATGAATATGTTTTTACTCCAAGAGAATGGGCAAAAAGGAAAAAAGGAACAAAAATTGTAGCTCAAGAAGTCAAAAAAGCTCATTCTGATGACCTGAATGCAGCATTAGCTTGGAAACGAAAAAAGAAAGCAGGAGAGAAAAAACAAGAGAAGATGGAATGGGTACTCAAAGGAGGAATTCCACCACAGTTACAGTCGAAAGAAAATGAGCCAAAGCCAAAAAAGGCGAAAGAAAATGAGCCAAAGCCAAAAAAGGCGAAAGAAAATGAGCCAAAGCCAAAAAAGGCGAAAGAAAATGAGCCAAAGCCAAAAAAGGCGAAAGAAAATGAGCCAAAGCCAAAAAAGGCGAAAGAAAATGAGCCAAAGCCAAAAAGAACAAGAGCAAATGTTCCTAGAGCAAAAGATTTTGTTGATGCGAAAGAGAAGAAAAGATTAGATAAAATAAATAAAATGATAGCTAAATATGGTGAAATACCAAAAGCTAAAAGAATTGAAAAATTACAAAAATTAGGATATAATGTAGATAACAATACAGATGACGAAAAATTAAATATCTGGTTACATGAAGCAGATTGTATTCAAAAAGGTAAATATCGATATTTATCTTATGGAACTTTATTTAATACAATTCAATCAAAAAAATTTCAAAAAATTCAACTTAATCCAATTCCACCAGATGCAACAAGAATGGATTTAGTTCAAACAATGTATGATATAGCAAAAGGGAAATTTGGTAAAGAAGTAAAAAAGACGAAGACAAGAGCAAATGTTCCTAGAGCAAAAGATTTTGTTGAAGCGAAAGAGAAGAAACAAACAAAAAAGAATTCTCAAAAATGGGACTCATTGAGTAAAAATGATTTGTTTGATTTATTGAATCAAAATGGATATTTTGTCAATTTTAATTTATCGAAACAAGAATTAATTAAGCAATGTAAAGATAATGGAATAACCATGCCAAAACAAAAACAACAGAGAAAACCAAAACCGAAAAAGGCGAAAGAAAATGAGCCAAAACCGAGAAAACCGCTATCTGAAGCAAAACAAAGAAATCAAGAATTGAGAGAAAAATATAAAGGAATTAAAATTGATAGTCTTCGAAGATTGTTAAGAAGAAATGGTATTGATTTTAATGAAACAATGAAAAGAAAAGATATTATTGAATTAATTGAATCAAATAATCTAGTATATAAAAAGAGAGAAAGAAAACAAAAACCAATAACCGAAACAAATGAGGCAGTAGGAACACCCATTCCTCCACCTCCACCACCAGTGAGCGTTAGCGAACCCAATCCACCAATAACAGAAACAAATGATGCAGTTGGTACTCAAACTCAAAGACCTCCGTTATCTAATCGATCACAATATGCTCAAACAATAATGAAAAGATTAAATGGGGAAAAAAAAATTCCAGGAACAGAATAATCACAAAGAAATATGAACCGAAAAAAATAAATTTACCTAACGTAGTTCATGTAAATCTTCCAATACAAAAACCAGAACCAAAACAAAAACAAAAACAAGTTATTACAACTCTTCCAAATAGTGAGAAATTCAAACAAAATATTATTCAAGATTCAATAAAACCAACAAAAACGGTTCAAAAAGAGTCACCGTTAAGAACTCAATATGATGATAATCCTGAATTTTATGATAATTATTTCGATAATCCACAATCTGATTTTGAAGATAATTATTTTGATAATCCACCATCTGAATTACCAAAACAAGAACCAATAGTCGAAATTGATTATAATTATGTTCCAATTGAAGATGATCTGAGAATAACCAATTCAACTGATCCACCAAAACAAAAACAAAAACCAAAACAAAAAGGAAAATGGAGGTCCAAAGATGAGATATATAATGAGATGGTCAAGAAATTAGAAAGGAAAGGAATTCCAATTCCTGAAGGTGCAACTATCAAACAATTAAAAGATTTAGATAAAACGGTTAAAGGGCAATCTGGTCGACCAAAAAAATAAATGAAAGGTCAACGATATGTACACAAGTCAAAGTGGAAAATAATTTGGGTTATTGACGATGATGGTTCTAGAAAACCGTTTCTTCTTGATGAAAAAGGTTCATTGGCATTGATGTATTTTCCAAAGAATGAAAATAGAAATCTTCGAAAAGAAATACAAAAAATATATCCCAAAAAAACACTTCATCCAATAGGACCAATTCGATTTCATGATTTTAGAAATCAAGATAAAGGTTGAAATATTGGCTTATTAATAATATTTGGATCTTTTCTTGGATTTAATAAGACTGCTGGTTTAGCACTAATTTTTTTATTAAAACTTCCAAATGCCATTCTTTTTATTTATTTTTAAAAAAATGACTTTATCATTACCAAAAGCTTTAAAGGACGATAGACAAGAATTAAGACATTTATTTAGTGAAATCAAAAGTGAATTATTTGATACATTTATGAAAACAGATAGTTTTACTGAATCTTGTGAATGTATGAATATTTCAAAGAATATAAGTGTTATAGAAAAAGAAATAGAAACAGATTTTAATGAACTTGAAGATATTATATTTAGGATGAAACAAACATTAGATCGCACATTAGTCATCAAAAAGTATTTTCAAATTTCATAAATTTTTTCAGAAACTCAAAAATGATTAAGAAAAGAGCAGCGAATGCAGGAGTAAATGCTAATATTTCGTTAGAGCCTTCAGCAGCTAGTCAAAGTACAAACAACTTAACAAATAATATAATAATTAATAAAAGAGATGATGGGAAAGAAGATATTGTTATAACTCGTGAAATTGAATTACCTGATATCAAAAATAATGAAATTGAAAAAGATGTTAAATATTTAATTTTAGAAACATATGCAAAAATTTTATTAGATCAAGATAAAGCTTTAATTTCGAATTTAATATCTAAAAATTGTATTATTATACCAATTACAAGTTTACAAGAAATAATCAAAACTATATTAGGTAAAAATTGTTCATCTGTAGAAATTTATATTGATGAAGATATTAAATGTTGTGCATCTAAAGCATCACCTATTCGAAAAATTGAAGCAATAAAAATAATTAATGAAGATGGTGAAATGGTAACAGATTTCAAACAAGTTTATAACAAAGAATTTAATGATTTAGTTAATGTTTATCATCTTTGTTTGAAATATGTTGTTGTATAAGAGAGAACTTTTACTCTTTGAATACACAAACAATATTATCATTTATTTTTGCAGTTATGATTCCAATTGTTAAACGTCTTATTTTTGATGTTATTGGAGTATTTTCATCAAGAACTTTGATTTGATTATCTTCATCAATATAAATTTCATCACCAATTTCAAACCTTGATGAATCATCAACTTTGACCAAATAATCACCATGACTTGCAAAAGTAATTGAATTATTTTCTTCGTCAATTCGAACACAAATTCCAATAAATTCTTTCCAAGTACCTGTAGTTTTCACTGAACAAATACAATCTATTGAATCTTTTTCGGTTGATTCAATCCATTGATTATCAACATTCTTATAAACTTTTCCTGTAATAAATACTGGTTTTCCTATTTCAAAATCATCAATAATATCTTCAATTGGAGCATAATGTGTGATTGTATTTGAACCCCTACTGTTGACAGTTCCTTTGACATCTAAATTTCCAAAAATCTCGAATAGTCTTCCTGATGGAGAAACTTCATAAGAAAATGCTATTGAATCATTCAAAATTACTTTCCAGCGGGCAGTATTGTATTGATTATAATATATTATTTTAGAACATTTTGTTGAATCCAAACCAAGAACTATATTTGATTCATATAAATTTGGATTTCCTTGATATACCTTTAAACAATCTGCATCTACACCATCTATTTCTAAATCACCATATGTTATAAAAACGTTATTATGAAAAATGGTATGATTTGCGTCCCAACCAATAATATTTGCACAACCTGTAACACCTAAAACACCTAAACCAGTCATAAAACCGAAAGTAGCAGCTTCATTTTCATTTGTACCTATGCCTGCTATTAACGAGATTTTTAAATCTGATTCTGTATTATTTGTATCTAATATTGTTATTTTCCCATTTATCGTTGAATCACCCTCTTTGGAGACATAATTGGTCAAATCAACAGGTTCAGGAATTTCACTTTTCAATGCATAATTTGACAAATCCATAGGTTCAGGAATCTCACTTTTCAATGCATAATTGGCCAAATCAACAGGTTCAGGAATTTCACTTTTTAATGCTATTTTATCTTGCTTCAATATTTTTTCCGCTAATATTAATTTGGTATCAAAAGAGTCTTCCCCATTATCGATGTAAAAGCATTGACCAAATCTATCGCTTTTATAATAGGTCAAGTTATAGGTTGTTCCATCAATTTCAACATCGACATTAACTCCATCTTCAGTAATAACACCATCATAGTCAAACAAATAATCAAACTCTTTTACAAAGCCATCGTTATTTGATATTGTTCCAACAAGGTGAATTCCACTAGTCAATTTTATTTTGACTTCCCACGATCCTGAACTATCTTGTACGTTTTCAAAAGGCACATCGACTGCATCTTTATATATCAAATCATTTTTGCTTCGATATTTTGCATCTGCTTCTTCTTTCGTATATAATTCTTCAATATTTGGTTTCTTAGCTAATTCTTGTTGAATAGTTTCTAAAGCAGTATTTACTTCGTCAGTTGTTGGATATTCAAGACTAAACATTGCAACATCATTTTGATGACTATTTACTGCTAATGCATTTATTTTTTCATCTAAAGCTTCAATATCAGATAAATAAGCAATATCAGCTGGAGTTTTCTCAACTAAAAGTCTCATAAATGTATTGTTTTCAATGATACATCCAGCAATCTTATAGTTAGTATTTTCTCCTGTTATAATTATATTTTTATCAATTTTACTAATATTGGATAAATATTTTGTACGATATTCTTCCGATTTTGGAAGACCTTCAATTGTGATGCTATCTATTGTTGTTGTTGTATCAACTCCTTTATAATCAGTTATTGTACCTTGTTCAATTTTGATATATAATCGTTTTTGACCTTCAGATGTGAATAATTTAAATACACAAATACCATTTTTTAATTCATCTTCTGCTTGAAATAAAACTGCAGCTTGTTCATCTTGATAATAAGTAACAATATCAATTGTATCCATTCTTGTTAGTTCACTTCTGGAAATATAATCACTTTCAATTTCTTCAATTTTATCTACAATTTTCAATAATGGTTTCTTCATTGAATCTCTAAATGAATAAGTTAATAATTTTGCACCCCCAACAGTCATAATCATTTCTTCTTCTTTTTCATCAAATACTGGAATTTCTGTTGGACCTGATTCACACCAATTTCGAACACTATTTAATGATACTCCAATACTTCTTGATAAATCAGGTAATTCCATTTCTTGACGAGATTGAACAAATTGTTTCCATAAACCAGATACACAACTAGTAATTTTTTCTGCACCAAATATTAGACCATTTGCACTAAAAGCTAACATTCCTGCAACCATTTGAATTTTTTGTTTTAATCTAATTTTGTCAATATCAGCTTCTAATTTTTCAGTAATTTGTTCAGTTAATGCCATTCTTGATTTCAAACCTTCAACTGATTTATCTAAATTATCAACATCAACAGAAACAACATCAACTGTGTTCGAAACTAAATTCAAATCTGATCTCATTGTTGTAATATTGTCTGCTGTAATAATTTTTGATGAAGTTATGTTGTAATCAGTATATAAAGTAGTTGCTGCATTTGGATTTGGACTCACTTCATAATATTGTTGATTAATTATATATTCAAATGGATTAGTATTTTTATCCCAATTAATTTCTTCAATTGGATCTACTAAATCTTTAAATAAATAAATTGCAATATCTTGATTGTTAACTCCAAATTGACCAAATTCATGACAATTTAATTTCTCAATTGTATCCAAATCACCTCTGAGACTAAAATAATTTTTATCATAATCACCATGTCCAGTATACAAATTTGATGGGTAAAAACTTAATCTATTCCATTCTTTGGTAAATGAGAGTTTCAAATCTAAATATACTCGATCCCAATTATCAAATTGTAAATTGTCTTTTACTTCGGTATATTTATTAATATAAGCTCGAATTACACAACAATCATATCTTAGATTTCCTTCTGTCCATCCAACTGGAAGATATTCTCTCACAAAGGTCAAACCTTTTTCACCTCCATCAATTTCAGTACCATCTTTTAATAATATTTTTGTTTGAACATCAGAATCTTGAAAAAGTTTTTCAATTGGATTTTCAGATTCACCCCAAGTATAATCCCATCTTTTATGAACTGCATAAGTATTCCATTTTGATCTTCTCATCATTATTTCTGCTCCATCTCTTTCTTGATATTTTGTTTCACCTTTCCCTGGAACTTGTAAATTACGTTTATTAATAATTTTTCCTGTGATATGACCTTGAACATTCAAACCACTCCATTTTTCACCATCATAGGTTAAACTCCATTGATTTCCAAAACAATAATCTTTGAATTCAAATTTTAAACCAGTTGGAATTTGATAATCAGTTGGAATTTTGAAAACCATTTTATAACAATCTTTGAAATTTGATTTTTCATCGGTTACTGAATTTCTATCAAAAATTTGTTCTTCAGTGATTATACTTGGTTTGTATAAATATAAGTTATCAGATTCATGTAATTTCAAACTATTTCTAGAATCTATGATATCACATTTGATGGAAGGTAATGTTGATTTCAAATGATTTAAAGGTAATTGATAAATAATACTAATTTCACCATTAATGTACAAAGATTTCAAATCAAGACTTAAATTCTTATCAACTTTTATGTATGGAGTTGTTGATGTTTCTTCAGTAATTGTCACTTTTTTATCTTCAGCAGCTGTTACACATGGACATACGAAATTTTTATTCAAAACATAAATTGATAATTGATAAATATATTTTCCTTCACTATCTAAGAAAACATTCTTTCTCAAATTGATTTTAAATACTTCTGTCTTATCATCGATTTGTAATAGTTTTGTTATATCATCATCATTCATTTGTATATTTAATTTTTCATCTTCAACCGTTAATGCATCTCTAGTAACATGATAATCAGAAAAACCTTCAACAGTTTCAAACTCATTCGATTTTGATGTTAACAATTGAGAACCTAAATATGTTTTACCATCTACTTTAAATTGAATATCGCCTTTAAATTTAGTCAGCATTTTTTTACATTTGCAACAAAAATAAGATTTACTCAATTGTGGAACATTTTTCTTCTAATAACTGAATTCTACTATCATAAAATTTATCACATTCAATATTTTTAGTTTTATCTTCTAAGATCATAATTCGATTCTCGGTTGTCAAATTTTCAAAAGTTAGATCAGTTTCAATATTTTGACATTTACGTTCCAAAGCAGTTAATATTTCATCAACATTCTCATTCTCATTATTATTATTACCTCCACATTGACATTGATTCTCTTCTAATCGAGATAAATCTTCTGAAATACCAGCACAAAATGACCAAATCTCTTTGATTCCTTGATTTAACCATTTTAATTGATCTAGTTCTTCGTCTTGCCATTTCTTTAATTTTTCTTCAAATGTTAATACAACTGGTTTTTCCTCATTTAATGCCAATGTTTGAGCTTTATTATTTATGACAAAACCTTCTTTATTTCGATATTCTTGACTCTCAGTAGTATCAGCAGAAAATACATTTCCAATTTGATCAACATTTGATTCTAAGGTTGATACCCTTTCAGTATAATTTTTCATTGTATTTTCTAAATTTGTTATTCTAGTTAATGTATCAAAATCTATAGAACCTGATGATGACCCAAGAGTGGTTAAATAATTTTTGAAATTCTCATTCAAAGGAGCAAGGTAATAACCAACAATTCGATTTTCTAAATTTCTTTCCTCACCAGAATTTGTTTCATATTGGTGTTCTTCACAATATTTTTTATCGGCTTCTGTTTCTTCTAATTTTAATTCAAATATACCATTTAAGGTTATTTTTAGGTTATGATTTTCAATTACAAATGATGAACTTTCTATATTATTTTGATTTGATTTAACAGTTAATTCATTATTTGTTATTTTACATTCGATAACATAATCAATGAATTTAATTTGATAATTTATTTTTGAACGTTTTCGATCAAAGATATGGAAAATAAAATGTGAACTCTCATAATCATAAATGGTAATTATTAATGATGAATTATTGTATTCGACTGATATAAAAGAAGTTAACATAACACCATCAGCAGCTTCAAGATTACTCATATCAAAAGTTATAAACCCATACCCTGCTAATGTTTGAGGTCGTAATGGTTGTAATGGAATATTATTTAAATTATTTTCGACAAATATTGAATTTCTCCAAAATTTACCAAATTCTTTGTTATCAATTAAGTATTCGAGTTGATCTTCAAAACTTTGATTCAACTGAGAAAATATATAATCAATATACAATTTCCAATCATCTTCATTTTTTTGTAGCATCTTCTCATAGGACTCAATTGTGATTGTTTGTGGATCTTCTGTTAATAATTGAGGTGCAGCTCGAAAAGTCTTTGGAGCTCCTATTTTTGCCATTGCATATTGATTTTGATGAATTTCACTTTTCATCTTCCAAAAGATTGCTTTTGCGAGAAATTGAAGATCCAATATATAATTTTTTTCATCGATCGGTTTTTTTGGATTCGGCATTATTACTGGAAATCGTAAAACTTCGGAAAGATATAGTGGTTCTGAAAAAGTTACATGATTTCCTAAATCTTGAATATCATCTGGATCATCATCTGATGGGTAAGATAAATTTATTTTTTTCCAGAGATTGAAAAATTTCACAAGGGCATTTGTTGATATTTGAATTTTATTGTCCGAAGAATTTAACATAAAATTTCCAGTTGCTCCTTTCAATGCTGTACTTAAATTTTCCGTTTTATTCACAACTGAAGTAAGATCTCTCCCTAATTTATCAGAAGTGAGTTCACTATTATATCCAGTTAATCCCTCTATTACATTAAATTTGATTTTTAAATTTTGAACTGTACCACCATCTTTCAAAACAAATTTAGTTTTTGAGTTATCTTGATTATCGAGTACATAATCAACAATTTCATCTGTCGTGATTGTTGCTGTTCTTTCTCCTTTCTTTTTCTCTTCCTCATCTTTTGGGTATTTTATTGTTAAATTTGACGCCTCACCATTTTCTTTCAACACAAATAAACTCGAATCAGTCACACCACTTGCAGTCATTAATTTGAAATCTGTATCGGTCCAAACACCTGTCATTAAATTTTTATTTTCGCACCAAAAATAAAATTGATTCAATATTCTAATTTCAAGAACAAAATGAAATAATCAGGAACTATTATTTTTCTTGTTTCTGTATCTTTAAACCAAACCATAAAACCTTGTTTGACATTCGAATCAATTAAATATTTTCTATTATCATCAGGAACTTGTAAATTTGCAACATAAACTAAACTATCACAATAATTATTTCGAGGAACAAAACTTGCATGAACAGTATAATTTGATGCAGTATGCTTATTAACAACACAATAACAATATTGAAATATAATATATCGATCTTGACCTTGAGTTGGAGTATGAAACTCTGATGGATATTTAAAAGCAAATCTATCATTTTCAAAATAAAAGTGATCAACCGTTAAACATTCTGATAAATTTTGTTCTTTTTGTTCCTTTGTTGTTAATTTCCAACCTTGTACAGGATAATAAGTTTTATGAATTTTTAATGGTTGAATATTTAAATTTGGATCAATGTTATATGAAATTAATGTCGACATATTTTTCTATTCAAATAAAAATCTTTATTTATAGCCACTTGGTACTCCTTCATCATGATATTGAACTCCATCTTGAATTGACCAAGTCCAATAAGTATCAGAACAAATCCACATTTCTGGTTTACATAAATTTCTTACATTAACATCATGGGTAGGGAAAAGATAACTATTTTCTTGTTGATGACCCCAATTAAAGATAGAATCAGCATGAAATTTTATTAAAGCTTCATGATTATCAGTATCTATACCATCGAAAACATAACCCGAATTTCCACGTTCTAATTGGAAATTAATTCCGAAATTTGTATCATCATAATAACTATTTTTGAAATTTATATCTCCTCTAATTTGAGAGTTTTCAATTATTATGTTATTCAGAGGTTGACAAATAGATTCTAAATATTCTGGAGTTGCTTCAATTCCATCTAATTCATTTGCCATTAATTGATATTGAACAAATCTTCCATTCCAAGTATTAGCAAATTCAACTTGAGGATACAATTTCTTATCTATTATTAATCGAACATTTGCATACATAATATTTCTATATACAGTAATATCATTTGCATATCTTGGAAACATAAATGTTAAATTTGTTGCATTTTTCAAAGGCATAGATTTAATTAAATTTATTTCATCATCTCCGACAGTTGTATCAAAAATTACTCTTGTTAATTCTTGAGATGGAATTATTAATGGTTCTTGTAAAGTTGACATCAATCCTTCAACAACAGATGGTTTTATTCCAAATCCAAACAAATTTGATCGTCCAACTGTGATTTTTATTGATTTTGGATTAACAATTAAACGATTTTCCATAACTCCACAAAAAACTTGATTCATTGTTGTATTTGATTCAGCCGTCGTACTGCTCTCATTGTAATTATTTAATTTCCAAAGTGTTGATGATGTTCCAGCAAAAACTTTGGAGACATCAACGCTATTTTTAACAATATTGACTTCAAAAGATGAAACAATCTTTCCTAATTGACCAATTTGTAAAAAACGATTTATTATTGGAACTTCAGGAGAATGATATTCAATCATTTGATAATACAATTTCTTTTTCTGACGGTCTCCAACTTTTTGAGGAGGAACTTGACACCAAACTAAACCATCCAAAGAAAATCTTACTTCTTCTTCTATTTCACCTAATATTTGATTTGGATACAATCTCCAAGCTTGTAAAGCTAACTGATCTGTGAATGGAATGATTAACTCTAATCGAATTGGAACCCATTTTATCGTATGGTCATTTTCCCAACATAAATCAGATATTGGAATGTAGCATCCACAAACATTAGGAGATAAATTACAAACATTTTCCCATAACGTATGAGAATGAGGTGAATTTTGTTTTGATTCCTTTGAACGAATTGAATTATATGCATAAGATTCACGAATCATTTCTGTTTGATGATAATTTTGAACCAATTTCCCATCAACATAAAATCTAGCTTCATCAATAATTTCAACAGCATCTTTAAAACCAACAAATATTTGATTTATTTGTGCTCTATCTCGATTTGAATAAGTGGCATTTGGAGGTGATCCTTTTTCTGTAAAATAATTTAATTTCGGTAAATGCTCTGATAATCCAACTTCAAATTCAACTGTCATTTCAATAAAACTTTTTTCTATTTGAGATATTGTATGATTTGGGTGAGTTAGTTTTATTCGAGTTCTTTCGGAAAATTTTTCAATTGGAATATCATGATCATGGAAATCTTCACAATACATAGCAAAAGTATTATCACCTCCATTTTTTGCTACCAAATTTCTTAAATGTTCATTGAAAAAGTTTAATATGTCACCTTCATCGTTTCCAAAGTTTCTAAATTGAGCGTTTTGATAAGTCATTTGTTCTTGCAAAAAAAATTTAGATCTTATCTTAGTCATAACCAGTTGGCCTTCCACGTGGGTAATATTGAACTCCATCTTGAATTGACCAAGTCCAATAAGTATCCGAACAAATCCACATTTCTGGAATTGGTTCTTGTTTATCACTTTGGACTGCAATTAGCCTTCCAGTCTGAGAGACATCGGGATAAAGATATGCATTATTTGTATCACTGTTTAAGAGATTTCCTTTAAATTCAATTGATACTGCTTGATTTCCAGAATCAACACCATCGAAAACATAACCAGAATTTCCACGTTCTAATTGGAAATTGATTCCAAAACTTGTATTATCAAAAGGACATAATAAAAATCTCTCTTTTTCGACTGGCTCTCCGGTTATCCACATATGTTTTGGATAAACATTATTGATTGGTTTTGAGATTGATTCAACAAATTCATCTGTTGGTTCAATATTTCCATCTAATTCATTAGCCATTAATTGATATTGAACAAATCTTCCATCCCAAGTATTATCAAAATAAGTTTCTGGATATTTCTTTTTATTGACTGATAACCAACACTGCTCTAACATAACATTTTGATAAACTGTTGTATGAGTAGTTTTTGCTGGAAACATCATTGTAATATTTGTTGCATTCTTTAATGGAACAGATTTTGAAATATCAATCCGTCCTCCCGTTACCCTCATATCAAATTGATATTTGGTTAATTCTTGCGAAGGAATGATGATTGGTTCTTGTAATGTTGTCATTAATGATTCAATTACATCAGGTTTGACTCCAAATCCACTACAATTCGATCGACATTTGACAATGCGAACGTCATCATTCGCGATCTCAAGGGAATTTTTGGATATTTTCCAAACAATTGAATCAAATGCATTATTCTTTTTGTAGAGATCACAGATTCCTAAATAATAATCACCGTTTCCAGTGAGATAACCATCACCCAGTGAAGTATTATCTTCTTTCTTACATTCTCCAACGGTTATTATCTCATCCCTATATTGAGAAAATCGATTCAATAAAGGTAAATTCGGAGCAGAATATTGTTTTTGTCCATTAAGCGGTAAGTCCCAAAATCTTTTGATTTCACCAACATTTTTAGGTTGAATTTGACACCAAACAAGAGCATCAAGAGAAAATTTGACTTCTATTTCAACTTCACCTAAAATTCGATTTGGATACAATCTCCAAGCTTGTAAAGCTAACAAATCGGTGAATGGTATATTCAATTCCATATGAACAGGAACAGTAACATTATTTTGAAAAGCAATGAGAGGAACATAAACACCTGCAACATTTGGACTCATGCAACATACGCTTTCCCATAATGAATGAGCATGAGCTGCGTTATTTTTGGAATCTTTTGGTCTAATTGAATTATATGCAAAAGTTTCTTTAATCATTTCACTTTGATGATAACCACTAATTAATTTTCCATCAACCCAAAATTGTAATTCAGATATTATTTCAGCTGCATTTTTGAAGCCAATAAAGATATAATTTAGATGTGCACAAGGATCTAATGTAGTTCCAGCAGCATAAGGTGTTTTCAATTTTAGTTTCATGTCTAAATCTAATTTGATAAAACCTTTTTCTATTTGGGAGATTGTATGACCAGAATGAGTTAATCTTATTTTTGTTTTTGTACCAATTGGAATAGGTTCATCTTTGTCATGACATAATTCCTCAACAATTGAAAAAGTATTATCTCCTCCATTCTTTTGTACTAATGTCCTCAAATGATTATTGAAAAAGTTTAATATGTCACCTTCATCATTTCCTGAATTCTTAAATTGTGCGTTTTGATATGTCATCTGTTTTTATGAAGAATTTAAAAAATTCGAAAAGCCAATTTTTTTCAAAGATGAAAAATAGACGAAATTAAAAAAGATGGCTTTTGGAACATGGATTAAAAGAATCGGAACCAATATTGCAAACTTTGCAAAGAAAAATGGACCTAAAATTTTACAATTTGCATCAGATTACGTTGCACCAGCCATAGAAAAATTAGGAGGAACTGTTGGAGGAACTGCTGGAACTATTTTGGGTGGTGTTGGCAAAGGAATTCGAGCAGTGAATGATCGTGTTCAATCTTGGAATGCAACAGGAAAAGATAAATTCTTACAACCTGCGTATGATAAAGAACCTGGTGACTAAGAATACATTCGCCTTCTTACTTCTTCATCTATTGGTGGATCATCAGGAGGGAAAAGTTTTATCACTCTTAATAATGTGTTCACTAATTCAATTAAAACAAGCGTTCCTAAGAGAATTTCAATCAGCATATTGTTTTAAATAGTTTCAAAAATGTTTAAATAAATTTTATTTTTTTTTAAAATGGAATTGAAAATTATTGAACCAATTCAAAATTATTTAAAAGAGTTTAACACAACGGATGAGTTTAATTTATTCTATTCTAAGAACAAAGAACAACTAGATTCAGAAACAACACATAAACTAAACAAAAAGTATCATATTCAAGGTTATCGTATTACTAAAATCAAAGGTGAATTAATGTTAAAGAAGGTCAATGAAGAAGAAGAAAAAGACGATTCAGAAATTTTGAAGATAAAAGATGATATTGCAAAAATTAAAATTACTTTGAATGATGTTATAAATTTTATTAACTCTAAGACCTAATATATGTATCACCACCTGAAGAACATTGAATAACAATCATTGGATGTTCATCAGGATGTTCATGTTTCATTTCATTTAATTGTTGAAATGCATCAAAAAAGTCTTCAAAATCTAAATTACTAGCAGCTTGAGAATAAATGTAACGTAATTGTTGTTTATTAAAACCAGGTAATAAATATAATGTACTTATTTCATTTTTAATATGTGGTTTTAACCCTTTCCAACCTTGAACTAATAAGAAATAAGACATATTTGTATGACGACATCTACGTAATAATTGACTAAAAAATGATTCTTCAGATGAGAATAATTTTGAATTAGAAATATCATCAAATAATACAATTGAATGTAAATATTCTCTATCAAAATCTTCAACAAATAAAACATTAAATAAATCATCGAGTTGTTCTTGTTTAATTTTATTTTTTGTTCTTTCTCTTCGAATTTTGTAATATAAACTTTTTGCTGCTAATAATTCATCGATACATTTTTCAGCATCTTTTTCACTAACCACTACTGTTGGCATTTGTAATAATGGTTTCAATGATAACCAACTTTTATCGTTCTCTTCACCATCTTTTGTAACATAAACTAATAAATGATGAGTATTAAGTATTGAAATTTTAATTATTTCTTCTAATGCTGTAACTGTTTTTCCCATACTTTGTTTACCTACAATAACATTAACAGAATTATATTTAGCAACAATATCTTCATGAATTGGAGCAATTAAAGAATCATTTTTTGGACTCAAATTTGATTTTAACCTTGCTTTTATTTTTGATCTAATGTTTTCTTTTGCAAAATTAACTTCTTCTTCTTCGCTATCACTGAAATAATCACTGTCACTCATATTTTTTAAATTCCGACTAAATTATGTAAAAAAAAGTAATAAAAATTTACTCTTCAGTAATTTCTTCTTCTCCATCATCATCATCATCAAATTCACTTGATGCTTGTTGAATTGCAGCTACTAATAATTGTTCAATATCTTCTTCAAAATGTTGTCTATCGTCTTTTGGTCCAGTTTTCAATTTTTCAATTAAACCGTCAACAATTTTATGATAATCTTCTTGAGTTGTTTTATTTCCACGATATCTTCTTTGTTCTTCTTCTGTTGTTAAACCATATTCTTGATAAAGTGGTTGTAAAACTAATTGATTCCAAACAATTGGATAAGCTTTACATAATAATCTCATTTTGTCAACTGGAATTAAATCAACATAATTTGTTTCTGCTAAAGCTTTTTCAGTAACTCTTCCCATAACATATTTCTTAAATTTATTTAATGCTGATAATTTTCTTGGTTTCTTTTCTGGTTTCTTGAATTCCTGTAACAACTTTCTTAATTCTGTTATCTCTGCGTTACTCATGATTTTTGAATAAAAATAAAAATCAAAGAAGATAAATTTAAAGCTTTGAATTCAGAAACTTCATTAATTGAGGATTATTTGAAATAACACTTGGAGTTTCAGATGTGATAATAGGTTTTACAGGATCAATAATAGGTTTTACAGGATCAATAATAGGTTTTACAGGTGTTGTTTTTGATAGATCGAGTTTGTCGATTGTACTTTTTTCATCAATTATTTTTGGTTTTGTTTTCGCTTCAATATCAATATCAAATTTATTTTTTGGTTCTTTCTTCTTCTTTTTCAAAAGTTTACTTCTTTCTGATTTTTGTTTCTTCAAATTCTTATTTCCTTTAGCTTTTGTATTAATTGTTGGTTTCTTTGGTTTAACTTCCTCAACATCATCATCATCATCATTATCAATCTTTTCCTCAATTTTTGTTTCAATTGGTTTCTGTTTTTGAGCCAATACTTTGAATCGTAATGGTGCATTTTTCCGACCTCTTCTTGGTAAAATTTGAGTCATTGATTTTGTTTGAATTACTTCTGGTTCGTCAACTTTTGTAGGTAATAAGTTAATTTTCTTACCAGGTTCTATTTTTGTCATTGTCATTGGTTTTTCAGATATTGGACTTACTAATGGTTTCTTTTCTATTGGTGTTTCTTTCTCTTCTGTCATTGTTGTTTTAGATGAAAATAAATTATTTATATTTGAATTTGTTTGATATGGAACAACAGGTTTAGGAGGAAGATTTTCATTGAATTGAGACATTATTGATGGTCTCCCACTTAATTTATTTTTCTTTTGTTGTTCTAACAATAATTGGCGTATTGATACATTACCTTTCGAACTTTGTTGAATTAAACTTGTAATTCCACCTTCATAACGTTTAGCCCAAACATTCTCTTCTTTCTTTTCTGAATCATCATTAATTGTTAAATCTGTATTTGTGGTTGTTGGTGTTGTTGTTGTGGTTGTTGGTGTTGTATTTGTTGTTGGTGTTGTTGCGGGCTTATTGAATGGATTTGTATACCCAGTATTTCTTAATGCACCACCAATTGTATTACCATTATTTTGATTTTGTTGTCTTTCTTTTTCTTGAGCTTCATTTATCATATTTTGAATTTCATGTAATGCAGTTTCAGTATCTTGATTCTTAAATCTTTCAAATCCAATTTCAGTCATATTTATTTTTCGACGATACGAATTCAAATCTTTTAATTTCTCTTCGACTTTCTTTTTATGTTCTTTCTCTTTATCATCTTTTGCTTTCTCATCATCCCATTGTTTCTTTGCTTCATTCTCTTTTTGTTGCAAAAGAATGATACTTGGTTCCAAATTATTCAATGGTTTATCTTTATAATCATCATATTTTAAGAGAGTATTTTCTTTCTTATAATTTGTTTTCAGATCTCGATAATATTTATTCGTCTTTGCAATATAGCGATTTAATTTCAAATATCTTTCTAAATCATCCAATGACGGATATAATTCAGCTAACTTTTCATATGTTTCAGAACTATCGTCGATATGTTTATGATATTCTTCTAATAGATTCTTGAAATATTCTTTCTTTTCCTTTTTAACTTGTTCTTTATATTTTACATATGCATTTCGAATATCATCTACTTTCACTTTTTTCTCTGGTCTTTTTGCTATTTCTGGTTCAATATAAGTTTTATGAACATATGTCACATCTTCCGTTTTCATCGTTCCTAATTTCTTTTGAAGTGTATTATGGTCATCTAATAATGGAATAAATGCAATACTTTCTAATACATACATCCAATCAATATTTTTCGTATCTGGTGCAAATTTATTAACAATATCCTTCACATTAATTTTTGTTTTTCCAAAATGATTTTCATATAACGGTTTGAAGTCTAAAATTGCATTCACATAATCCAAATCTTTTGCTGAATAAGTTAATCCTTTCAATTCTTCTTTTGTCACTTTTGAACCTTCTTCCAAATTTTTATTTATTGCGTCTATATTTTCGTTGATTTTCTTTTCGGTAGCAATTTTTTCTTGTTCATAATTCTTTATTGCTGTTTTATATAAACTTATCAATTCATCTTCTGTCACTTTTGAGTAAGTTTTAGATTCTTCATCATATCGTAATTTATCTAAGAATTTTTCAAATGAAACTTGTTCATTTTTAGCAATTCCTTGAAATTCTTGAGATTCTTTATGAGATATTCTTGCAAGATTTGCATGATAAGCAGTATCGATATCAAATTGTAAATCTTTTTCATTTTGTATTTTCCATTGAACTTTGTCACGAATTTGATATGGATAATACATCATTTGATCCAAAGATATTTTTCTTCCAAAAGCACTTTCATATCTTTTCTGTAATGGAGTTAATTTACAATATTTCACAATTTCATAAGCATTTGATAATTCATCTTTTTCTTGATTCAAATCTACTTCTTTTGTTGTGTCATTAATTTCTGCATTAAAGTCACTAATTATTTTTTCCAAATTTTCATCATAATTATATTTCAAAGCAGCTTTAATATAATTATTAAGTAGTGATAGTTCTTTTCCTTTCTTTTCAAATTTTTTCCTAATATCATCAAACTTGAATTCATGATCGTTCTTTTTATTATACTCTTCAATTTCTGTCTTCATTGCCATTCGAACATGACCATAGGATGTATTTTTGTATTCAGCAACTAATTCATCTTTCTCTGAATTTGTTAATTTCTTCCATACTGCATTTCCTCCAAATTTCTTGATTGCTTCACGAATGTTTTCAATTTCAAGTTTCAAATCATCACAAGCTCGTTTATAACTTTCTGGTTCTTTTGTTGTATCTTTTGCTTTATTTGGATTCAATTTATTATGAACTGTAATCAAGATATGATAATAAGTTTTGTATGCATTATGACCATTCGTTTCTTCAGAAAACAAATCTTTCAAACTTTTTCCTTCTCCAAGATCATCATTATAATAATCTAAATATTCTTTTATTTTGGGCATTGCTTCTAATTTTGAATATTCATTTTGAATTCTTTTGTATTCTTTGTCAAGATAATTATAACGACTTTCTGGGGTAGACCCAAATTCTTCTACTTGATTTAAAGTATAAATGATTTTGTAATCAGTCTCAAAGTCTTTGATCTTATTCTTTATCTTTAATTTGAATTTTGTTGTCTTCGGATCAAATTTATTCTTTTCCAACAACTCTCTTAATGTTTCCTGATTATCATCATATTTACTTTCCATTTCTCGAAAAGCATCCATTAATTCTGTATCTGTTTTGGATTCCTCTTGTCGTTTGCTATATGTTGCGATTTCAGTCTCTAATGCATCAATATCTTCTGGAGTTGGATAATCATTTTTTATTGCATAATCTTTTTTGTAAACACTCTTATATTTACTTTTCAATATTCCATATTTTAAGAAATTATTTGCTGTGACGACATCAGATTTGTATGTGTCAATAATCTTATCCATTGTTAATTTCTCTGTTGGATATCTCGAAGTGTATTCTTTCCAGTTAGAAATGAAATTTGAATAATTCTGATAAAAACGAGAATAGATTTTCCAATAATCTTGAATTTTTTTCAGAACATCATTTGCTGACATCTTGTCTGGTGGAATAAACGGTTCTTGAAATTCTTTTTGCCAATTATGTTTATCTTTTTCTAGTTTCAATTCGACTGTTGCTTGTTGTAGTTGTCCATTCCAATACTTATAGACAGCTTGCCAATCTTTTAAGAATTTTTTATCGTCTCCGGTATGAATTTTATTCCATTCTAATCGAAGAGGATCAAGTTTTTTCCAATCAATTTGGTCCTTATTATGTTGTTCTTGTTTCTTTCTGAAATATTCTGCCAATTCTTTCTGATCAGTTATGGTCAAATACTTATCGTCTTTTTCATTTGTTTCTTTTAAATATTTTTCATATACAACTTTATTCATTTCATTTAAGACATAACATCTCGCATCAATTCTGACTTCTTCTGGATTTGTATTTGATTTGTATCTTTTCAATAATCCAGTAATAGTAACTTTATTTTGCGGCATATTAAGATATTCTTGAATTAATGGATCTTTGTCGAAGATATCTTTTTTCTTGAGCCAAGAATCGATTAAAATATAATAATTTTGATTTTTCTCTTTTATTGAATTTCCATTGATTATTCCTTCATCTGCAGATAATGCGTTCCAAGCTTTTGAATAGACTTCATTAAAAGCAAGATCGAGATCATATTTTTTAGCTACCAATAGATTTCTTTTATCTCTATATTCAGCATCTTCTGCAAGTCGATAAATATCCCAAAATTTTACAACCCCAGGATCACTTTCAAATTCCTCAATTTTTTTCTTTAAATCCATTTCAATTTTCTGTAAATGATCTAATCTTAATCCAGCATCTGATTCTTTGACATTTTTCAAATTTTCCTTAGTGTATTTATAATTCGTAACTAATATTTTTTCTAAAATGTCACATTTCATTAAATTTACACATTTAATATAATCTTTTGTTGAAAATTTTCTTTGAATGTCATCAACGGAATTATGTTCATTTCTATATTCGTTATATTTACTTAATAATTGATGAAACTCAGTTGATTGAAAAGCAGCTGCATCTTTTGTAGCATCTCTATATAATGTTTGTAATTCTTGTTTTCCAGTAATTGAATTTGTTATTGCACGAACTTTTTCTGCGGTGTCTGGTTGTAAGGCAATAATATCATTCTTTAATTTTTCACATTCTAACCAAATAATTGCATTTGAATAATCCTTTCCAAAATTTTTGACAATATCTACTACCTCAAGTTGATGTTCTGCAGACGAATTATATTTTTGTAAGACTAAGAGAAAATTCAGATTATTATATTGATCCACACTTTGAATTTTCTTTTTGATATCTTCTATGATCACTTCTTTTTCTTCATTTTTTTCTGGTGCTATCGATGGTTTATATTCTTCATTGAATTTTTCTTTGTAAAGTGCTAAATGATAACGATAATTCAGATCAGTTTTTCCTGTCAAATAATCAAAACCATATTTTGATGCAGTCTTTTCTATTGTTGAATAATCTGGATCATCTGAATATTTTTCTCGGAAATTATTATATATTGTTAGCATTGTTCCAGATTTCCATGATTCATTAAATTTTTCTGTTAAATTTGTATAATATCTTCTTAACCAATCTAATCTTTTTTGACTTCCAATTTCTGTTTCATGATAACCTTTAAAACGTGTTTGACCAGGTAAATCTTCATCAGTAATGTCTAATTTTTCTTTTATTAATTTTCTATATTTATCAATATCGATTGCAATTTGGGCTTTTTCAGGTGTTTGATATTTATCTTTGAATTGTTCCCAAGTTAATTTTGATTCAATTTGTTGAGAATTTTGATATGAAATATAAGTTGCTTCAATATTTGACTTATCCCAAGTATCTAAATCTTTTTGTTTTTTGTCACATTTTTCAACAATAGCATTGAAACAAACCTTATCTTTGGCATAATTGGATATATCAAAATCTTGACCTTTATGTAATTGTTTGTAATATAATTGAGCAATTGGAATTAAATATTTTGAATACATTTCATCTTCATTCCATGACATATCGACTTGAGTAATCGTTGAAATAAATTCTGGCTTTAATTTTGGAAGAATATCTTGACTTTTGATATAATCTTTATTTGTTCTCCATGATTCTCTTGTTTTCTTATAATTTTTGTAATCTGTTTTGAATTGATTCAGAAATGTATATTTATTTTCTTTTGTATTTTTACTCATATATTCATTGAAGAAATGTCCGATGTCATTGAATTTTTTATTTCCTTTCTTTGAAAAACTCTGATTGATTTTCAAATTTTTCTCATATCCTTCAAAGAATTTCAAACAATCTTCTAAATTTCCATCAAATTTACCAAATAAAAATCCTGCGGCTTCTGCAATTGATCTCCCAAAACCTTGATAATATTGTTGAACATATTTTTTCAATAAATTGTTTCCGTCCCATGTGTTATATTTATATTTGTTTTCATCATAATATTTTTGCAATTTTTCTTGAGCTGTATTGATTGAATCCTGTGCGTTTTCATGAATATATTTCCATAAATTTACTCCTTCATATGGATGAGTTCTATACCAAAATTCATAAATATGACTTAATTTGTTAATAGCATTGATTGCAGCTCCATTTGATCCGAATTCTGTTCTCCAATCTGTTGAACTTTTTAAATCTTCAGGGAATAAAGCCCTCCAACGAATGATTGCTTCATCTAAATTTTCATTTGTATTTCGATAAGATTCTTGTTCATTGATTAAATTTTGAAGTTTTGAATCTATTTCTGGAATTGTTTCATTTCTATATGCGACTGCAACTGTTTG
The DNA here is from genome assembly GCA_039105265.1 of Tritrichomonas musculus. Classification (NCBI taxonomy): domain Eukaryota; phylum Parabasalia; order Tritrichomonadida; family Tritrichomonadidae; genus Tritrichomonas; species Tritrichomonas musculus. The sequence goes on along the minus strand of JAPFFF010000015.1, from coordinate 3,543,851 downwards.
AACTGAATATTGATTTTCTTTTGGTAACAATTCATTGAGTTCATTAATTTTATTTAAAACTGATATTGAGGTTTGAATTCTTTTTTCTGCATCTGTTAATTCATTAACTTCTTTTGTTATATATGTACCTAAAGTTGTAAAATCTCCACCATTATGAATTGAGAAATCTAGAAAAGTGTCATAATTTTGTCTCTTTTGAAAAAATCGAAGATACTCTTGATATTTTTGTTCATATTGAAGATATAATAAATAAGCTTTTCCATTATTTTTAAACCATGACTCTTTTGTTGAATTGAATACTTTATGTGAAAATTTCTTTGGATAAGTATTCATTAATTGACCTTCTAAAGCAGTTATTTGAGGAACATTTTCAATCGGAACATTGCCTACCATTGATTCTATTTTTAAAACCATATCTGGTTCTTTTGAAAAATTTCTATAATAGTCTTCAAATTTCAAACGATCTGCATAATTATCCATATTTTTTCCTAGTGCAATATAAGAACCTCTTGCTTTCATGTATGATGATATCTCCTCTTTTGATTCACAATGACCAATTATTTCCATTTCGAAATCTTCTCTTTCTTCTTTAGTTTTACCTTGACTATATTTCTCTATTTCACTCATGAATGATGATGTTTGGTTTTTTTGTCTTTTGATTGTTTCCCAACTTTCAACATATTCTCTAACTTTTTCTTCTCTCCTTTGATGATGTTTGAGTTGTTCTAATGTTGCAACAGAATAATTAAAAAGTTTCAAAATATCAGCATAAGATTCAGTTAAAATCCATAATTGATCAAATTTCCCACCTACTTCGGAGAATTTTCTACTGTCAGCAACTTCTTCCCAAATTTGATATTTATTCCATTTCTTAAAAATTGTCCCAGTCCATTTGAAGTTCTTTCGATGTTGATTTAAATAAATAACTAATTTTGATATAGTGTTACATTCTGGATTAGCTATCATTATCGATTCAATAGCATTTGGAGTAAATTTTGTATACCCTGATGCATAATCACTGAAAGCATCACTGAAACATTCGGTCAATAAATTTGTTAAATTTTTCTCATCTTCTCCTTTCTGATGATTTTTGTCAGTTATCATTTGTTTTATTTTTTCATTGATATTCGGAGTTGTTTGATCTAGTAATATTGTATTCCATAGATTTTCATTAAATTCTTTTCCATATGCATCTTTCAATTGAATTTTCAAAGTCTCTAATTCAATATTTTTTCTTGTATCTTCTACCATTTTTTGTTCTTTTTCTAATCGTTTTGTTAAATCATTTAAAACTTCATTTTGCTTTTTATTGTTATAAATATGTGACAAGTAGATCTCATTATTCACTTCATTATCATTAAATCTTTCACCTGTAATTTTCATTCGTTCTTCAATTGTTTTCCTGATTTCTATCGTTCTTTTATCGATTATTTTTTGTGCACTATCCCAATCGATTATCCATTGATTGTATGCATTTTCTTTTGCATCTATTGAATCCTGGCTCGTAAATAAACCAAGCACATTTTTAACATCCTTATCATCGAATTTCCTTTGTGCTTCTCTATATTTTTGGTTTATTGTTTGAATTATTCTTGCATTTTCTTTTTCTATTGCTTCTTCTTCTCTTGTATGCCATTTTTTCGCTTCATTATTAATAAATTCTATTGCTTCCTTTTCATTTGAAAAATGTGTTTGATAATATTTTTGAATTTCACCATTTTTATCATATGAATTAACACCTGATACATATTTAGCGATTGCGTTTATAACATCAATATCTGGAGCAATTTTTGTACGAATAATTTCTTCAAATGCCAAACCAATTGAATTTTTTGATGATGCTAATCGAATATTTAATTTATTCAAATCATGATCAAAATTATTTGCTGTAAAAATTGCATTTGCTTCACTTTTGATTGTATCTTTATCTACTGAAAATCCATGACTATCATAAATTTCTTTCACCTTCTTTTGTATATTTTTTCTGACAGCATTGTCAAGACTTGTTTGTGAACTTTCCATTATTTGATTTAAGTCTTCAGTCAAACTATCTTGTATAATTCGATCACCATTGATATATAATTGTTGGAATTTATCACGGTCACTTTTTTCATTATAATTTGTTATATTTAATGCTTCATTTTCTTTTTTCTTTCGCTCAATTATTGTCTCAATCATTCCATTTCTTATTTGTTTTACTCGTTCTAATTCTTCTCTTTTGGCTAATAAATTATTATGAGCAGTTGTCTCTTTTGGCTGCCAATTCGTTGTCTTATCATCAGGGAAAAATTGAAGAACATATCCGGTTATTATTTTATCACTTAAATTGAAATCTTTAAAAATTTGTTTTGCACTTGATATTAGTCGACTCTGAATTCTTTGAAAATCATTCAAATAAATTTGATTTGCATATCTTTCTTTCCATTCCTCTAAAATTTGATCCTTAAATTTTATTTGTTGTCTTGTCGTCCAAAGGTTTTCCATTTCATCAAAAACTTGATCAATAAATTCGTCTTCACCGATCTTCAATCCCGCTGATTCATATAATTTCTGATAAATTCCGCTTATCTCTTGACGAAATTGATCAATTGATCTCTTATACAATTTACATAAATGAACAAAATCGGTCCATGTCCATCCATTCGAACATCCAACCATTGATAATTTTGTGATAATATTTTCACCATTTTCATTTCTGTCAAATTTGAGATATTGGCCTCCAATCCATCCAATCAATGTTTTTGTATTTGCAATTCGTCTATTTTCCATATCCTGAGACAATTCATTCGATGATGCATAATTTTTTGTTCTCATTTCTTCCATATCTCCTTGAATATCGATCCATTCTTTCAAACGAATACATGGTAACCCTTCAATTTGTTGTAATATTTTTGCCAACCAATTATTTCCATAGTTTGCAATATTCGGTTCCCTCACTTCATTTAACATTTCTTTATCTGATAATCCTCTTTTTGTTGGATCAGGACTTAATTGATTTATATAATTATCTAATACTTGGTCATCTGTCAATCCTGGAACTTCAAATGGTTGATCCATGTTTTCATCCTCTTCATTCGCTTGTTCTGCTTCTTTTGCAGCAAGTAATTTTTCTTGAATCTTCTTATCATAATAAATACGATAAACTTGACCCTCTCGTTCTGGATTTTGTTTCAAGAATGCATCTAAATCTTTCTTATATTGTTCATATTGTTCTTTTAGTAATTGATGAGTCATCTCTTCTTTTGCTTTTATTCTTACTGAATCATCTGCTTTTTGATATTGTTGATCGATACTTTTTTGATATTCTCTAACTTTGTTTTGGAATGATTTGGCCAATGGATACCAATAATTGAAAAATTCCTCTGAATTCCACTCCTGTGCATTCATCAAAAATTGCAGATTTGTGTATATCATTGCATTGAATGCTGTCCAATATTTTTCCATCTGATCAAAATTATTTGGATCAACCATATCATTCAAAAATTGTTTCGCGTCTCCTGGATTCATTGGGTATTCCTTTGCAATTGTATTTGCAAATTGATTTGCTCCTACCAATGTTAATGGTATTTCATTTTTATCCTTATCTACTGCACCATCATCTGATGCAAAATAAACAGGAAGAGAGTATCTCCAAATTTCATCTTTCCAATATGACTCATCATATTCAGCCTGTTCCTTTAATTCATTCGCTTTGTCTTTGTTGATAGCCAACAATTCTTTATCTTTTTCCATTAATATATTATTATAAATATCCACTGGATCTAACAATGGTTGTGCTTTTGAGATTTCTGAATAACGTTGTTCAATTTTCAACCCACATGCTGCAATACTCACAGGATGTGTCGTATCTGCTTCATCGATAAATGATTGGTATCTAGTGCATAATTCTTTCTTAGCTTTAGCGGCTTTTAATTTTCGAATATATTCATCTCTGGTTTTTTGTTCAATTATCCAACTAGATAAACTTTTCGTCTTATCTTGAGCAAACTTTACCAAATTTTTACTGACATCCTCAATATTTCTAATATTATCCATATCTTGAATTTTATTCTCTTCGCACCATTTAATAAAATTTAATAGATCGGGTTTTGCTTTTTGGAAATCCAACCATTTTATTCCATTCAGAGCAAGTCGAATACAAACAATTGTGAAAAATGTTGGAATATTTTGATAATTCTCTTTTCCCAATCGTTCGAAACAATCGATTAATTCATCTAATTCTATAATAACACTTTCTATTCCACCAGAAACAAAATCGTTATAATAATCTTCAACCCTTATATCAAAATCATCAGGTGTTAATAATTCATCATTGGTTCCTGGAATTGTTCTCAATAAATATTGTTTTATTTTTTCTACGTCCTGATATAATTTAAAATTGGGATTGCGTAATTGTTGCAAAACCGTCCAATTTATTTGATGCATATCAACATAGATGTCAGAATTTAGGAAAAAACGATAATTTCCCATTTTGACCTCATCGTTATCAAAAACTTTCTCATCCAATGATTTATCATAGAATTTTTGTCTGATTTCAATAAAAGTTTGCTGATAATATTCGTTATTATGATAAATTCTTTGCAATAATTTCCACCAAAATGCAGCCTCAAATTCTGTAATTCCAACGAAATCATAGTTTAATTGATATATGCTATAATATTTCCAATCTATCTCTTTCCAATAATTTTGAAGTGCAGTCACTCTTCCTCTTGCAAAATCACTTTTACAAATCATTAAATTCGGTCCATTATTATTTTTGAAATCAATGAATTGATTATGTATTTTTTGAATATCGTATCCTGGAAAATAATTATCTCTAACTGTTTGAGCAAATAAAACGTCTACAACGAATCTTAAATAATGAATCACGTCTAATCCTATAAACTGCATTTGTTCAGGAAAATTCATGTAATAATCAAACAATAAAGATAAATCAGGTATTGCATTGCCATTTTCCACACCAAAATTTAATAATTCAATACAATTTGAATAAAAGAATTCAGCCATTTCTACATATGCAGCATTCGGAAATGCTATAGTATTTCTCCAAAGATGCCAACCCTTTTCACGTAAATTCGCTAATGCTAAATCTATTTTTTGATCTTGCGTTAATGGTTGTTGATTTTCAGTCATTTTTCAATAAAAATAAACATAAAACAACAAATAGTTAAAATTAAGTGGTTTATTCATCTGAATATTCTGGTTCCCCCAAATTTAGTGGGTCAACGAAGCAATCTCGTAACTCATCGACAAATTGATTCAATACTTGTGCTTTTGTTTCCAATTGGACTTTCTTTTTTTCTTCTTCTTTTTTCAAATCGTCCAATTTATCTTGATTTTTATCAATTTTAAGCTCATTTTCAACAATCATTTCCCATCTTGGATCGGACATTGAATTTTTCCCAATTTCAGAATTTATATAGCCGTTTTGTTCGGTGAGCCTTCGATTTTCTGATTCCAGTTTTTCGATTGTTTTCATGTCGTCGTTTAATGAATCAGCTAATTCCAATAACCTTGTTGTATCATAAATAAAGCTGCGTACTGTCTTTCTGAACACCTTAAGACTTTGCTTATCTTGCTTCCTGCTGTACATGAAAAAAAGTGATGTGATGACCTCTCGCGAAAAAATTAGATTTTTGGTAAACGGTCTCCACCCCAAAACTTAGAGGGCACCCCTGCAACAAAACGGTCTCCATCCCTGCAACACCTAGGGCACCCCATGAGGGACCCAAATAAAAAAATATGATTTTTCGTGCTCACCTCATCACATCATTTTTACTTATGTTCGCCATCTCCGAGTGCAACGTAGAGCCTACAGAGAACTATCCAATAGAGAACCTATCAGATCTTATCGATAAACACCCAGAAGATTTAGATTTAAATGAAGATGACTATATGTACCAGAGTTTATGTAAAATTGTTACTGCACAAGATTCACCATTCAATATTGGCCCAAAGCAAGCATTTGTCAGAAATTATTATCGTGAACTTCACAAATGCATAGAAATTCGACAAAAATTGTTTGAAACAACCCTTGATATAGTCAAATGTAAATTCAATTTCGATGAAAATCTTTTTACGAGCATTTCTACCAGATTCTTTCAATTTTTCCCAAATGCCACAATTGATTGGACCCTAATGGATCCTCAAAGAGGAATGAACCAATTTTTAGATTCATATGCAGAGCATTTATTTATTAGAATAGGATTTTACACAAGATGGATATACTATCCAATTGAATGCCATGCAAACGATTGGAAAGAATGCCTTTAAGTAAACCACACAATTAACAACTTTTTCTATAGCTTTTTTGATATTAACGATACGGGACCTCCTTCCTAGCAGAGCGTTGAGAGGAATCCTGAGAACAAGCCCAGTGGAAGATCATTAATGGGAGTGGGGGATCATACCTGGCATAGCGGGGCTGGGGTCGCGGATGGGAAATATTTGACGCGGTTTTTGAACGAAGTGCAAAAATCGTGGCAAATATATAACTACTTACATTTCTTTATAAACGTTTCATTCAATTTAAAAGGATAATAAACATTTATATATTTTATTTTTGATTTATTAGTTATATATTTTATTACATAAATTATATTTATAATAAAATAAATTTTGTAATATTTTTTTAATTGAGATATATCGAAAAAAAATCCTATCGGACGTGAAAATTTCCAAATTGAGTTTACTTTTGATAGTTCATTTTTCCATCAAAAAGTTCTCATAAGATAATTTTCAATTCAATTTAATTTTTTATACAAGTTATAAATTGAACTATTTTTTTTTTTATTCATTTGATTATTCTTATGAACAAAATAATACTTTCATTTAAAAAAAGCATATTTGAGCATAAAACTCAGGATATTTGATCTATTTTAAAAAGCATATTGAGAGAAAAAATCCTAGGCATGAGGATTTTTATGAGACTTTTTGGGATATAGCTTTTGGACATTAAGGTTCTATTTAGGAGAAATTAAATTGTGACTTCGGGAATTTGAACTTTTTTAATGCTAAATTAAAATCTAAGTTTGAGATTTTAAAATCTATTAAAAATTTTTTGTTCAAAAAATTTTAGAGATTGGGACATTTTAATGTCTTTTTACTCAAAGATTTTCAGATTTAAAAATATTTCAATTGGAATTTGGTCTTAAATTTTTGGAAATAAAAAATTAAAATGACATTTTACACCAACAAATTTGGAAATAACTTTTTTAAATATAGATTTTAAGTTGTAACTTTTGGAATTGAAAATTTTATCTCGACTTTTTAGGAAATCAAGTTCGAGTCCGCCTATATGTTTATTTCATAATAGAGGTATTTTCATTCAATTTTGAATACAAAAAGCAAAATGAAATTTCATTCAATTGATCCACATTCATTTTCATTCAATTTCGTAACGTATTTAAAAACACTGTAAAGTCGAATTCAAAAAGCTTGGGACAACTTCTCAATTAAATTCTGATAAAAATGAAAAACACAATCTTCTTTTCAATTAATTTTTTTTCTTTATTTATTGAGTTATATTCACTAAAATTCCAATCAATAATGAAAAAATGTTTCCAATACGAGCCAAAACATATATTACTGAACTTTCAATTTACAGCACAATACTTAAAAATCGATGATCATCAACTTTTATGTAAATTCATGATCAAAAAATAGTATTTGAGCAAGTTTTTACAAAAGAAATTCTATTTTAATGTCATTGCAGGCTTTGCAATGCGTTTTCTAGCGAATTTGTGCAAAGATCTATGATAATTTTCACCAAAGATTAGGTAAATTGTATTTTTTTGAGGATTTTTTCCTTACAAAATATAGATTAATGATAGATACAACATTAACCATATGCAAAAATATATGTTTTTATATAAAAATGATTCTATTTTTCTTTGTTTTTTTATTATTTTCCCCTTTTTCCCCTTTAGCAATTCAATTTTTTTCAATATATCTCACAAAAAAAATCATTCATGCTGGGACAAAATTGAATACTTTTCAGTATATATTTAAAAAGTTTGTCTCAAGCTTTTTGAATTCGACTTTACCCAGCTTTATTTATGATACAAGCTGCGTACTGTCTTTCTGAAAGCTTTTATTTAAATAAAATAAATATAATCAATTCAAAATTCAATATTCAAAAAAAAAAAAAAAAAATAAATTGAGATGATTGCTTTAAAATATCAAAATAATTTTATATTGACCAGAATGAAATAATTTTCATTTAAAAAGAATTTTTCAAGCATTTTCTATGTAGAATTTATATTTTAATTTCTCATAAGTTTTATTTTTTTTTAAAATAGAAATTAATAATTTATTTTTTTAAATAAAAGAAATCATTATCCTGGCAATTAGTTTTTTTATTACAAATATTACTACCTTTACAATATTTAATATAAAACCCATGATAAAGATCCAAAATTTATATAAACTCTAATACAAAAAGATTGAATAAATATTTGGTCATTAATAATTTAATAAGAAATTAAATAATATAATGCTTTTTGCGAAAAAAACACGAGCTTTTAGATATTCAATTCCCGATTTATCAATTACTCAAGCGAAAATTTCGATAAAATCCAAAGATTTCAAAACAATTTATGATCTAAAGAAAGAAATTGCATCACAACTTAACATTTCAGAGGACGAATTACATTTTGAAAGCTTTCCAAGTAAAAAGCTTCGCAAGATAGAAGATAATTACCATTTTAAACTAATATTTCACAGCTCACATCCAGATATTAATATAATAATTCCTAGTGGGGAAAAAATTTTGATTAAAGATTGCTACAAAAATAAATACGAAGATATCTTTCCCTTTCTTGAGCGAGAAGGCAATTATTTCACGCAAACTTTAATTCAAAACAATACTCAACTTTTCTACAACAGAAAAGAAATTGAAAAAACAGGATTTCCATTTTTATCGTCAAAACAAAACTCAATATACGAATTAAAAATAGTAGGAAAGACAATTTCTTTAAAATACGGAGACTTTTCATTTACAGTTTTAGAAAATGAAAAAACAACCGATGTTATTAATCTTGTCCAAAAAGCATATCCGAATTTGAACATATACATTCTTGACTCGTCAGGAAACAAGCCTGAAATAATCAAAGAAGACGATGAATATCGAATCCGTGTTGAAAAAATTGTGAAATTTACAAATATATACAAACCCGATTCAATTGAATTTATTTCTGTTGATTATTTTGAGACAGTTTTCGATGTGAGAGAATTGTTGGCGATGAAAATAGGTGGAGAAGAAAATGAGAATATTGTAATTTGTGATTTCGATAGGAATGAAATTCCTAATTCTGAGAAACCGTTGAGAGATTATCAAAATTTAAACACCGACTTTTACTTCAAAATTCGGTCAAAATCAGAAAAATCAATAAGACCAAACAAAGCTATTGAAAAAATTGATTCAAACAAAGAAATTGAAAAAACTGAACCTGAAGAAAAAAATGAATTAATCAAACCTATTAAAAAAACTGAATCAACGGATTCGACTCATGACACTGATGATGCATATTCATCTTATAGTTATAATTCTGACTCTGATTCATCTAAATATAACAAAATGAGGTCGTTTTTCTATTCAATTCCTGAGTTGTCAATTTCGTCAAAAATAATTCGTGTCAATATTGACGAGTGCCAGACAATTTATGATCTAAAGAAGAAAATTGCAGCTGATCATCGCATTCCAGATGAAATTTTGTTTTTTAACACAAAACATAAACAGGTGGAATTGAAGAAAACCGCTGTCTACACAAATTTTGAATTAAAAATACGTCATCCGTCTCCTGATATTGTGATTTCTCTTACAAACGAAATTAGCGTCACAATTAAAAACGGTTACAAGATGAAATATGAAGAAATCTTTCAATTCACTGAAAAAGTAGGTTTTTATTTCTCTCAAAAATGCATTGCAAATGACATTACTCTTTTCTTTGAGAAAAAAGAAATTTCTTCTGAAGGCTTTCCTTTTTTAATATCCAAAAAAGGCACTTGCTTTGAGCTCAAAGTGAAGTCAAGTATAGTTATGGTGAAATACGACAAAGTTCGTTTTATATTTTCAAATCGTGAGAATGTTTCTGAAGCAAAAAGATTGGTTGGAAAAGTTTTTCCTGATTCTGTTATAAAGATAAGAAATTCAAGTGGTTCTACTACATTTACTTTGAGATCGGAAGAGAAATATCGAATCAGAGTTGAAAAAAGTGTCAAATTTATTGACATTGATAATGATTCAGTTGAATCAATTATTAATTTAGATAAATTTGACACAATTTTATATGCAAAAGAAAGTTTGATTGACGAACAGTTGCCTTTGTTGCCACTTAATAATTTGATCCTTTACGACTCTAACAAAAATAAGATTTCGGATCAAGAGAAGAAAATTTGTGCGATTCAAGATATAAGCAAATGCTTTTATTATAAAGTAAACATTGAAAAAAGACCTGAATCAGCACCGACATCTCCAAAATTATCGCCTGGAAATAGAAAAGTAAGACCACCTGTGAGCATATTCACACCAGTAATATCTGAAGTAGAAGATGAAGAAGAGTGTTTGAAAATAATATTTTTTTTCTTTGTAAAAAATGAAAAACCTTTTGATTCAATGAAATCTTTCATTTCAGTTGAGAAAACTGTCGCAGAAATTGCAACTTTGATTGCTGAAGAAAGAAATATACATGGCAAAATAATCATTGGATACAAATGCGGTGATAAGTTTAAACCACTGGCGCCAAATTTGAGAATTGAACAAGTCAGAAAGCTGATCAAACCAGATTGCCACAAAGGAAAAAATGAATTCGAAATGTACGTTCAAGTCCTTAAGCCAAGCGAAACCAAGGCAACTGCTGGACCAAAGAAATACATAAAAGAGAGTCCTGAAAAAACTGAAAATCCTTCAAAAAAAGATGATGATGACAATGATGACTGCAATTCTTATAATGCAAAGAAAGGCAATAATAATAAGACAGACAAAAGACAAAAGAAAAGGCCTTCAAAAATTATATTTAAGCCAACTGTTGTTCCAGTAGACAGTGATCCAATCATTCAGACAACGAGTGTTTATAAGCTTGAATATGAAGAGCATGTGAAGCAAATTGAACTTCGAGATCAATCGACACTTGGCTCAGAAGAAGAGAGAATCAAAGAAGAATTTGACATTTTACCAAATGAGAAGCTCATCTACAAGTACATCAATGACAAAAATGGAGAAGAAATCACAGATGTCATTGATAAAAAGATGCGTTTTTTTAAAAAAGGAACAATTCATGTAGATACTCTCATGTCGAATTCATTTCTCTTTATCGATGTTGAACAAGTTGAAGATTTAAAAAAAACAAAAGAAATTAAAAAAGATGATTTTGGCATTATTTATGAAGTTTATTCAAAAACTGACAATTCCAAAAAATATGCACTTAAAATAATGAATAGAATAACTCTTTCAAATTTAAAACATTTTGTTAAAGAACATGAAATGTTAAAAGAACTTGATCATCCTTATATTTTAAAGACTACTGGAATTTGTATGGGAACAGATGATCATCCACCAGCAATTGTTTTCGAGCATTTCATATTAACTTTAGATAAGTTTATGAGAAATTATAAATTAAGTAAAATTGATGCTTTTAGGTTGATCTTAATCATCGCTGAAGGAATGAAATACGTCCATTTTAGTCGCATCATTCATCGCAATTTAAATCCAAAAAATATTTTCCTGACTCGTGATAAAAAGGTCAAAATTGGTGAATTTGGATTATCAAAGCTCATTTCTTTGAATGAACAATTGACTTTTTCTATAGACAGCGCATTGGATGATATTATATTCGTGGCACCTGAATTAAGAGATGCTAAAAAGTACAATAGTAAAGTGGACGTTTATTCTTTCGGCGTTCTTGTCATTTTCATCTTAAATAACGGAATTTTGCCAAAAAATGGCAAAAAATTCGATTATGAGTTGAAAATTCCAAGTACATTCTCTAAGTTCACAACAGATTTAATTGAAAGATGCTTGTCCCATGACTGTAAAATAAGACCAAGTTTTGAGGAAATTTGCAATGAGATTAAAGAAAATTATAACAAAATAATGCCTTTGACAAAAGCGGAAGAAGACTCGATAAGAAATATCATCAAACGCTCAAATGATAAAATACCAAACTATTAATTTATATATTAAATTACGATTTATTGATGTAAAATTTGTTTTACATTGTTTTTCAACTTTTTCTGAGCATAAACTATTCAAAAATGACTTTTTAATACATGTATTAAAGATTAGACATTTTTAGTATCTATATATATACATATAAAATCATTTTCTTTGAGTCATTTTAAATCTTCATTTTGTGAAAATCCATACAAATATTTCAATTATCAATTCAAATTTGAATGCCAAAAAAGTCTTTTTAAATCTTTGATCGATTCTAGCGTAGTTGGACTTTTCTGAAAGATATTGAAAAAGTTAAAAATCCTCAGAAAAAAATTATCTAATAAAAATGATAAATTAAATAAAAAATTATAATGTTTTTAATTTTACCGATAACTTTTTGAATGCAACTCAGAAAAGTCAAACTATTCTAGAATTGATACTAAATCATCAAGATTATTTTTGTTTTTTACCAAAAAATAAAAAATGATTTAATTTTATAGTAATTAGGATATCAAACATTGATGAACAAACCTTAAAGTACAAATCTAGATTTTTTTAGAAACTGGAAAATTAATGGGCATGTTATGTAAACATTTATTTTTCAATTGGTAGTTGAAAATTTTTATATATAAAAAAAAAATAAAGTTCAGAATTTCAATTTGGCACGAATTCAAAATAAAATTTTTATAAAAGGTCATATTTAAGAAATGTGATATGAAATCATTTTTTGAAATGAATTTTAACCTAATAAAATTAAATAAAGAAGCAATTCTAAACATTCCATTTAAGACTTATGATGAATTTTCATTCATCGTTAATGACAAAATATTTAAAACAACCAAAATAGTAGCTGAGTTAATCTCACCAATTATTTGTCGATATCATCAATGCGATCCTACCATCAATAATTTCACAATCACTACAAAAGAAGAAGGCGATTTTAATATTATTCTTAAACTCATCAATTTTGAAGAGCAAACTTTTCCTGAGAGCCAACTTCCTTTTATTTCAGAAGTTGTTGAAATTCTTGGAAATGACTCAATTGAATGCAAAAGGAAGCAACCAAATTTAACCAAATCCAATGCACTCAAGCTCCTCAATGAACATTTAAAATTTAAAATTTTTTATTCAGAATCAATTCAAAATGAAATCAATTTCATATCATCTCACTTATACGAAATCATCGAAGAACAAGAAAATGAATTGAATCAACTAAGCATTGATGTTCTGATGCTCATTTTAAATAATGAAAATTTAAGTTTACTCAAAGAAGATCAATTAGTGAATTTCATCAATCATTTATATTTGTCAGATTCGAAATACTCAAAATTGTACGATTTCGTTTTATTTGAAAATGTTGGAACAAAAGCAATCGATGAATTCTTAAACATATACGACATAAATGATATGACAAATGAAATTTGGGCTGCAATTTCACGCCGCTTACAGAACAATAAAAATTGTTATTCTGAAATTAAAAAATCAAATTCTTTTCGATATAATGCAAACGTTTTAATACATTACTTTTTAATTACATTTTGATTAATATTTTCATTATATTTCAAATTAATTTTTTTTTGGATGTAATTCCATTCATTTGATTTCATCCCATTTCAAACAATTGATTTTTTCATATAATTTTAAAATTAGTGTATTAATCCTGTTTTCAATTACAATTTATGTAGTTTCCAAAAATTCTTTTTTTTTATGCTATTTATAATTGTTTCATTTCATAAAGTTTCATATATCATTGTTTTTCATATGATTAAATTATTTATCATTTATAACATTTCAATTAATACTTTTTTATTCTATTTGAACAATTGTTTTAAATAGTGAAATTTAAGATATATTTTCATCGCATTTTTTTTGTGTCTTTTAATATAATTGAATATCATATTTTCATCAAATTATAGCAAGATTTTATTAATGAAATTGTAATCAAAGTATTAATAGAATTCAAGCATATTTTTTTTATTTCGTTTGATTGGCTTTTTTATTATATTTCACTTAATGATTTAATCACATATCAACAAACTCTTTAATATGATTTACAATCACTCTTTTATCCAGTTTATTTAATTTAATTTATAACATTTCAACATTTTATTTGATCCAGTTTAACATCACTATTTCATTTCATTTTAACAAAAAAATTTATAACATTTTAACAATTTGTTTTTATCCAGTTTAATCTATTTTTTTAGACATCACCTAATAGTAGATATCTTTTAAATCACTTTTTTTTATTATGCATGCCAATTGCTTTTTTGATGAATAAATTTTCAATATTAAAAACATAAATTTATATATATTTTATTATTTTCTTTAAATGAATAATGTAAAATGAAGAAAGTCCCACTAGTATAATGGTTAGAATAGATCCTTGACACGGATCAGACTGCGGTTCGATTCCGCAGTGGGACATTTTTTGATATTTTTTCTCATTTTTTTTGAATTATAAAAGTAAACATGATTAAATGAAAATTTATCATTTGATCGAATCAAATATAGTTGGACCTCTTTGAAGAGCATTCAAAAAGTTAGCATTTTTATTGCTTTTTATTTTTTGAAGATTTTTCATTTTTTCTTCATGCCTGGGTTTCCCTGTCCAGTGAGGTGAATAGCCAAGTTTGACTTTTTGAAGCATTTCTCGTTATTTCATATGGACAGCAGACCGTTTTATTGTATTCAAAAAAAAATGTAAAGTTATGAATTATTTGAGAAAAAATGTCCATTAAAATCTTATGGACATTTAGCTTTTTTCCTCCTCCAATATTTATGAATAATACAATAGATGCAAAATTTAATAAAAATTTTGTCTTTATTTAACAAAATAAAAAAAACATTCAAAAAAATATCTACATTGAAATATTTCAAACAATTGCTATCATTTTTCAAAGTGATAAAATAAAAATATCTCAAAAAGTTTATGCTACAATCTATATTAAATTCAAAAAATAAAGAATATCTTTAGCATTTCTAAATTTAATAATATAAAAAAACAATATTTTATTTTTTAAAACATTATAATTCAATTATAAATATGAATTGTACTCTAAAATAAGCAGAATTGAAAAACAATTATCGTTGCAATCTTTTCAAGGTAAAACTTAATTACATGTGATATTTTCTGTAAATATTCTCTATCAGTAAATATGACCAATCGATTTATCACATTGATCTAGAATAATACAAATAATAGAACAAAATTTATTAAAAATATTATTTCAAAAGATTATTTTAAAAATGAATTTATAAGACAAATAAATATTGAATATAATTGGTCAAGCCAAATAAATTGAAAGATACATTCAATTTTTCTTAATAACAAAATAATTTTTTATTTTTTTGGCGATTTATACATTTTATATATTATTATGAAAAATTATTTAATTAAAATTCTTTATATTTATTGTGAGACTAGCCTTGATTGAATGAGTACATTCAATTTTGGATATTTTGGACATTTTCAGAATAAAAATAAACCGTTAAATGGACATTTTTTCTCAAATAATTCATAACTTTACATTTTTTTTTGAATACAATAAAACGGTCTGCTGTCCATATGAAATAACGAGAAATGCTTCAAAAAGTCAAACTTGGCTATTCACCTCACTGGACAGGGAAACCCAGCTTCATGCTTTTCAACTATACTCTAATCGATTCTTATTATTAATAAAGAAGACAAATAACAAGAAAATCGCAAATAGATAAAATCTAGGCTTTTGTGTCCGAAATTTTTTTTCTCAAAAAGTTTCGAAAAATGTCCGAAAAGTATCCAAATTGGATATTTTTGGATACTTTTTTTAACTTTTTGAATATAAAAAATTTCGGACACAAAAGCCTAGGATAAAATGCACCACCAATTATTTTTTCTGAATAAATTTCACTTTTTGAATAATATTAAAAATTAAAATGAATGTAAAAAGGGGATCAATTCAAAAAATATTTATTTTCAAAGAAAAACGATAAAAAAAATTATTTTTTGAGAATAAATTTTTTTTGAAATTCATTTATTCGATTTTATAAGTTGGCACCATAATCAGTGACAAGAACTTGTCCAGTTATTGCTCTGGATTCATCAGAAGCGAAGAAAAGTAAAATATTTGCAATATCTTCAGTTGTACTTGCTGGAAGAGTAATATCAGAATGTTTTTTCATTGTTTCAAACATTTCCTTATCAATTTTTATTTCATCAGTTGAAGCATTCATAGGTGTTAAAATTTGTCCTGGGCAAATAGCGTTGCATCTTATTTGCTTCTCAGCAAGCAGCATTGCAGTATGCTTAGTTACAGCAATTATGGCTCCCTTGCTTGCAACATAAGCTGCACCCCCACCCCCACTAACGCCAACAACGGAAGCAACGTTAATAATTGATGATCCTTTTTTCATGAGTGGAATTGCTGCACGAGTGCACTGCATTGAGCCGAGTTCGTTTATTTTGAAAAGTATGGAAGCATCTTTATCTAAATACTTGGTGATTGGGTTCATTCCTGTATCTGAAACCCCTGCATTATTAACTAATATTTCTAATTTTCCATAATTATCGACGGCTGCTTTAATAAGCTTGTGGCAGTCTGAATCGTTTGAAACGTCGGTTTTAACTGCAACTGCTTCACCACCTTCTGATCTAATTTTGTCAACGACATTATCTGCTTTGGTTATATCGCCAATTACAACTTTTGCTCCTTGTTTTGCAAAGAGTAGCGCAGCTGCTTTGCCAAGACCTGAATTTCCACCAGTAATAACAGCAACTTTATTTGCTAATCTGAGCATATGAAATTTGAAAAGAAAATTGTACTTTTTACTCAATTTTTCAAAAAAATCCAATCATGTTAACAAATTTTGAGATCTTACGATATAAATCCAATGCATTTGGCGATATAACAATTCAATTTATGCTTCACCATTCAAATAATTCTGAAGGAAAAAATTATAGTTCAGAAATTTTTTCTAAAACAAAAAGCAATATTGTCAATTTTAAAATCGTGAAAATTTTAAAAAATCTGGATTTGGTGTTTTTTTTTTGAAAAAAATAAACTGGAATCAAAAGCAGTAACACGATACCACTTTTTAATAATATAAATTATTCAAAAAGTTAAAAAATAACTTGATTAAATGGTAATTTTTACAATATAATTTTTTAATAAAAATACACAATAAAATGAGAGTTTGCAATTTTATTAATTAATTATTTGAATAAATAACAATAAAAGTGCTTGAAATAAGTTTACTCGATATTTTGTATTATCATATAACAATCTTTTCAGAAAAAAAATCAGCCTCCGGCGGGACTCGAACCCGCAACCCCAAGATTAAGAGTCTTATGCTCTAGCCGGTTGAGCTACGAAGGCTACATATGCCTTAAATAAACAGATTATAATAAGTATAAAAATAGTTACATTAAAGTAGATAAAGATCAAGGATTAAAACAAGTATGCATTGAGTATGCACAGATGCTTTTCAATGGAGATGGAATAGCAAAGAATGTAATGAAAGGAAAGCATCATTTCAAATTCAGTTTTAGATATGATTAATATAAAAAGATTTTTTATTACAACCAAATTTAAGCTGTCAATTTTCAGTTCAGTTACACTGATTTTCACATTAACTACACAAATCTTTAATCTAATATATATAATATTGATCGAATAGTGATTTTTAAAAAATAAAAAAAATTTATACATTCCATTAATGTCGATTGATTTGAGTATCTGATTGGATAATTTCGATATTTTCTTTTTCAACTAACAAATAAAACGTATTCTTTTAATATAGGAAATGATGGTTTATTTTTTCTTTTCCATAAAAAGTTTTATAATTTTTTAATCATTAATTTGAACTGCAAGGTGTGATGACTTTCATTTACAAAAAGCTTGTAACCCTTTTGCTTTTTATTTCTACTGTTAAAATTGAGATTTTTTTTGGTCGAACAAATTTATTGAGAAAAATATCAAACCAAAATGATGTTTTTTAATTGGATTAAATCATATTTCGTCAAATCAAATGAAATCAATCAAGATAGTTATAATCATATATCAACTCCAGTAGAACCTCCATATTCACTTTTGACCCACTCATCATTATCAATTAAAGATGTTCAAAAAATTCAAGAAATAATTGAAGAATATGGACAAAATTTTAAAGAAAACAATGACAAAGAAAAAATTATCCAAGATGCATATACACAACTTTTCTCAATTTCGTCTGAAGATGAAAATATTCGTCTTTATCTTCACGAATTGATGCTTTTCACATCAATTCGCATGAACAACACCGATTTTTACGTAGAACTATCGAAAACAATTATAGCAAAACATCAACATCTTCTTTCCTTTGTCAAATCACAAATTTTCTGGTGTTTTGACAATTTTGCCGATCTTTTTGTTTATTTGTCAATTTCGAAAAAAATTCTTGAAGAAAAAGATTTGCAACCTTTTGAAAAGTCATTAATTTTTGACATGTCATTCTATTTTACAACAGATAATATGGATTATAATCCATATCGTTCATACATGAGATTTTTATATTTAAATGAAAAAACTGACCTGAATTTTCACTATTCAAATCTTGAAATTTTTTATGAGAGCATCAAAATTGAATTGAAAAAGTCAACCTATCAAAAAGTGATGAGATCTTGCCTGAACATGGATGAGATGGCCATTGCAATTCGTGATGATAATGATAAATTAATTGGTACAAATAATGGTCGTATTAAATTGAGTTTAATTGATAGAAATGAGATGACAATGTTTGGTTGCTCTTTTCTTCAATATTCTGCATTTTACAATTCAAAAAAGTGCTTCAAAAAGTTGGCAACAGAATTGAATTTTGAAGAAGAAAGAAAATATCAAATTGATAAAAATAAAAATCAATATTATTTGGCTAATAAAAAATTCGTATTGAGTGACTTTGCTGCTTGTGGAGGTGATATTGAAATATGCAAAATTGTCCTTGAAAATGGAATTCACTTCACTTCACAAAGTCTTTTGTGTGCAATTCGTTATCATCGTTTTGATGTTTTTAATTGGCTTATCAATGATCTAAACATTAAAATGGATGAAGAATGCATAAAAGCATCATTTCAATATGAATTTGTACCAGCAATTGAAATGCATGATTCAAAAATAAACGTTAATTTAGAGTTATCAAAAAGTGGCAACTATGTTATATTTAGCAAATTTATTAGACTTGATTCAGTTAATTTATCAAATCAAAATAATAGAAAAAAAGAATATAAATATGCACAATTAATGCCAATATTTTTATATAATTCTGTCGATTGTGTTCGTTTTATTTTGTCTAAAAATTTGGATTTGAATGAATGCAGCTGGTTTGACTCATCTGGCGCAAGATTTGAAATGTTTACTCCACAATACAGAAATCCTTTTCATATTGCAATAAAACATCAATATTTTGATTTAATATATATGATCTTGAATTACACCAAAATTGATCTAAATAAACTTGAATATTTGGTATCTTCTGGGGGTCTTGCAACTCTCGGTTTTTCTGCTGAAAAAAAATTGACTCCATTAGAAATTTCGATTTATACAGATAATTCTGATATAGTAAATATAATTCTTTCACTTGATCAAATTGATGTTAATAAAATATGCTATTCATGCTATATATATGGTCATTCAAAAAACACGAATAATTTGTCTATTTTTTATGCAGCTGCTTTACATGAAAATTTGGAAATCCTTGAAATTATTTTGAAATCAAAAAGAATTGATACAAAAGTGAAAAGCCAGTGTAAAAAAATTGATACAGGTTATACTGTATATAGAAATGTGGAATTAGATGTTGATATATTAAAGGATATTAAAAATAAAAATGTTTTTAATATTCTTTCAAAATATGAAATTAAATAAATGTTCATTTTCAATTTTTATTTGATACATTATATTTGGAGTATTTTGAATGAAGTAACCAAGAAATTATATATGATTTCACCAAATTGAGTGTTGAAAAAGTATGAGGTTTCATCCTTTTAAAGTCTACTTTTTTTTGAATAGTAATTGAAAAATTATGGACTTTTACTTCACTTTTCATAATTAATAGAATGAAAGTTAAAAAAATTCTGATATATTTATTTCGTTTGTAGCTGATAAAAATATGATAGTATGCATCATATAATCAAAATTATTTAATTTTAAAGCATTATTTAGTTTATTTAATAACTTAATTTAAAGTTTCATAAGTAGTATACCTTAGGAGGCGTGTAAATTATTACACCCTACTTAACTTCATAAGAAATTTATCATATCGTTACATAAATTCCATTTTTGTCTCGCTACCCCATATTTTTCTATATATATATGCAAATTGTAGTTCATATTCAATCATCTTTAATTGACATCTGTAACTTATCATCTTCAATTACCATCAGAAACTCATCTTTAATAAACCATTATCATCTTCAGAAATCTGTTTTGAATCAACAAATATTCCAAGATCACTTTTGCCAATAAACAAAAAAAAAAAAAAAAAAAAAAAAAAAAGCGCCTTTTTCAAGGTCAATTTTAAATTTTTTTTGTAAGATCTCTGCCAATTTCTCTCAATTTTATTCATTTTATTGAATATATTAAGTTAATAATTTGTTTCTTTAAGAATCTCACCATTTTTTAGTACAAAAGCTCAAATAAATTATTTATTTTATAATATATGATCATTCCTAACAATTTTTAGTTTTTTGAAAATGGTGGTGATATTTTTTTGCTCTTGGTTTTACGGAAAAATGGATAGATCTTCAAATGCAGAATTTTTGGACAAACAATTAAGGTCATATAATTTGATATTTATTTAGTAGTTATGGCCCAACATAAAAAAATACTAAATATCACAAAGGCCAGCCTTTTCTCCTTCTTTTTATTTCCATTTCGTTCAATCAAAACGGCGATATGTTTTACATATGACTCAATGATAAAGGATATCTACTTTTTTTCAAAAATTGCAATCTTGATCAACTTGATAACTCCAATTTAGCAACCATGATTTATCAATTTACTTATAAAAAATGTTGCAATGATGAATGTCGTTAAAATGATCAATCTTTCTGGCTTCAATAAAAAAAATCAATGACATAATTTTGTTTTTAATTATTTTAAGTATTTTTTATGTGATTTTGAAATTAATATAGCAGAAATATAACATTATTGCAGTAGAAGGCCATTTTCTAAGGAAGAAAAAGAAATTGGATTCAATATTCTTCCTTAGAAAATGTAATGAATTATTCATCATGATAATTCATTAAAAAATGAATAATAATATACGTTTAAATAAAGATAAAAATATTTTAATATTTTTATTAATGTTTTTAATTTATATAAATATTTATTATATTTTTATCAGGAGATCAATGTAATATCGGAACAGGACCAACCGATTGCGCTACTTGCGATCAAGCTGAACCAACAAAATGTGGAAGCTGCAATGGTCAATCAACATTGAA
This sequence comes from Tritrichomonas musculus, assembly GCA_039105265.1. NCBI lineage: Eukaryota > Parabasalia > Tritrichomonadida > Tritrichomonadidae > Tritrichomonas > Tritrichomonas musculus. The sequence goes on along the minus strand of JAPFFF010000015.1, from coordinate 3,522,237 downwards.
TGGAGACAAAGAATGCGTTGCACCATCAGGAGATAAATGCCCAGATGGATGTAAATGTGATTCTTCACAGCAGTGCATAAGTTGCTTATTAGGTTATAAAGAAAATAAAGAAAATGATAATTAAAAGATTGCATTTTTGATGCTTACATTTGCGATCCAGATGCCACACCAAGTGGATGCAAATACTGTGATTCATCATTGAACAAATGTGCTGTTTGCGAAACTACTAATGACCCTAATATGAATGAAAAACCAGTTGATGGAAAATGCACATGCAATGATAGATATGAATTGATTGATTCTTATTGTGTTCTTAAACGAGGAAAGTGCACAAATGAAGTTGTAGGGTGCTTGTATTGCCTCGCAGAAACATCAGATAAATGCGCTACATGCAATGTTGAAGATAACTTTAAGTACCAACCTACACAATTAGAAAATGGCAGTTTTATATGCGAATGCGCTTATGCAGGATACAAACCAAATGATAATGGAGCATGTGCCCCACCAACTTCATCCGGATGTAATGTATCAATTCAAGGATGCATATCTTGCGAATCAGATGTAAATGCCTGCTCTATATGCGATACATTAAAAGGTTATAAATTAAATGATGGAAAATGCGAATGCTTATATGAATTTCTTGAACCAAATGATCAAGGAGTTTGCGATTATCCAACAACATCAGGGTGCAATATAACCATTAACGGATGCGTGAAATGCAATTCAGATACACCTAATGTATGTGCTTTTTGTGATGTAAAGAAACACTTTAAGTCTCTTGCTACAGAAGGCCAATGTGAATGTGATACAGGCTATGAACTAACAACTGACGGACAATGCCTTATTCCAATTGGACAAGTTGAAATTGACCGACTTAAAGAAGAATTAAATATACCAGATGAATATGTTGAAATATCTGGAACCGATTTTAACTTGACTATTCCAGATAACGATAACATAAAAGATAATAAATTTGCTGTATTCACAGGAACTGTTGATGACGGCATTAAAAAACTTAATATAGAACATAATATTTATGATAATGTTAGATTGAATCTCAAAGGAAATAAACTAGACGTTTCTCCTCAAGATGAAAATGCTAAATGCATCCTCGCTCCTCAAGCAGCAGATGCAACTCTTAATTTCAATAATCAATCAGACGGAGTTTCAATTGAAAGTAAAGCCACAAGAAAACTTACTTTAGGCCTTCAAAATTCATTTGATGGCGTATTAAAACTCAAAAATTTGACGACCAATGATGTAATTACATTAGTTCCTCAAAATAACATTGAGTTCGATTATATCAACTTATTCAATAAGGGTAATGTTGAAAATAATGATCCAGATAAAAACATTTCTGCAAATCATGTTAACGTCCAGCAAGGTGCAACTGCAAATCTCCAAGGTGTTGAAATTAAAAATGATTTATCAGTAGCTCCATCATCAACAATTAAAATTGGCCAAAAAGTCAAATACGAAGGTAAGGATATCAGAATATTATATAGTCAAGCACAAAAAGAAGGTGCTAATATTTTTGAAGGAATTCTGGATCAAATTCCAGGATCAATAAGAGTTTCTAGTACGACAACAAACACAATTCTTGAAGATGAAACAATGACAATTGCTAAAGAATCTCCATCTAATTTTAATAATGAAACCTGTGATGAATGGGCTAGGAAAGTATCGGGTGATTTCGGTGATGCAAAATGTGAAAAATCATCATCTGAAAATAAAGTTGTTGCCAAGAAAATCGATTCAGGTGGAAAGAAGAAAAATAAACTCTCTGGTGGTGCAATTGCAGGTATTGTTATCGCATGCGTTGTTGTCGTTGCAGCAATTATTGCACTCCTTGTTTACTTCCTTGTCATTAAGAAGAAGAATCAATCAACAACTTCTACACAAGGTGATTCTTCAATCGCAATTTAAAAAATAAGCAATATTTAGTTTTGAAAATGCAAATTTCATATAATTATTATTTTAATTTTTTTTAACAAAAAATAATTAAAATAATATATTTCATAAAACATATTAAAATAATATATTTTTTCTTTTATAAACTTATGATAAATGATTTATTTAATTTCCTAGTATTTTGCCATTTTTTGAGTTTACCAAAGACATTATTCTCCCTATCAACAAATTAAACCAAATATAGCAATAGTATTAAAGCAATTACATATTCTCCGACAATAATTACTGAACTAACTGATTATTTCTATTTAAATTTTTAATTTTTACAATTTAAGTCAAGCTCAAAACTAATTTTTGTAGTATATTTCCATCAATATACTGTATTCTGATAAAAGATATAATTTATGGAACATATTGTAATTACTTGTTAAAATTGGATATTTGCACTTTTGCAAGAAAAAAAAATTATATCAAGAAAAGAATATTTTATGTTTTTAAAATCTCGATATTGATATCAAGTTTTAATATTTAAACATACACTTGATATCGATATCAATGCCAATCAATGGAAAATCGATATCGGAACTTAACAAGCCTAGCTACTAATATTATAAAATTATAAAATATTCATATAATATTATGAAAAAAAGACTGTAAAACCGATTTTATACTAATACAATAAAATATTCATATAATATTTTGATAAAAATTTTTATTTTCTTTGTTGTAAAGTAACTTATAGAACGTTTATTGATATAAAAAATATATGCGCTTTCTTGTTTATATGCGAATGCTCATAATAAAGATGATTTTAAACAAAAAAAAAGCTATTTCCGATTCCTGTTCTAACAATGTATTCACAATAATCAGCTTTTCCGTTGACATTTCCTTTCTGTCTTGGCTCTGAATTTAGATCATGAGCACCTTCACTGATTGTGATGAAAAACTGTCATTTGAATTCATATTCAAGCCATTTGGAATGCTTATATGGACACCAATTGAATCAATAAGTTTGTTTTGACAGCTCTTACTGTTGGAATTAAATATATTTATCTATATATTGAACCATCTTTCTTTGATTATAGAATGAAATCCAAAATACTTGATTTTTATTTCAGTATGAAATTATTTCGTAATATATAAAGGAGCTCCTTTATATATTGTTAAATTGAAAGCTTTTTGATCGTTATAATTAACTTTATAAAACAATGAGCCTGAAATTTAAAGGCATACCTGAGGAATACCAGTTAATGATTCACCAAATTGAAGATGGAACACTACAAGGATTTTATTCTTATTTTAACTTTTATATATTAACAATAGAAAACAATCAAATAAGTAATGATTATGACGAAGAAGAAGAAAATATAGACCAAGAAACACTCACTGAGGACTTTTTATTTAATTATTTAAAATACTTCAACTTTATCACATATCAAATTTCAAATAATTTTAAAAAACTTTTTTTACCCGAAAACAAAAGTGATGAGAAAGATATATATACAAACAATGATGATATTTCTGATCTTATAATTTGTTTCGAGAAAGAATGCTTTATAATTGAAAACATGAGTATTTCATCAATTAAATCACTTTTAAATGAATTGAATGAGCAACAAATTTCAATTATAAACACAACGAAACTTAATGAAAAAGAGGAAGAAGATAAAGCTAATAGAGAAATCACTAATTTTTGTTTATTTTCCACCATTTCTAAAGAAATCAAATTCAATAAATTTGTAAAGTATTCAATTCGTCCAATTGCAGGTTATCTGATCAGGAGATATTTTTATCCGAGCAACCATTTCAAAGATAAATCATTTTTTAGATTTAATAAATCAGACAATTGGCATACAATTGATTTTATCAAAAAGAAAATATCAAATTTGCTTTTTATTGATTCGAATGAAAACAAAAATTTTAATGAAATAATCAATCTAATTCAATCCAATAGAAACATTCAAACTTGTCATATTGAATTCAAAGAAAATGAATTTATAAAATTAAGATATATTCTTATAAATGACCAAGCTGTTCATTACTTAGTCATTCATCGAAAATCACTTTATGTTTTCATGATGAAAAAATTTAATTCGTCGAGAGTTCCAATTAAAGACAATAAACGAGAAATTGAATTTTGTAAACAATATCAAAGTCAGTTTTTAACTCGATTTTATGGATTCATGAAAGAGAATGAAAAAATAACAGGATTAATATATGAGTACATGAGTAATGGATCACTCAAAGAATATTTAAAATCGAATCACAAACAAAGAAATCATTTTTTTTCATTGATGATAATTAATAGAATTTTTCAAGGAATTGACTATCTTCATTCAAACTTATTGATTCATCGAGATATAAAACCATCCAACATTCTTCTTGATCATGATTTTATTCCTTATATTTCAGACTTTCCAACAATTAGACATCCAATTTCAAAAGAGGAAAATAATGATTATTCAAATGACTTTGGATCAGATAATTACATGTCGCCAGAACAATTTCAAGGGGATTTTATTTCATATCCTTGCGATATATATTCATTTGGCTTAGTTATTTATTTTGTATTTGTAAATAAAGATATAATTTTGAATTATAATTATTACGAACTTGAACATGATATTCCAACAATAGAAGGAGCTTCAAATAATATTCAAAGTCTATTCCAATCGTGCATAAAATATCAACCATCGGAAAGAATAAAAAATGATGAAATTAAAAGGAAAATAATTACTGAAATCAATTCAATTTCATTCACAGAAAATGATGTTTTTACCAATATAAACGAAGAGCAATTTATTCAGTTTATTTATGATGTAATCTTAATTGAACCAAATAATCTTAATATACAAACTTTATTAAAAATAAATAATGTTAAGTTGTTAACAAAGTTTTATGCTAATTCTGGGCCAAGGTTTACATTAACTGAATTAATTGAAAATCATGAAAATTATATTAATGTTACAAATAATAGAGAAGAAAGGAAAGATTATTTCGATGTAATTAATATTCTTTTATATAAATTTACGCTTTCTGAAGTTTCAAATGATTCAAATGCACAATATTTTCTTGGACGTTTTTTTTGGGAAGGAAAAGGTTATCCATCTGATATTTTAAAAGCACGTTATTATTTGTTGCTTGCATCAAATCAAAATCATCCAATTGCACAATGCTGTCTTGGAATGATTTATGTTAATGATGACTATATTTCTCACGATTATAATAAAGCAGTTCATTATTTTACATTAGCAGCAAATCAAAATGATGTAATTTCACAATATTTTCTTGGTATGATGTATAAATCAAGTAAATACAATTTAAAAGATACTAATAAAGCGATTCATTATTTCACTTTAGCCGCCAATCAAAACAATTTAATGTCCCAAATATATCTTGGTGTATTTTATTATAATCAAAAAGATATAAATAAATCTTTGTATTATTATAAGTTAGCTGCAAATCAAAATGATCCAGAAGCACAATATAATCTTGGCTATATTTATTATGAAGATAAATATGTTTCACGTGACATAAATAAAGCGATTCATTATTTGACTTTGGCTTCTGATCAAGACAATTGTATTGCACAAAAAGTATTAGGAGATATTTATATTAGTGGTAAATCTATACCACGCGATATTGATAAATCAATTCATTATTATACATTAGCTTCAAGTCAAGGAAATGTAGTAGCACAATATTCACTTGGATTTATTTATTACAATTCAGGTGATATAAAAAAAGCGTTACATTATTTTTTATTAGCTGCCAATCAAAATCATAACGAATCATTATTTGTTCTTGGGATGTCATATTACTATGGAAAATACGTTCCACAAGATATAGATAAAGGATTACATTATTTGTCATTAGCCGCAAATGGAAATTTTTCATTGGCACAATATAATTTGGGTTACATTTATCATAAAGGCGAGCATGTCCGAACTGATATAAACAAAGCAATTTTTTATTATAAAATCGCAGCAAATCAAAATCATGCAAATGCTCAAAATGAACTTGGACATATTTATTTAAATATCCAATTTGATATAAACAAGGCCATTCATTATTTGTCATTAGCAGCCAATCGAAATATTTCATCAGCACAATATGATCTTGGATTAATTTATTATAAAGACAAATATGTTTCACGTGATATAAATAAAGCAATTCATTATTTCACACTTGCAGCTAAACAAAATGATATATCTTCACAATTTTGCCTTGGAACAATTTATTATGAAAATAAATATGTTTCACGAGACATAAACAAAGCCATTCATTATTTTACACTCGCAGCTTATCAAAATGAAATTAATTCACAATATGAACTTGGAAAAATTTATTATAATGGAACATATATTGCACGAGATGTAAACAAAGCAATTTATTTTTTAACCCTTGCAGCTAATCAAAATGATAGTGAGTCGCTAAATATGTTAGGTAATATTTATTATGGAGGAGAATATATTCCACTAGATATAAATAAAGCAATTCAATATTATACACTCGCAGCTAATCAAAATGATAGTAATGCCCTAAATATGTTAGGCAATATATATAGCGAAGGGAAGTATATTCCACAGGATATAAATAAAGCAATTCATTATTTAACGCTTGCAGCAAATCTTAATAATTATCATGCCCAATTTTTGCTTGGTACTCTTTATTATAATGGTGACCATGTTCCATGTGATAAACATAAAGGAATTCATTATATAACTCTTGCAGCGAATCAAAACAAATCTTATCCCAATTGTTTTCTTGGTATTGCCTATTTATTTGATGAATCAGTGCAAGATATAATTAAAGGGATAAAATATATTCAATATTCAGCATATTTAAATTGTCGCGAAGCTCAGAAATACTTAGGTGATTTTTATTTTGAAGGTAAATACATGAAAAGAGATATTAGAGAATCAATTCGTTTATATAAAGAAGCATCTTGCTTTAATGATAAATATGCCAAAAATAATCTTGGCGTTATTTATTCAAGTGGAATTGATGGTATTCCAAAGAATACTTGCTTAGCAAAAGAATATTTTAATGAAGCAATTAGACAAAGTGGTGACATAATATCAATGTTTAATTTATCAAATGTTTTACTTGATGAAGAAGAAAATGAAATAAATGAAAGGAAAATACCAAAAAATAAAGAATATTTTAAGCTTTTAATTGAATCATCAATAAAAGATTTTAATCCATCAATGACACTTTTATGCTTCTTGCTGATTCAAAAATATGCACCAATTAGCATTGAAAATGTTTTCAACGAATTAAAACATCATTATAACGTATCTTTAGAATTTGTAACTGATATTTATCAATATTGTGAAATATTACTACTTAGGTATGATGAAAATGAAGAAGAATTTTTAGAAGAGTTTTATAATGTTAGAAATACATATTTATTATATATACTAAATGATATCAAATCATTACAAACAATAGATGAAAATCTACAACAAATGGCAAAAGGAGAATCAAAGTTAGCAAATATTAATGACTTTTTTTATGAAGGTTTTGGATATGATTTATATAATTGAAAAGTTTAAAGGCATGATTTTTTTATTTATTATTATATAAATATTATAATAGAACTCATCGTAAATTTAAATCAATATTATTCATATAAATGAGATTTGTTAAAAACTTAATTTGAGTTTTTATAAAATTGACCTTTTAAATGGTGAAAAAAAATTCTTTCATTTCACTTTCCAATTATCGGACAAAATTTATTTTTATTTGCTTTCAGAAAACTCATATTTTATTCCATGATCTTTGAGTTTATGAAAACAACTTCAAAGAATGTAAAAGTTTCCATAATTCATTGAATATACATATTATTATATGATGGAAAGGAGATGATCATACCAAGTTTCCAAAGGATGTTTAGGCAACTGTTAATTACATGGGACGATCTTTTTAATTTTTACACATGAAAAAAGAATAATATAATTTTTTTTTAAAAAATAAATATTTAATTAATTAATTTAATTAATTAAAATTATTGCATGATGCATAATAATTATTATTAGCGCCGAAATAATGATGGCGTTTAGTATCTTTAACAGGGACTGGTGGTTCTTCTTTAACTTCTGGAACTGGAGCTGGGCATGGAGCTGGTTCTGGTTCAGGCTCTGGTTCAGGTTCTGGCTCTTCAACTGGGACACAATCCGAAAGTTTTGATACAATTCTATTTTCTTCTATTTTAACTGCTGGAACAGCTGGAAGATTTTCTAATACAATTCTTGCTGCTGCTAATTGAGTTAAAAGGCATTTGATATCAACATCAGTGTCATCTGCTTGAATGAAAACTGGAACACCAAGGTGATTTAATACATCAGCAGCAACTTGTGCGTTCTTTGCTGTATCATTTGCATTGAGGCTGCCAAAATTGACTTTGTCAGGTGCAAAAGTGTCTAATAAAGCACACATTGCATAAGGATAATTATCAAATCCTTTAACATCATGTTTTGCTGCACGATCAAGTGCCCAGTGAAGAAGAATATCATTGAATCCCATTCCTTTTGTAGTATCTTTGTCTAAATCTCCATATGCTGCACGACCAATTGAATATCTTTCAATAAGTGTCCAAATATAACCACGGATAATCTTAACATTGTTATCATGAATATCTTTACCTGCAATACCGATTAAATGGACGCCATCTTCAAAGAACATTTGAACAGATAAATCACTATTTTGAATCATCTCAACACCTTTTTGTGGTTCTTGTGCCCATTGACGTTTTGGCTCTTTTCCTGTTAAGATCTTGGAAAGTTCAACAAATGCAACACCATTTGATAAATCTTTAGCAATATTGTTAACTTGTACAGTTGCATTTCCTTTTGCTAATTGATCAGTAAACCATCGGATGAAAACTTTGTTTTCAAGGGCTAAATTTTGCTTAGAACTCATTACTTGTATTAATAAAAAATGAAATGAAGTTTCTCTTTGTTTAAATTAGTTGTTTACTCAATAAATTGAATTGTATATCTTTATGAAAGAAAGTGGCATTTTCGTAATTTATCAGAAACTTTCTGGATTTCCTCTAAACTTCGGAGATACTTTGTATGAAAATAAAAAATTTTGAGAAGCAAATCAATTATTATTTGAAATTGTTTCAAAAGAGATAACAAAATTTCAGATAACTAAACGGCCCTCTCAAATTATTTCATATAAAGTATTGAATTGAAAATAACCTTCAGAAATCCATTCAAATTTTAAGAATAAAATCAAAACTCTCCAAAACTCTTTTTTTTTTTGGCATTCTTTTTACAAAAATAAGTATTATTTATACCAATACCAAACAAATTATAGTTAAAACATATTCAAATGCCTTGCATTTTTAAATTCATATATTGAAATTATTTTATATACTAAAACTTTGTAATATATACAAATATCAGAAAACAATCCTAATTAATTTTGGTTTCAGTTTATCTCGAAGATGAACTATTTTAGAATTATCGAATCATAATTTAAAAAAATTTTTTTTGAATTTGCTCGCCAAGCCACATAAAACTTTCGTAAAGTCCTTCACCATTTTTCGCTGAAATAAATTTGACTTTCCATTCATGATCAACAAGCCTTTTCATATCAAAATTAATTATAATTTCTTTTTGTGTTACACAGTTTGCCTCATCTTTCTTATTTGCCAGCAAAAGAATTATTGAATCCCGAAGTTCTTCTTTTTTAACTAGTTTACAGAATGTTCTGGATGAGTAATAAACAGACTCCAGATCTGATGCATCGATTACGAATATCAGTGCGTGACAGGATAAATATTCATTCCACGTTTCTGAAATGTGATTCCAACTTTTTGGATCCCAAATGCGCATTTTGAATCTATTATAATTCACTTCTTCATGGTTAAAACCTATAGCTGGGATTAATTTCATGTATTTCGTCATTTTTAATTGTTCTATGATGGTTGTTTTCCCTGAGTTATCCAATCCAAGCATCGCTATTTTGATTCTTCTGTTTTTATAATATTTATTAAATAATTCGTTGTTAAAAAAGTCCATTGTAGCATTAAAATTTTTATTAATTTTCCAAATAAAATGTTTGGCCAATTAAAAAAAAAATGGAAATTTTAAAAAATTAATGTGAAACAGGTCAAATACATTGACAAACATGAATTAAAAGTTTGAATAAAAAATGATATTGTTTTGCCTGAAGGCTTCGTTTTGCTTTTTAAATCAATTATTAATTTTATTGAATATAAACAATTCAAAAAAGAAATTGTATAAATGATAGCATGTGAATACTAACAAAACACATATCATTCTAGAGTATAAGCAGATAAGTAAAATATATCAAAAGTGTCAAATTTAGATCACTTATAAAATGTATTTGTAATATAACATTTATCAATTCAGAGGATAACGATCAACTTTTTGAAGCAAAATAGGAAAAATATTTTCATATCAATTGCATATTATCGTTTATTTATTTATTTATCAATCAATTAAATTGGAATATAGTGAATCATCTTCGAATTGATCAGATCCATATTTTTTAGTTCTACTGTTATTTCTCGTTGATTTGTAGCTTTCATTTTCGCCAGCACCGATGTTTGAATACTGATCTTCTCTTCCCATTCCTCTTCTTCGAATCCAGAGGAGCATTGACATTGCGACCATTCCAACGAGATACAAGTGGGCTGCGATTGACGCGTACATCATTGCACTCATAAATTTATACAAGAATCTGACTCTTATCACGTTGAATGCTCCGATTGCCCAATTCAATTCAAATTTGTCCAACGAAGGAGCCACATGTCTGAAAGCCGAAGAAAAAGTTCCTCCGATTGTCTTTAAAAGGCCACCGAACAAATCATTTGCCAGTTTTCCAACATTTTCTGGAACTTTTCTCAATTGGCTATCAACGTTATTTCTTTGATCAGCGTAAGATTTTATTTTCAAGTCAAATTTTGAAAAGAAATCGGTATAACCGTTATTTAAAGAATTAAATTGTGAATTACAACAACTGATTGAATGACTTATTTCAGACAATTTTGATTTCATTTGATCAGTGTTTGCAATTTCATCCAAATTTAAGTCAGGAAGATTTTCAAAAGCAGAATCAATCACATCATTGATTGGATCAATTATGAATGTATCCAAATGTATTGCTTTTGCAGCGTTTGCCAAAGAATACTCAATCATATCTGCAATGTTATTGAATGGCAATTGATGAAAACTTATTATTTGAGACAATGGAGTGTTAATTTTTGCATCAATCAAATTTTTAAAGAATTCAATCTTCTGCAATTTAATGTCTTCTAAACGGAATGAACCAACGATACCTTTAGTGAAAGATGACAAGTTTACGTTGCCAAATTCAATAATTTTATCATCAGTTGTGATGCTCTTAATAACAGTGTCTAAAGCATCGTCCCCTTGATCATAGAAGATGTTGCAGAAGATGACAACAAATGACATAAATGTCGGAATGGCTCCAAGAACAAAAATCAAAGAAGCCCAAAAAACGCAAGGCAGACAACAAACTGAACAACAACGTGCACAACGACCTTTTGTCCAAAAGGCACAAATTTGAAATGCAAAAATAATTAACATCACAATTGGAAAGATAACGAGAAATGCCGTCGCTAAAGGAAGCACATAAGATGGGATTTCTTTAACTGGCTGGAAAAACTCACTAAAATTACAATCCTCAAAAACCGTCACATCACTAAACTCAAAGATCGACTCTTCAATGTTATCAATAGAGTCAGTAATTACTTGTTTCCCTTCATCAACAGACGAACTCACGTCAATGATATCTGCAATGGCACTCACAAAAGACGACAAAAGATCTAAAATGTCGCCAATACTACCAAATTTTATGTCAGAAAGAAACGAAATCTCTCGAGGACAGGTCGAACTTGAAGTCTCTGATGACGCACATTGACTGTAACTTTGTTCGTAGCTCTGTAATGACGGAGTAACAGAATCTCCGAATTTTTCAATGTCGATCATTATTTGTGAAAAAAGGTTCATGTTTTCACCAGTGTTGTTTAGAACTTTCACAAGATTCGGCAATGAACGATCAATGACGGAAACAATCTCGCCCGAAATGTTCGAAATTGAAGGAATAATTGAATTCACAAATTTTGTGAGGCCTTTATTCACACTCGGATTCACAGTTGTACAAACTCCTTCAACTTCATCTTGAAATTCATCTTTGAGAACATATTTCATTATACCAATCAAATAAACGGTCGCTGCAAAGAAAAAAATGATCGTAATCATCAGAAAAAGTGAAATTATTGAAAAGAAAATAATTTCGGTCTTATTTGGCTTGGATCTGCTCTTGGGCTTATAACAACAGCATCTTCCAAAACAGAAAACAACATAGAAAATAATAGTGAAGATGAATATAGCAGCTAGTGGCATTACAATAAATGCGTATGAGTATATTTGACCTAATAAATCATTAACAAGTTGACAATCAAATTGATTGGGATCAATATTTAAGTAATAAGCATTTGGGTATTTTATTTCATCACAACGATCATTTTCATTATAAATATTAATATTATTTATTTTGTTTGTATATTGATTTATTTTTGTTTTGATGAATGAACTTAATTTGTTTCCTTTTTTGGTTATGGTTTCTGTTGCATTATTTTCATTAAATAAATTACTAATCGTATTTTGAATAGTCCGCGTTAAGTTATAATTTATTTTTCCTGCTGTAAGCTGTTTTGTAAGTTTTTCAACGTTAAGATCAGTGTAATTAAAACTGATATGAGGGATTTTTACCCATTTCCACATCTTCCTCGTCCATGCAAGACCAGAAGGCCAAGTAAAAACACCTCCACGTAAATTTTTTGTCTCTGGAAAATCTATTGATAATGAAAATTGAAAAAGAATTGTAAGATAAAATATCATCTTTAAAAATTATCTTTTGTGTGTTTTAAAAATTAATTTTATTAATAAAATTAAGAGACATTCGAATTGACCGGACGGTTAAAGGTCAATCTTGAATAAAAGAATAAAAAAATAGTACAAAAATAATTAGCATTTTATAGAGAAATTATTAAGTCTATTTTATTAAACGTGACAAAATATTCGTTTAAAAAGTTGTAACACTTAAATGTAAAATTTAAAAGTATCGAAAAGTGGAAATAAATTTAAGTCAAGCTCAATAGAAATAATCAGTTAGTTCAGTAATTATTCTCGGAGAATATGTAATTGCTTTAATACTGTTCCTATATTTGGTTTATTTTGTTGATAGGGAGAATAATGTCTTTGGTAAACTCAAAAAATGGCAAAATACTAGGAAATTAAATAAATAATTTATCATAAGTTTATATTATGATAAATTATTTTAATATGATTTATGAAATATATTATTTTAATTATTTTTTGTTATAAAAAAATTAAAATAATAATTATATGAAATATGCATTTTCAAAACTAAATATTGCTTATTTTTTAAATTGCGACGGCATTATTGTCGACAAAGTGGAAATAACTCTAGATATGTTAAAAATCAAGATATCAATCTTTTGCCTAAAAATTGTTTTACCACTTTTTATTCCAAACTGTACAAAATTCCCTACAGAAGAATTCCTTAATACATGAGCTCTGTAAGCTAATAATTAATTGGCGCTAAAATTAAATATAACTGTTATTTATAACCTATATAGGTCAATTAAATAGTTATCAAAAAGTTTGTATCACAAAAAGCTCTTTTCTCAAAAAGTCTTTACTTCAAAATTAAAAGCACCGTGGTGGTCACATCACCATAACAGTGTGAAATATAATTCCTCTTTTTACTAAAATAAATAAATAAAAAAATAAATAAATAAAATATAAATTCAGCCCTTATGAAAAGCCTTTTTGATATAGTTCATCAATCCCTTCTTATCACTTGAAGTGTTACTTGCTTTAGACGAAATCCAGTGAACGTTGAACGATGCCGCCTTGTGGCCTTTTTCAGCAGCCATTTTGTAATATTTAACGGCCTCCTTTTTATCAGGCGCATCAACTCCGTTTCCGTTTTCCATCATCCACGCGTAGTAGAACATGGCTTCGACGTATCCCTTGTCGGCTGCCTTTTTACAGTATCTAACGGCCTCCTTCTTATTCACCGAGACGCCTTCGCCTCTGAAGAGCATTCTTCCGTAGTTGAACATTGGCTCTATGTAGCCTTTATCGGCTGCCATTTTGTAGTACCTTGCAGTATCGACCTTGTTAGATTCAATGCCATCGCCGTTGTAAAGCATTAGACTGTAATTGAGAACAGCCTCAATGTAGCCTTTATCGGCGGCCATTTTGTAGTACCTTGCTGCTTCCTTTTTGTCACTTTTCACGCCATTTCCATTGTACAGCATGAGTGCGTAATGAAACATGGCTTCAATGTAGCCGCTATCGGCGGCCATCTTGTAATACTTCGCCGCTTCTTCCTTGTCCATTTCAACGCCATCACCTCGGAGGCGCATTTGACCATAATTCACCATGGCTTCTATGTACCCTTGATCGGCGGCATTACGATAATAATGTGACGCTTCCTCTTTGTCGACATCAATGCCGTCGCCGTTGTAGAGCATGAGGCCGTAGTCAATCATGGACTCAATGTCGCCCATGTCTGCAGCGCGCTTGTAGTACTTGGCGGCCTCTTTCTTGTTCACTTTGACAGTGTCGCCGCGCGAGAGCATCTGGCCAAGCTTGTGCATGGCACTCGTGTTCCCTTGCTCAGCCGACTGCTGGAAGTACTTCAGCGCTTCCTTCTTGTTGGTGCTCGTGCCGTCGCCGTTGTAGAGAAGATCGCCGTACGCAAGCATCGCCTTGGCATTCCCACTGTCCGCGGAGAGCTTGCAGTACTTCGCTGCCTCGCGCTTGTCAACGGGAACTGCCCGGCCATAGAAAAAGTTCTCGTAAAGACGGAAGTTTTCATCATCGCATTCCTCGTCTTTATCATGGCTGACTACTTGGTGATCAGATGGCTTTGCATGGCTTCCTTGTGAGTCATTCTGAGTCTGTTCTTCATCATTTGCAGGATAAGATGCGCCACTTCCTTGATCTTGATCGTCTTTTTGAACTTTTTGTGACAATTCTTGCTGGTTTTCTTCTTGGTTTTGCGCCATTTCATCTTGATTTTGCGCCATTTCTTCTTGATTTTCATGATCGTCTTCTTGAACTTTTTGTTTCAATTCTTGCTGGTTTTCTTCTTGGTTTTGTGAAGATAAATTGCCTTCAGTTTTGTGTGACATTTCTTCTTGATTTTCTTGATCGTCTTCTTGAACTTTTTGTGACAATTCTTGCTGGTTTTCCTCTTTGAACTCGTCCAAAGAGTCTACGTAACAAAGAAACTCGTCTTCTTCAACCATTTCAGTGATGAACTCGCGATTCGTTCTCAGCTCGTCAACGATCATCACAAAAGTGGGTCTGTCAGACGGTTTTTGGGACCAGCACTTTTCAATGAGGTTTTTATATGCTTCAGGTATTGAAAAAGTGAAATCTGGGCGGTTTCCGCTGATGATATTATCTCGGAGTTCTGAAAAGGTGGATTTAATAAACGGTTCTTGGCTTGTCATTACTTCGTATGCGATCATTGAAAATGAGAAGACATCTGACTCTTTCGTTGGCACTTGGTTTGTTAATTTTTCGGGAGAGGAGTAAAGGATTGAGCTTTTGATTTCATCTTGAGAATTTTGTACGTTGGGCTTTAAAAGGTTATATATTGAAATCTTTGGATATAATTTGTCATCCATAAGAATGTTTTCTGGCCTTAAATCGTGGTGAATTACGTTATGTGAATGTAAATATAGCATTGCTGAGGCTAAACCGTAGAGTGCTATAAGTTTTTTGGTATCATTCCAATTAAAATCTGCTTTTGATTTCCGTTCAGACAATATAATGTCCTTTAATGTGCCATTAGAAATGTATTCGGTAATAATAATTGGATTAGGAGAACCTTGAAAGTTAATTGGACTGAAGCCAACGAATTTAGCAATTGATGGATGGTTTAATTTGGAAATAATATTAATATTATATGTAAAGTTTTGATTAAAGCTACTTGATACGCCTTCTTCTTCTTCTTCCTTTTTTGAATTGAATAATAATTTAGCGGAATAAATCAAATCTGTACTGTTATTTTTGATTTTATAAACAGAGCTATTTTCATCAGTTTCTATTTTATTAAGAAGTGTATATTGACTTAGATCTAATGAATAATTGATCATATTAAAATCTATCAACTGAAAATTTATATTTCACATATATTTAACCATCGTCAATGACAAAAAGTAAAATAAAATAAAACTTAAATAATCTTTTCAAACAATAAGTATTTGAAACTTTTTGAATTTCATCGTTTTAGTTTCAAAATAACAAAAGTATATAGCTATCTTTTCTTGTAATATTTAAAACGATACATTATTTTATTATAATTATTTATAAATACAATTTTAAAAGCTAAAAAAATAATATTGTTATTAATAATAATATAAATTTTATAATTTCATTGTAAAATCATTCAATTGTCGTGCTGCTGAATAATATTGACATTTTTGTATTGTATTTCTTGATAAACAAGATAAGAACCAAATTTGAAGTAAACATAATAAATATTGAAAATAAAAATGAAAATGATAATATCATATCAGCATAGATTAAACTTATCTTCCAAGTCATAATTATAATGGTTTCATTTCCACCGTCAACACTGTAAATATTAATATTTACAGTGGTAATCAAAATGGTTTCATCATTAATAGCATCTTTTTCTGCAATAGTTGAGTGTAGTACATTCACAAATCAAAAATTACGAGTAAAAACTTCAGTTTTTTGGAAACTAGTGTACTGATTACGGATTTATTATCATCAAATATTTCAAAATATCATTAACGATCAGCAAATGATATTAAATCAATAATGATAAATGATATTGTGAAATTCGATTAAAACTTAAATCCAGAAGGATTTTTTTCGGTTTGCCAATGAATTCATAAAGAATCTTGAGATAGAAACGAACATGCATTTGCAGTTTGTCCATTACTTGAAAATTTTGAACTTCCAGAAACAGTGATTTCAATTGCTGAATATAGTGTTGATACTTGTTCTAAAATAAATACAAAAATACCTCCAAGTATTAATGACATTGGACAATATTCATTTAATGGATGCGCATCAATGGTTAGTATTGTACTTCCTTCCTCGTTAATTTATGTAGGAAATAATGCATTCGATGGTTGTTCAAATATTAAAGAATTAGAATTTTTAAATCCAGAAACTTATTTTTGATTTTATGCATTTCATTCATGCACAAATCTTGAGAAAATTACTTTTTCTAAATTACCTAAACGAGTTTATTGCAATTGCTTTAATAACTGCGCCAAACTTCTAGAAATCGAATTACCTGATTCAATCACTGAAATTTTGGGTGGAGCTTTTTGGCATAGTAAAGAACTCAAAAAAATCAATATTCCTGAGTCGTTAAAATTGATTAGTGAAAGAGCATTTTTAGATACACAAATATCGATTTCATTAATTGATCTTCAAATTACCATTCAACAAGGTTCTAATTTGCCAACCATGACATCACCAATATTTATTGCGTGCAATGCTTTTTAATAAATAATTATTTTTCTTTAGAGCATTTTTGTCATTAGAAAAAGTTATTTTTAATTGAATAAAAACTTCAATAAATAGATTTCTTGGCTGATTTAAAACTTCATATTAATTGAGAAAAGTTTTTTTTGAGGATAATATTAAAGTAACTACCGTTAATTCATTTAAATAATGGGTGAGCGTTTAAATTTCATCTAGCATTTCTGTATTTGGTTGCTATTCTTTTGATTATGATGCCAATTTTCAAATTGTATGAAAACTTTTGATATGTATTAGAAATATTTGATATCAAATCTGGTACAGATTGCATTTTGAAAATAATTGTGATTCCGATAAAGATTAAAAAAATAATAATCACATATTTTATTAAAGAATTATATATTTGAATATCTTAAAAAACAAAACAATGAGAATACTGTCGTAAAAATAATTTGATAATAGAAACCAACCAAGATTGAGTTTCTTTAAATTGACGAAATGGATGAAAACGATCATTCAAATAGCATTGCTTGTTGAATAATTCGTCAAAATGATAAACATTATTTTCATTATTTCGGTGATCATTGTACCAAACTTGAGCAAAGAATGGATTTGTCTTTGCTATTGAATCATAATTCCATGATTTCTTTGGAATATAACAATGAGGGCACCAATGTCCACCAAGAAGAATTAATCGTGGACTTGCTTTGAATACTTTTCCACAGTGTCCACATCTCCAAATTAATTTTGTATCCAAATCTCCTTTTCTCATGAATTTGCTGATGAGTTCACCACCTCGATATTTTGCTGCCTGGCGTAAATCATCGATATCAATTTCGCTCAATGGTTTGTTTTCATTATAACCATGATTCAGCTTTCTTGTAATTCCATCACTGATTGATGTGTTATACTTCTCAATTTTGAAATGTGACCAATCTTTAGGGATTTGATTATATTCTTCAAGAGAGCCATAAAATGCTGATATTCTTTCTGTGTTGTTACTTCTGATCCAATCAATTGATCCTAATGTTTTTGTGCTTGCAATTAATTTCATGAAAATTTTAACAAAGAAAGAGATTGTTCTTTTCATTGGTAAGTATTTTGGAATTCGATAGTAAAAATCTATTTTGGTTAACATTCTTTGGAAGTATTCAATTGTGGGCAAGTTTTCTCTAAAATGAAGATAGTCCTCTAAAACATCACTATCGATGTAATAATGACCATGAAAATTCTTTGACGAAAACCAATTTGGTTGGAATGAGTTGTCAACTTTTCCTAATCCGATATTTTCAAAGATTAAGTTTTCGAATTCATAATTGGTTAAACGATAATTTTCACCAGAGCCAATGTTATAAAAACGTTTCCAAAAATCTGGTGATAATTCATTATTCTTATCATATAAAACCATATTGAGCATTAATCTTCCACTGTCTTCGACAGTACACCATTCTAGAACATTATTCATTGAAATTGTGAAAATAATTGGATCCATATGCTTGAATAAACCTGGATGTAATATTCCTGATTGTCTTAATACTACCCAATTACGAATTCCACTTTCAACAAAGACTCTTTCAGCCAAAACTTTTGATAATCCATAATGATCGTAAATTGAAACTTTGATTGGATCACCTGTTCGTCCCCAGTGAATAGGATAATTTCTATTTCCTGTTTCAGCAACTGAACCAATGTAGCATACTTTAATTTCATCTTTGTTTGGTTGAGCTAAAATAGCTTTAACAATATTTTTCGCAGAATCAACATTAACTTTTTGAGTTAAATATGGATATGCATCGGCCATTGGTGAAACCAAACCTCCGATATGAAGAACATAATCTGATCCTTTTACTCCATTAAGAACATCATCATAATTAAGTAAATCTCCCCATATTATTTCAATATTCTCTTTTCCATACTTTTTAATGTATCGGTTGATCACTCTCTTGCTTTCTTTATTTGGCAGTATTAATAATTTTAGTTTGAATTCATCTAGATGCTTGACAAATTCATTTAATGTTGCTTGTCCCATTACTCCTGTCGCTCCAGTGATGAAAACGGTTTTCTTAGCTGTATAATTGTGAAATATAGTGTATTGTGATGTTGAATTTAGAACATTTGAATAGTTGTAATAAATTGAACTTTCTTTAATTCCTGAATTTTGTAGCAAAAGAGAATTTGCTTCATTTTTTGAGTCTTTGATCATGCTGAATGAGTTCTTGAGTAGATTAATTAAGAAGAAGTTAAGAGCAAACATTAAAAATGAAATGGATTAGATAATAATTTTTTTCAAAATAATTTTAAAAGAGACTTTTGATATACTGTGAAAAAAATTCATATGCTTCTTAGAAAAAATTGAATTGCTGTTAATTTTTCATTCAATTTTTGAATTATTCTATATTAAATCATAATTATACGTACTAAATAATATTTCTCTTTATTTATTTCATGATTAAAAAAAATAATTTTTTATTCTCAAATTTATCTGATGATTTGGATTTGAATAATATTACTATCAAAAATCATCTTTTTGTTTTAATGTGATAGGAAAGGTCAATTTCTTATCGAAAATTCAAACCACCTAAAATATCTAATATCATTTGAAATTGGCCTCATCTATCATTTTAAATATGCCCTTAAATTGATTTTTGAAATAAATTTTGAAAATCATATTTTTATTGTATTTTTATTAATAATCATTATTTGGTAAATTTCTAATAGAATTATGAGTTCAAAAGAGTTATTTAAGAAGTATTTATATAAAAAAATTGTATAATCAGTTATATTTTTTTATTAAAATTGTTGATTTAATTAATACAACAATTATATTTAAATCAATATTTACTAGGTTGAATGAATATTTTTCAATGTAATAAAATCTAATATTAATAACAAATATGATATTATGATAATTATTAATTATAAAGCGTGTTATAAATAAATAATTTTCAAAAAATGAGTATTTTGTGGTAAATAATTTTAATAATTTGTAATATTTCCTAATCCATAATAAAATTGATCTCTTAAAGCTGGAAGATTTGTATTTTCTTCTTTCTTTGCTTGCTTGATTAATATTCTCCCAAATAAAATTAAATAAGGAGGCTTGTACAATTCTGATTCCATTATCTCAATAATATTATTTATTTCCAAAATAAAGCAATTCAATAAATTTTGATTCTTGATAACAAAATCGAACAAATCAGATACTTTTGTAAAAACCAATTCATCTCTTGTTTGGTTTTGTTGATTTAATCCCATTTTTATATCTTTCTTTTCATCAACAAGATTAAATAATGAATTGCTCAAAATCAGTGATCTCAAATATGAAAATTTATTCTCCTTGTTAAGTGGATCAAAAAGCATTTTGAATGGGCAATTTTCGAGAACTTTATAAAAAGATCTAATAAAGTATTTTTTGGAATTAACTAAGTTCGATTTCATTAAATAATGCTTGGTAAGTTTCAAGTTTGTGAGACAAAGGATGAATGATTTAGATATATCTAATCTTTTATCATAAACAATAACATTCTTATATGTTACATCTTCATCTTGATGATCTGATGCCTTAATATAATAATTTATTGACTCTTCAATTTTCCCTTCTTTTTCTCTAATTTGACCAAGATTGAATTCAGCCATTGCAAAATTGTTTTTAGTGGCACTTTCATACATTTGTTCTGCTCTTTCTGGTTTATTTAAATATAATTGATTGATCAATCCAAAATTATTTTGAGCAAAAGGATACTCAGCAAAGGCAGCTTCTTTAATGTTTTCTTGAGCTTTCTTTTGATCACCCAAAACAAGCAAGTAGATTAAACCAAGATCATTATATGATATATTTTTGTATGCATTATAATGATAAAAAGTAACAGAAACTCCATTATGAGGATCATCTAAATGTAATGTACAACTATCAGCTTTAGTGCATCTTTCATAGAAATCGATTGCTTTGTTTATATCAGTGTCAAAAACTTCGCCTGTTGAATGATAATAACCCATGAAATAAAGAGCTTCAGGAACATTATTTTTAGCTGCCAATTCAAAATAATCTCTTACTTTTCTATAGTCTTGTTCAATGCCATAGTTTCCATCATTTAAAACAGCTAAAAGGAAATATGCAGTTGGATTTTTCAGATAAGTAGCTAAATCTAAATTTTCATAAGCTTTTTTATAATCCTTTTCAACACCATATCCCTTCATATACATTATACCTAGATACAAATAAGCAGTTGAATTATTTAATTTCGCAGCTAATTCGTAATATTCTTTTGCTTTTCTGTAGTCCTTTTCATCATATTCACCAAAAAAGGAAAAATTTCCTAAGCATAAATTTGCATATGAATTATTTAATGCGGCTGCTTTTTCAAGCAAATGTTTTGCTAATGAATAATCTTTTGGGACACCAAAACCTTGAGTATAAATATCAGCTAAATTTATAAATCCAAATGGATTATTCTCATCAGCTGCATTTTTGAATAAATCACGTGCTTTTGAATAATCAATTGGAACACCAAGGCCATATAAGTAAATATAACCTAAATTAACCATTGCCTTTGAATTCTTTAATTTAACTGCTGATTCGTAATATCCAATTGCTTTTTGATAATTCTTTGGAACACCATCTCCATTTTGATAGAGATTTCCTAAAAATACAAAAGCATTTGAATTTTTATTTTTAGCTGATAATTCAAAGAATTCTCTTGCTTTATCATAATCTTTTTTAACACCTAATCCTTTTATATAACAAATTCCAAGATTATTTAATGCAACAGAATTATTTTGTTTGGCTGACAAATCGAAATAATATATTGCTTTTTTATAATCTTTTACAACACCATCTCCATTCATATACATAAATCCTAAATTCAAAAGGGCATCTGAATCGCCTTTCATTGCTGCATTTTTAAAATATTTTATGGCTTCATCAAAATTTTTCGGAGTATCATCTCCATTATAATAAATATTTCCCAACATTAAGCATGAGTTTATATCATTTAGATCAGCAGCTTTCTTATACTGTTCAATGGCATGGATAAAATTTTTTTCAACGCCATGACCATAATAATAAAGATTTCCCAAATGAAAGAATGCTAAAGGAAAATTTTTTTTTGAAGCCAGTTCATAAAGTTCTTTTGCTTTCAAATAATCTTGCTTATTCCCAAGTCCATTTTCATAAAAGTTACCTAATCTAACCATTGCAAAAGTATCATTATTTTTTGCTGCTAATTCATAATATTCTTTTGCCTTCAAATGATCTTGCTTGACTTCAAATCCATTTTCATAAATAAGACCTAATTGAAAAAATGCGGTAGCATTATTATGTTGTGCTGCTACTTCATATAAATCTTTTGCCTTTAAATAATCTTTCTTAACTCCAAGTCCGCTGAAATAAAGATTGCCTAAATTTGCATATCCCTCTGGATCATTTTGTTGGACTGCTGTTTCAAAATATTTTAAAGCTTTAGCATAATCTTCATCAACTCCCAAACCTTTTTGATATATTATTCCCAGAAAATTCATTACATTTGGTTCTTTTTCATTTTCAATTAATTCGAAATATTCTCTTGCTTTTTCATAATTTTGTTGAACTCCTTGGCCAGTGAAATATTTTACACCCAAGTTATTAATTGCTTTTTTATTATTTTGTTTTGCTGCTAATTCATAATATTCGATAGCTTTCGATATATCTTCTTTCACCCCGACACCTTTTTCATAAACATTTCCCAAATAAAAAAGGGCCTCAGAATTATTTTGTTTAGCAGACAAGTCTAAGTATTCCCTAGCTTTTTGATAATCAGGTTTGCATCCAAAACCTTTTAAGTGCATAAGTCCCAAACTAAAGAGAGAATTTGAATCATTTTCTTTTGAAGCTATTTCAAAATAATTTTTTGCCTTTGAAAAGTCTGAATCAATTCCAAAGCCATGGAAGTAAATATTTCCTAAACTATTATTGGCTTTAGAATTACCTAGTTCTGCCGATCTTTTATAATATTCTATAGCCTTTTGGTAATTTTGTGGAACATAACGACCACTAAAATAAATATCACCCAATAGATTCAATGCTTCAGGATTATCAAATTTTGCGGCACTCATTAAATAGTCAATTGCTTTTTCATGATTTAATTTAACGCCAAACCCATTTTTATAAAGATTACCTAATTTTAAAAAAGCATTTGAATCATTCTGCTGAGCTGCTAATTCATACAATTTTTTTGCTTTTTCATAATCTTGCTTAACACCATTTCCTTCGACATACAAATCCCCTAAACATAGCATGGCTTGAGAATTACCTCTTTGTATTGATAAAGAGTAAAAATTAATTGCAGTTTGATAATTTTGCTTAACCCCTAATCCTTTTTCATATAGATATCCAAGTTTGAAAAAGGCAATTGGATTTTCTTGCAGGGATGCTTTTTCATAAAATTCTTTAGCTTTTAAATAATTCTGCTCAACACCTTTTCCATAAAAATAAAGTTCACCTAACGATATTAAAGCATTAGAATCATTTTGTTTAGCTAAAAATTCAAAGTATTCTTTTGCTTTCGAATAATCCTTATCAACACCATTCCCATAGAAATAGCAGTCCCCTACAATAAGAAGTGCTTTGGTATTATGCAGTTGTGCAGACAAATTGTAATATTCGAATGCTTTTGTCAAATTTTTTTCAACTCCTTTGCCAAATTTATAAAAATTTCCCAAGTATAAAAGAGCATCAGAATGATTGTGTTTAGCTGCTTTTTCAAAGCACTCTTTTGCTATGTTGTAATTTTGTTCAACTATATTCCCATTCATATAATCTATTCCTAAATGGAGTAAAGCTTCTGGATTGTTTAATTTTGCTGATTTTTCTACGTAATTAAACGCTTCCAAATCATTTTTTTCAACACCATAGCCACAACTGTAAATTTCTTCTAGATGCAAAAGTGCATCAGAATTATTTAGATCCGCAGCTTTTTTATAATATTCTCTAGATTTTTTATAATCTTGCTTGACAAAATGACCTACCAAATAGAAATTTCCAAGTAAAAATAGTGCTTTTGAATTGTTTAACTGAGCTGATAAATGATAATATTCAATTCCTTTTGATATATCTTGTTCAACTCCAATGCCTTCCAGGTAAATACTACCTAATGAAAGGCAAGCATCTGAGTTATTTTTTGATAATGATTGAAGGAGTTCAATTCCTTTTGCAATATCTTGTTTGACACCTTTTCCTATTATGTAATTGCTTGATAAATTGCAAAGAGCTTTTGAATTACCTAATTTTGCGGCAAGTTCTGTATATTTTATCGATTTTGAAATGTCATTTTTAATTCCGAGTTTGTCGTCATAAAGAATTCCAAATTGGAAAATAAATGTTGGAATATCATTTCTATTGGCCAGATATTGAACAAAAAATCTAGAGTACCAGAAAATAGCTTTTTCGTTGATTTCTTTCTTTTCAGTATTGAATATTAAAAATGAATTTTCATGGAAATATTGAATTGCTTCATTTACATTAACTTCCAAATCACAATCATCAAAGAAACTTAAATTTAAAGCTTCATCATATAAAATATCATAAATTTCTTTGTCTGTTATTCTTTCTTTTTGATCTAATTTGACACATAATTGATAAAGATTTTGAATGCTTTTGGATCCCTTCGTCATTGGTGTAAACTCAATTTGTTTTTGTTTAAAAGACTTTGATTCCTTAAATTCTTTCTTTTCAAAAAGAAAGTAAACAATGAGACCAAATGCAAAAATGTCAGTTGGAAATGACACATTTTCATTGCTATCTTGTTCTGGTGATGTATAAAATAGGCTTCCCAAATCTCCTGTCATTTCTGTATCTGTACAAATACCTCGAATTCTATCATTATCGGACAAAAAAGGTTCATTGTCATGATTGAAAAGAATGTTGTTTGGCTTAATATCTCTATGAATGAGATGATTTAAATGAAGATAATTAATCGCCTGAAAAAGTCTGTTAGCAATAGTAAATGATTCAACTTGGCTGATTGCTTTTTTACTCATATAGTCGCTTAATGTTCCATTTGACATAAATTCATATACAAAGCCAACTATGTCTTCTTTTTTCTTTATGAATCCATAAAACTTGGTCATGCAGCGATGCGAATATTTTTCACAAAATTCTATTTCATGTTGACTCTCATTTTGATTAATTTTTTTAAGTAAAAAGAGGTAAAGAGTCTTAACATGAATAGCAAGGCAAAAGTAAGTTCCGGTGTTTGAGTTAATCTTATCTATTTCAATGAAATCGCTTTCAGCAAAAGTTGCATTTTGATTAGGTTCTGTATTGATATGATATTTGATAAGATCAAAACGATTTTCGTTGAATTCGTATTCATTTAATATTTTTTCTTCTAGTTTTTTGTTAATTTCTTTTTGTTTTTCTTCTTCTTCTTGAGAATAATTAAAAACAAAAAATGATGGATCTTTAAAATATTTTGTTGGATAAAAATATCTCTTTATGAGAAACCCCATTATTGCATTAAATGTATATTTAACAAAATTATTTACGTTAAAATCACTAAAATGAGAATATTTAATAAAATTTTGTACTTCAGTTATCGGATTACTAGCATTAATATAATCTGGATTCGATAATTTGACGATTTTTTCAAGCAAATTAATATCAATTGATTCAATAATTATGCATTTTTTTTCTATGCATATAATGGCTTTAACTAATTCTGATTCACATGGAAGATCAATTTTGTATACTAAAAATTTAGGTTGTTGGAGTGTCGATGCCAATAATTCTTCGATTTTTCGTTTATTAGTATTATTAGAATTTAATTCAAGATATAAAAAAGAAAAATTGGAATAAATATTTTTAATGGTTTCAGATGAAATTCTATCCAGATCTTTTTTATACCTTTGGGGAATATCTCGATATACCAAATTTGATTTTTCCATTTCTTCTAAGAAATGAGAAGATCCTATAATAATTGAAATAGTATTGAAATTTTAGAATTTATTTGACCGTGCTCTGAATTTTTTTTCCGTTTTCAAAAGAAATTTCTAATATTGAAAAGATTGGGCATGGTATTCTTTTGTACCTTTATGTAGCGGATATAATTGGGTTTGTTAATTTTGTATTTAAAATTCATAACAACAAAAAATGGTTTTATATATAATTTTTTTTTTTTTTTACATATGAAGAAGGGGCGAAGCTCTTCGACCGTTAACCTTTTTCATTTTATGATAGTTATATTGCAATATTAATTATTTATTTATAATGAATACATATTATAAAATATATTTGAACAAGTGTTATAAGCATTAATGTGTAAAAAATTCAAGATAATGCTATTTTAAATCAAAAAAATTGAATGAAAAACTTCTTTTTGCTCAGAAAGTAAAAAACATAATTTTCTATGTGAACTTCAATACGATGTTATATAACGCAATAAAAATAAATAAAAATACATTTATTAATGTAAGATATAAAATTGTATGCCAATTTATATGACCAATCTTTTGATATCAAAATTATTTCATAATATTTGGCTTTTTTAGAACAAATAATATTAAATATTTAATCGATAATCGAGATTATTTAAAATACAAAAAGAATTATCTTTAAATTTTAATCATATATCCAAAAAACAACGAATAAAAATTAAAAGAAAAAAATTCAATGAATTCAAAAAGTTTGGAAGTTTTATTAAATAATCATAAAATTTTTAAAAAAATTAAACCGTTTTTAATATGGTCAATATTTACTTACACGATTAACAATTCAATGATTTATATAAAAATACCTATATCTTTTTTTTCACCATATAAAAATGAATACAATTTGGAAAAATAATCTTAACAGCAAATAAATATAATGATATAAAATTATAAAATGAATCATATTGAAAATCAGGAGCTTCACCCCTTCTACATATGAAATAAATTCTTCTGATCAAAGCAATTTTTTTATCAACAAAGCAAATATTAATGCATATTTGCTTTTCAATATTGGAAATTACAAATCGTTATTATTAATTTTAATTTTATTTAAATATTACAAAATTTATTAATCAATCATTTCTACCATTTCTTCATACTTTTTTTTTCAAAGCATAATCTCTATCAACATCATCATCTTAAAAAAAATCATGAAGTTTAATTAAATAAATATGTCTATTATTATAGTAATTTATATTATAACACAAACCAATCATTTACTTATGAAGATTTCCATTAAAAGCAGAGTCTCCAATTGAAGTCACTGGAGAAGGGATTGAGATTTGTTTTAATGATGAGCATCCACTAAAAGCACTGTTTCTAATTGAAGATAAAGAAAAAGGAATTGTGATTTGTGTCAATGATGTGCATCCATTGAAAACATTGTTTCCAATTGAAGTTGATGAAGAAGGAATTGTGATTTGCATTAATGATGAACATCCACTGAATACAAAATCTCCAATTAAAGTTGCAGAAGAAGGAATTGCAATTTGTGTCAATGATGAGCATCCATTGAAAAAATTTGCACTAATTAAAGTCACTGAAGAAGGAATTGTGACTTGTTTTACGGAAGAACATAAAAGCTGCATATTGAAATCATCTTTTTGTGGTTTCCTAGAGAATATAAATCCAACATCATTTGGGAAATAATGGTAGTTACAACAATCAATTATACATGAATCAAAACTGCTGATTTGAGATTGATCCAGGAAATTGTCTTTTATGTAATCAGCAATTTCATTGTGGTGGCATCTAATTGATTCTTCAAAAATGTTTCCATAAGTTACAACTTTTTCACGACGAATGCTCTGCTTTACTTTTAAGCGGTTTAATTTTATTTTCTTCTAGAAAATGAATCAGTTCTGCATTATATGAATGGACTGCATAAAGCCATAGAGTGTTTGCCAATGAAACATTGTTGTATTGCAAATATCGAATGATTTGAATTGATCCAAAAAAAGCTGCATATTCAATCATTGTTGTTTTTTTCCAACAAAAATGAATTCGTTTCAAAAATTGATGGTTGAATTTGACTTGAAAGTGAAGTATTGGTTCGATTTACATATGAAATAAATTCTTCAACTAAATCTTGACGAACTAAAAAACAGATGTATGAGTCATTTTCGCCTGTTTCATATTTTTCTTCAAAATTGTCGAGATCTATTTTATATTTATTCTTTATTTCCCTTTCAATTGTCTTTGAATCTTTTTCACTGATGAATGGTTTAATTCCTGAATACAAATAATGCCTGTATGGAAAACTTATGTTTTCACCCAAACTGAAAATTTACCAGTTAGAGCAAATAATTCAGTGTTGCTGAATCCTTTTGAATGTGAAAAATTTCCGGTTCGACTGAATAGTCTTGATTTGGAGAATGGTTTAGAATAACAATATTGCCAATAATATTATTGGCAATATTACAAATGTGCAATAAGCAAAATCATCATTTTTTATATTACAAAAAACATTGTCTCTAATTTCTATATTTGCTTGTCTCGTGAATTCAACGAAATAGCAAATTGCTTTACAATCTTCAATACCTTTACATGAATCAAATACACAATTGGTCAATACAAAATTCAAAGTCTTTTCTGTAATTTCCTTATAAAGCATTTCAGCTGATTCAACTAACATAATCATGTCTATCATTTGAAACTTCCATTCCTCCATCGCCCCAGGAAAATGTTGAACCATATAGCCAGATCTTTGAAGTAGAAAAAGTCTTAGTAAATGAACCTGTCTTTACAGAATCTTCTTTTACAGAATACTGCCGAATGCACCCAATTCCATCAGATTCAGTATTCCATGTTGAATTTAGTCTCCTTGCTTTTAAGGAAGGCCAAAATACAAGTTTATATATTTCATATAATTGATTGTCAGGTTTTTTGGACCTAATTGAAACTGAATGTTCACCATATGGAAAAACATCTGATTCATACAAATGGTGAACATATAATTGATTGTCAGTAATTTGTCTCATAGATTTCTGGTAAATCAATTGAGATAGGAATAGGAGTAATCGTTGGCTTGGCTGGTTCTTCATAATAAATACAGTTAAGATTTAGATTTCCACTTTGTGGATGTAGAGTAACAAGCAAATCGGAATAATCCATCGCAATTGATTCATAAAGAAGTGTCCCTTCTTTTCGAGTACCAGAATAAAAGTTTTCTTCAAAGGAATTTACATTATATCGAATAATTAAAGTGCCCATTTTAGGTGCTTTGACCCCATATTACCAGAATTTTGAGCATCTTAATCTTATAGATACATACTGACCAGGAGATAAATACTGTCTAATTCCACCTATTCCGTCAAATTCTGTGCTCCAACTTCCTTTTTTAAAGGTGAATTGAGAAACATTCAATCTCTTTGAATGCATTCAAAGAAGGCCAATAAACAAGTTTATAAAATTCATTGTTTTTTTTTTTTTTTTTGGCAAGATAACCGACTGTGTGCTCACCATATTCCAAATAATGCGACTCATATAATAATTGGGGACCTATTAAACTTTGTTTTCCTTCATATACTAGAGCAATTACTTGTCCATCAAGTTCAACGTCAATTTCATGATGACCACTGTTATATGTTCCGTATAAAGCAAATTTAACACCTTTAAAAGTGTATTGGTATTTTCTTTCGCAAATATATAATAAAAAGAATTCATCTTTTGTGCATTTTATATTTTTGATTCATATTATCATATAGATTATTTAGAAGTTTCTTTTTTTATAAAGTAGTTTTATTCAATTTCAATTGATAATGTTATATCAATACTTATTCGACCAAATAACAACATCATGACGTAAATATTGAAGAAGATTGAGAATGTTGCTGGAAACGTTTTCAAGGCAAGAGAGGTGATTTGAAAGAAAAATTTAGAGGGGGAATCAATTAAAGATGTTTTAGATCATTACAAACTTTTTTTTGAATTGAATCTTTTACTTTAAATGCAATAAATAGATATTGATTGAATTTCATTGACCAATTATATATACAATTATTGGAAAAAGATAATTGAAATTGATAAATGGAAATACAAATTGATTCAGGTTTAAGACTAAAACTAAACGTAGACGACTGTACTGCATCAGTCATTAAGTCACCAACAGTAACAGGAAATGTTTTTATTCCACAAATTATATTGCATGAAAATTTACATTATAAAATAATATCACTTGGAAGATACGCTTTTGAGAGTATTAATGTTCAAAGTATTACATTTCCAGAAAATTCAGAAATAAAAACATTTGAAAAATATTGCTTTTCTAATGCTGATATCAAAATGCTTCAAATACCAGCCGAACTAGAATTCTTAGAAGAAGGATGGTGTAGTTCTGCTAGAAACATAGCAAATATCGAAGTTTCTCCGAAAAATAAAAAATATATCTATTTTGAAAATCAATTTCTTCTTGGCAAAAGTACAGATAAATTCGACATTCTTTATTTTGCTCGGTCTGATATTGAAACTGCCGTTATTCCATCACAAGTAAAAATTCTCAAAAGATATTGTTTATCAAAACATTACAAATTAAAAGAAATTATTTTTCCTGACAATTCTGAAGCCAAGTGCATCGAGAACCAAGCCTTTTGCGCAACTCCAATTGAACGACTGATTTTATCATCAAAAATTGAAGTAATAAGTCCCTCAAATTTTGAAAATTTAGAAAAATTAGTCGAAATTGAAATTTCAGCAAAAAACAAAAATTTTTCAGTCATCGATAATAATAAATATCTTGTTGGAAAAAGTGATCCGAGAATCAAAACGTTTGATCAGCTCATGTTTTGTTGTCGTAATGTAAAAAATGCGAAAATTCCTTCTTATATCAAACAAATCACTGATTATGCATTTCATAGCGTCAAATTACAGACCCTTGATTTTGAGTCAAATTCTTCACTTGAAATAATTGGAGAGCAAGCCTTCATTTATTGCAGCCTTCTGAAAAGCATTGAAATTCCAGCTTCAGTGAAAAAATTGTGTTTGCATGCATTTCGATGCGCATCCGATCTTGAATCAATTCTTTTTCTTGGGAAGAATTTGGAATTTCAAAATTACTGCTTCAGTGATTGTAGAAAGCTTAAAATCATGTCTTTTCCAAACGCTATAGAAATCAACTTAGCCAAGAATCAATCGTTTGGTAATATTCCAAAAGAAACAAAAATTTTCGTTTGCAAAGATGCAAAATTGAATGGACCTGGCATAGATAAAATTAGGAGCCAAATCAACTACATTGAAGGCAAAGAAGTAGTGAACAAAAAAGAAATTAAAAAAGAAGAAAAAAATGATAAAAAGGAAGAAAAGAGTAGTGATAAAGATAGAGACATTGAGCTTCTTTTATCACATATAAAATACTTGGAAAGTCATCTTTGTAAATATGAAAAAATTGAGCCATTCGATCTTGAATCTGCGCGAAATGGAGGGAAAGAAGGAAAAGTAGAAATTCAGCCGAAAGAAAAAAGTTTTTTCATCGGCGAAGATGACGAAGAATCTCAAGAAGTCATTGAAAAGATTGGTGAAGGTGCTACATCTGTTGCATACAAAGTTTACGACAAGCGAAACGATCGGATTATTTGTAAGAAAGTCTTGAAAACTGATGAAGAACAGGCAGCATTCAAAAAGCTACAAAATTCAATGAAAGAATTTGAAGCACTTGTCAGCCTTAATCATCCATGTATTTGTGAAGCCATTGGATTTAACATGCAAGAGAAAGTTACCACAAACGATGACAAAAAAAATTCAAAAAAAGAAAAAGAAGAAGTTGAAAATGACGACGATTATGAATACGAAGATGACGAAGCACCAAAAGACGATAAAAGTAAGAAGCCAATGACAACAGTTGCACTTTTCATGGAGTTTATTCCTTACAAAATGAAAGACACTCTTGAAAAAGGGATTCTAAATAACACACTGAAAGTTCGTGCTGCAATTGATGTTGCTTTTGGCATGTCGTACATTCATCAAAAAGGAATGATGCACCGTGATTTGAAGCTTGAAAACATCATGCTTGATTACGCCTATGATGCGAAAATCATCGATTTTGACCTTGTCGGATTCATGAACAATGATGAATTGAAAGAGTCACTCACAAAAGGAATCGGAACTTTCGCTTACATGTCTCCTGAAATGGCGAATGAAGAAGATTACAATAATAAAACAGACGTTTATTCATATGGAGTTGTCCTTTTCGCAATTTTCACTGGACACCTTCCCAAGCAGAGTTTAAAAGACAAGCTAAATAAGAAGCCTGTCCGTTTCCCTCATTCATCATCTTCGATTTCAAAGTATTGCATCGAGTTGATTAAAAAATGCATCGATTATGATATTAATAAACGTCCTTCATTTGACAAAATAATTGATGATATGAGACAACACTCATTCAGACTTGCCGATGAAATTGATTTCAATATCATTAATCAACGATATTTGACGCTTGATTATATTAGAAAACAAAACATTTTCAAATAATTGTAAATAAATGAAAAATTATATTTTATTAAGCTATAATATTTCGTAAAATGTCGAACTCTTCTAAGTTTGTTATTATCTTTGACAGAAATAATATTATAAAATATTAAAAATTTTATATTCTGATATAAAAAAAAATTAGTTAATTAAATTAGCAATTCCATTTTCGAATTGATATGATAAAAAATCATTTCGGCTGAATATATTTATTTAAAAAAATATTTTATAACAGCTCAATCTTTATTTAAAATTTTTTGGGGGTTATTAATATATTATTAAATATAATCTTTATAAAATTCTTTATTTTTCATCATATTACATATTTTGGGCAATTTGTAGTTTATAAATACCGCAATATAGTTATGAAATGTACTTTTTACGTCAAATAAAAGCATATTTTTACATCACATCATATATACTCTCAAATTTTAATTGATTTTTTTTCAAAACATATTTCAGGTTTGCATCATACTTGCAGATGCAGAAGATTATCATAAATACATCGATTTCATTGAATTCCAATGTCAATTGTTCAAACCACCAAAAATTAATGAAAAGGTCGTAGAAGAAACAACAAATGATCAAAATTTTGATTAAAATTGAAGGAAATATCATAGAAGAAGCAACAAATGATCAAAATAATGATGAAGTGATCCTGGAAGATAAAATTGTAATGGTGTAGTTTTTAATATCTCAACTGAGAATGGAGATAAAGTTCTTAAGCATAATTTATTTGGTAAATTTACTAAGTTGATAAAAACAGCTCGATCAAAATTGGATTAATCTCTTCTCAGCAAAGTAAACAAGAAAAGCAAATAAAAATCAATTTTTTTACTTTCAATTTTATTTATTTATAATTTTTTTTCTTTAATAAAGAAATTATCTGTTTATCATCAGCGTATTCTATTGGTAATTTATGCTTTTCATCTTTTACATTAACATTAATTTTTTCATTTTCTAGCAAAAGTTTTATAACTTTAAGTCTTTTCATTATAACAGCAATATGCAAAGGTGCTTTTTCTTTATTTTCATTGTATATAGATTTTTTATTCACATTAATTTTTGGATTTGATAGTAAAAGACTTACAATTTTGATATTGCATGATTGTATTGCTTTAAATAAAGGTGTTTTCTCAGATATTAAATTCGATCCAATTGTAGTCGTAATCGATTTAATATTAACATTAATTTTTGGATTTGATAACAAAAGATTAACTAGACAAGCGTCATCATATTCAACTGCTTTATATAAAGGTGTCTTTATTGTTTTTATTTTCAAGTTATTAAACGTTTTAAATGATTCAACATTAACATCAATATTTTTATTTTCTAACAAAAGCTTAATAATTTCATTATTATCAAATCCAGAAACTGCGTCATATAATGGAGTCTTTTCTGTTTCCACCGTTCCATTCATAGAAATATATTTCGATCTACAATTAACATCAATATTTTGATTTGATAACAAAAGTTTAATTATTTCAATATTACCGTTATTAACTGCCATATTTAAAGATGTCACTTCTGATTGTTCCAACGTTGTATTATTATTATAAATATATTTTATATTGACATCAATATTTTTGTTCTCTAATAAAATTTTTACAATTTCATTTTCATTTTCCCAAACAGCATAATTCAACACGGTTTTTTCTTTTGTTTTGTAACCATATTTACTGATTGATTTATCATTCACATTAATTTTTGGATTTGCTAATAAAAGTTTAATGATCTCAATTTCTCTCTTTTCAGCAGCAACCAACAAAGCTGATTTTTCTTTAATTATTGCATTGCCTTCTTTTTTATAAACATCGGGATTGTTTTTTGAATAAGATTGAATTATTTCGCATGATTTAACATTAGCATTTATATTTGGATGTGACAAGATTAATTTCACTATTTCTACATTTCTTCTCTGAATTGCAATAATTAATGCAGGCGTTTTATATGTGAATTTGAGGAATTCACGATGATGATATGGTTTTTTATAATATTTGTCATCAATAATTTTAATTTGTTTATTTATGTTAATTTTCTTTTGTTTTAAAAGTAATTCAATCAATGTATAAAAATCATATTCAATCAAATCGTATAATGAGTCTTCATTTAATTTACTCGGAATAAGAGCAAAATCATAATGTTTGTACCAATAAGAATAAAGATCAAAATGATTCTTGCTTTGTTTTGATAAATAATTGGATTCAATATAATTAATGATGTGGTTATGATGACATTTAATTGATTCTTCATAACATTCTTCATATTTTTCATCTTTGGGCTTGATTTTGTGTTCTTCAAGAATACGAATGATTTCTGCATCATCACCATGAATTGAATAGGTCCATAATGATTGTGTTAGCTTGCAGCCGTTTAAATATAAATATTTGAATATTTGAATCGATCCAAAAAATGCTGCATATTCAATTAAAGTTGGCCTTTTGTTGATTAAAAAGGAATTTGTTTCGAAAATTGATAAAGGAATATAACATTTAAGTTCTAAATCATTCTTTGTGGCATACGTAATGAAATCTTCAATTAAATCTTTTTGAATCAATTGGCAAATATAATTGTGATTCTCTCCAATTTTTCTATTCATTTCAAATTCATCATTTTCATCACTTTGGTCATTTTTTGATTCAATAACATTACTTTCTTTACTTATAACATTTTCATTAAAGTTGTTGGTTTCTTTATTATAAAAATTTTCATTATTTTCTTCATTTTCAACATTTTTTTCTGTATTTTCAATTTGATTTTGATTTGTTAATTCACTAATATTTCTTTCTTTATTATCATTGCTTTCATTGTTCTCTTCAATTTCATTGATTTCTGTATTTTCTTGGTTTTCATCATCATTTTGATCTAGAATTGCCTCATTGAAAATGTTTTCATTTGAATTTTGTTCATTTTCGCTTTCTTCTTTAAATGAATCTTCGCTGGCATCAAGATCTCGATCTTCTCCATCAGTTTCTTGGCTGCTTTCTTCGCTTGTAGGGTCAAGCTCAACTGTTTCTTTGTAATTGTCACTGCTTTCTATATCTGCTTCATTTTCATCAAAAAAATCAGTATTGTAATGCAATCTTTTGCCATTTTCCTTAAATGATTTGATTTCAGGATTAAAATATTGGCTGTACTTAAGATAGATTAGCCTATTTGTAATATCAGAATCAACAATCAAAATTTTTTCTTCAATTAAAAATAGAAGAATTCTTTTATTACTTTCAAAGTACTCAAAAATTTCTGAATTTGTGAAATTTTCTTGGATTTTATCTTTAAAATATAAAATTATTTTTTCTATTTTATTGAAAAATCCAGAATAGCGATGATGATTGTCTGATATCTCAGATAATAAGTGAAAAATCAGTCGGATCTCGTGTATTTTTTCGAGAATATTATGACCAATAAATAATTGAATTATATTTTGGTAATATTCTTCAATATCATCTTCTTTATCCAGATATTCCAGAATACTTTCTTGAATAGATTTGATTATTTCCAAATACTG
This sequence comes from Tritrichomonas musculus, assembly GCA_039105265.1. Taxonomy (NCBI): domain Eukaryota; phylum Parabasalia; order Tritrichomonadida; family Tritrichomonadidae; genus Tritrichomonas; species Tritrichomonas musculus. The sequence continues at coordinate 3,485,826 of JAPFFF010000015.1, read as the reverse complement.
CTCAATATTCATTTTATTTAGTTTATAAACTTTGTTCTTTCAATTCTTAGAAAACATTTTTGTATAAATATCTTAATATATAACAAAAGAAATAATTATATTATGAAATATTATTATACAATAAGATTACAAATAAAATAAAATTCATGAAATTCTTTTTTTCTTTTCATTAAAAATAAAAAAATGTTGGAAAAAAAAAACGATTATTTTCTATTGAAAATTATTCTATTTCCAAAAAACTTAAATCAAAACCTACAAGACCAATTTAGAGTCAATAATCAAATTATATCATCATCAATAACATCAATAAAGTTATTAAATTCACAATAGCATTATCATTGTCAGATACTGTAGAATTTTTGGAAAGAGGAAAAGCCTTTGACAATGTAAAATCTGATGTCTCAATAAATTATGTTGTGAAAATAAAATAACCTGTCTTGGTAAATACATTAGAGCTATATAAAAAAATATAGTTGAATGTCAAATGTCAGAAATCTTCAGAATTTGAAAAGATTGTTGATTTGGTAAAGTACCCTGTTGTAGGAAAAATTCAGACTCGATTCATTAAATTTATCTTATTAAATATGTAACGATAACCATCAAGATAAGGAGAATTTGAGCAATTAGAACTTAATGAAAGAGATATTATTTTAAGATTTATCATCCATAGCCTTTTTAATTAAGAATTAATATCTAAAACTTCATTTTATGCTCTTGATTCTCCATTACCAGTTTTTTCAATCTGATATCAAGATTATCGATTATCATGATATCAAATACAGAATATGACATGAAAAAATTGTAAGCTTGATTCCAATTACCAAGATCTCAAACAGATTTATTTTTTTATTCTTGGTATTTATCGCCATAAAGCACTTATAAATAAATTATATAATATATTTATGTTTATTTTAGCGTTAAAATCAAAAAATACCTACTTTTTATGAAATATTTGAGACTAAATTAGCAATATTAAGCCTCGATGTTTTGTTTATCAAAAAGTTTAATTGAAATTTCAGTTTTGAGAAAGAATAAATTTGTAACAAAAAGTGGAAATTATTCAGAAAAAATAATCAAATAAAAAAAAATCTTTTTATGTTACAAAAATTTTACATAAATATTATTACCGCCAGCCGCGGGGTCTCGACTCGGCTTCGATTCGCTCAGCCTAGCTCGACGCCCGCTAGGTGGTATGTAGTCTCGGTAAAAATTATGTAAAAATATAAAAAGATTTGTTTTTTCAATTATTTTATTTAGATTATTTTTTCTGAATGATTTCCACTTTTTGAAGGTTCTTCTGAAAAGACTAACTATACTTTAGTGAATCATTAATGAAATATCTAATATTTATTATTATTCATAATTGGAATTTTGGAGATATAATATTGATCCCTTTTGAGTCCAGTGAACTGCCCTTTTTGACTTTTTGATAAGAGTTGTCACTTTTTTATGGACAAAAAACGAGTTTTTTGGATAGAGGTCTCATTCAATAAAAGCGGGTAGACAATCAAGTTAAGAAAAAATTGAATATTTTTTCAGAAAATATAATTTTAAGAAAAAAAAATATTTCAAATATTTTTTTCTCAAAATAAATTTTTATTATCGTTTTCCCTTGAAATTAATTATTTTTTGAATTTACACGCTTTATTTCTCTCACTTTATATCAAATAAATTTTTGAATACCATCTCTCTCAATTTTTTGGGGTTAAAATAAAAAAAAACTTAAATATTCTTGTATATTTTTGAATATTTAAAATAATTTTAAAAATATATTCATTATTCTTTCTTTTTATAATCATATAAAGATAAATTCAAAAAATAGAGATATTTTTAGAAAAAAAATAAATTAAAGTCTCTGATTTCAAATAACATTACCAACTATGTAATGAATATAACAATTAAAAAATGTTCAATACCAATAAGCACTATGTTATAACATTTTCTTCTATCAAAATAATTATTATAAATATTTATAATTTTACAATCATCATTTTTCATTTGCTTTAGTAATAAATATTAATACATCATTTTAAGAGTTCTACTAAATTTGACCTTCATATTTAATTTATTTATATATATTAAAATTTGAAATATTATCCAACAAAAAACATTAAATTTTCAATGCTTTGCATAAAAATATTATTCATTCAAAAAAAGTTATGATATTGAAAATTTTTGAATAATTTCAATAGTTTTTTTCCTAAGGTGAAAATGGGCATTTCCGATTTCACTTTTTGAATCATTATTTCACTTTTTGAAATAACAATTCTGATGAATGAATTTTTTTTTTGGTTAATTCTCTTTTAAAGTTTTTTTACATCATTTTTAAATAAACGATGATTACAATTCCTACTTTTATTGTTGGCAATAACGTATTTCAAGATGTGAATGCTAAAGGCCCATCTTTTTTCACATTTCCAGTATTAATTCCTTCACCAAATATTAATTATTTTTCAGAATATCCTTCATGCGTAAATGTGATCAACCCATTACAAGTTAATAAAAATAACCAAATATACACATTCCCCAGTAATATTGTTCAAATTGGTCAACTTCTAAAATCTGAGTCAGAATCTCAACTACAAAAGCAAGATGATATAATTGGTAAAAACATTGATAATTGTGAATCTTGTCCAAATTTAAAAAATATCGAAAAATGTGAAAATAATCCAACAATACAAAATGATATAAATGATTCCATTTCCAACAATTCTTGCAATAATTTGTCGTCAGGGAAAAAAAGCAAGAAGAATAGTAGATTTCATTTTACCAAAGAAGAAGATGATAAGATAAAAGAATTAGTTAATCAATTCGGAACAAAAAGTTGGACGGTTATAGCAGCATTCATGAATGGAAGAAATCCCAAACAAATTCGTGATAGATATTCAAATTATCTTATGCCAGGTATTTTCCATGGCGAATGGTCTAAAGAAGAAGATGATTTGCTAATTAAAAAGTTCAAAGAATATGGCTCAAAATGGTCCATAATACAGAATTTTTTTCCAAATAGAAGTTCAAATTCAATTAAAAACCGTTGGCACTATTTTCTCCATAAAAAATACGAAAAATTAATTGAGGCAGAAAAAAAAGAGGCCATTGAATGTCAAGAAATCGAAATAAATGAAGATTCTGAAAAAAAAATTAGAATGCCAGATAATGAAAATATCCCTTTTTTTGACCAAAATTTAGATATGGAAAAAATCCTTGAATTGGATTTAAACTCAAATATGAATTTTGAAGATTGGATTTTGTTTAATTGAGGTATATTCTCCATTAACATTTTCAATCATAGATTTTATAGAAAATTAGTTTTATAAGAGGTACGGACGCATAAAAAAAAAATTATTTCTTTTTGATATTTTGTATTTTAATTTTACATATATATACAATTAATTTTGTATTATAAATTGTTGAATTTTGTTTCACGGATTCAGCTATAAAATCTATTTTATTTTTCATAAAAATTTGAATGGTTTATAAATATTTCTCACAAATTTATTTTGTAACTTAATGCTGAATTCAAGGAAGTTCAATAATTAATATAGTGATTAATTTCGTTATATTAACGTATAAAATATGAATATATCTATATTTACCTCAAATCACAATTTTTACGAGATTTATACTCATCTTATTATTGCATTAATACAAACATTATTTTAAATGATATATTTAAAAACTTTCAATATAATTATCTGCTTTTATGACAATATGATAAATGATATTAGTTTTCTTCATCATTTTTGTTGAAATTTATAATTGAATGGTTTATTTTTTAACGTACGAAAATACAATTCAAATAAAAAGAGTGAATCCTAGCTGAATTGGTGGACCAATTTTTTTGATTTTTTTTGATATATCATCAAGCATCAAATGATACAATAAATGAACATGTTTTTGAAAATCAAACATTAATATATATTAAATTATTGGTGATATAGATTTTTTTCTGTTATTTTTCATTAGCCATTTGAGTTATGGCTTATGAAATGCAATTAAATATAAACAACTAATAATAATAAATATGAATTGATGCTTCATTCCTACATAATACAAATAGGATATGAATTATGATCATTTTAAAATATTGTATCATCTCCTTCATATCAGCTGAAAATTCTAATTGGTTGGCATAAATATAATTATATATACTGCTATAACAATAATCAGTAATATGAAATGATAAAATCAAGTTTGAGTATTCAAAAAGTTTGATGTGAAGTGAGCTCCAGTATCTCTCAAAATAAAACAGAGGTACTCATTTTTAAAATTTTATTTCTTCCTTTTTATTCATATACTTTGATTGTATCAATAAGTAGGTTGTATTTGATCTATTGTCATTGAGCTAAGTATGGTGTTTAATTTACATCTCGTTATATCGATATTATGTTATTTATACCATCAATTTCAAAAATCAGGATAACTTACTTCATTTCATTCCGGAACTAATATAAAGAAGTCATATTGTGTAAATGCATGTTTGAGTATTTTTTGTTTGCAGATGTTTTTGTTGAAGTAATGGACCATAATACTTATAATAAGAATTTTTTCAGATTATTATGAGAATAATAATGAATTAGAATGTCATTGGACAAATGCATTTTATTTTATTTTGAATTGAGACCTTTATTTATAAATATTTTGTTTATTAATAAAATGAAATGCCACAATTTTTATAGATTATGTCATGATCACTAAAGTTTATAAGATTTTAAGTAAATAATAACAAAGGAAGCCCTAAGAAATTCCAAAATCTATTAAATATATAAAATTGGATATACAATTTTTCATGCAAAATCTCTCATTCTAAATTCAAAATCTCTTATATTCAATCTAAAATTTTGCTTTCTTAATCCAAAATCAGAAACAAAAATAACATTTAAATGAAAATCATAACAAAATTCATACAAAGGAAAATAAATTCTTATTGAATCTTTATTTGTTTTATCATTCTCTTTAGGTGGCACCATTTTTTAAGAAAATAATTATTTTCTAATTAAAACTAAAAATATGATAGATCTTCAAATGCAGATTTTTTAGAAAAAACGTTAAGGTCAAATATTTTAATGTTATTTTTACGGTTGTGGCCACACTCATATTTGTTTTCTTTGGCGAATATTAATCACTCTTCGGCTTACCAAGCAACTATAAAGACAAGCGTTTTTTCCCATAAGCCATAAGTAATGACGATCTTGGATTTTACGTTTTTTTTACAGACTTAAGAATATTTCAACTTTTTATATAACATTTTACTTAATTATATTCCAAAAAATGTTTACGAGTATGATTTTAATGATGGCATTAATGCATTTGATCCATGTATTCTTCTTATATTAAAGTTTTTCACTATGCATATTTCCTTTTTTACCCTGAATATTGATGAAATCCTTTTTAGTTTTACTCTATTTTCATGGCGGAATAATTTTATTAATACTAGCTCTATCATTTATTAGACAAAAATGAACAAATTTATACTATTCTGATAATTAAGTTTATCCTAATAGTGTTCCGTCACAAAAAAAGGTATTTTTAAAGTTTTAATAAAAATAATCAGGTTTTTAAGTAACTTTTTTATTTTTTTTATCCTCATGCCATTTTCTATTAAACCGTCGGGAAAAAAAATTGAATGCGATTTTCCAAAATTTTGTACTTTTTTCAATTGAAAAAAAATTGAATGAAAATTTTCCGAAAAATCTGCATTTTGGAATCTATCAAAAATATCATTTAAATAAAATTTACTTAAATATGCATACAAAAACAAGCAAATTATTTGAAAAGTTATTTGTTTTTCAACTCATTTTGATTGGCACAAATTTCAATCAAGATTACTTATTCTAATTCAAACTAAAAATATCATTTAAATAAAATTTACTTAAATATACATACAAGAACAAGCAAATTCTTTTAAAACATTATTTGTTTTATTGCATATTTTTTATGTCAATAATTATAGTATTATGAATTCTGATTTTAGTATTTTTTAAAATCTTCAGTATCCAAATTTTAGCTTTATTTAATGTCGTAAAATCTTCATAATTCTTGTCTTTACATTATTCAATGTCGTAAAATCGTCAGAATTCTTGTTTTTGCATTATTTAATGTCTTAAAATCTCCTGAATTATTCGAAATATTGATTTTGATACTTCATCAAAAAATATACATAAAATGCTCAATCTTAGGATAAATAACTTTGTTTTATGTTCAATTTCAATGTAAAAATATTTTTCAAATATTCATCTCAAATATCTTTAGATCAAAAAATTGATTTTTCTATTTGTTACTCTAAACTATTTTTGCAATTATACTAATAACAAATATGATTTGGTCATACTTCTAACTAATTCACGTTTTTCAAATTTTTGGCAATAATATCAATATTATTACATAATTCTATTTCTAAATTATTTTTGCATATAATATCGCAAATATTCAGATTTTATTTTCAAAATATCTAATTATATTTATCAAGTAAATATAATTATTTAACATTGGTCGATAAAAAACTGTAAACGGTAATGTTAGGAGTTGTAAGCAAAAAGAATTAGTTTAATAAGGAACTTTTAAAATCAAGTCTCGAATTTCCAAATATACGAATAACTAAAAAAATTTATTTTAAGATGAAAACCTTTTTCAGTCATATAAAAAAATGTTAAAATGAAACGAATCATTGAAAAGAAACAAAAACACCGCTTTTTAAGGGAGAATTTCAAAGAGCATCTCAAAAAAGAATTTAATACACTCAAATATTAAATTATGTCTTAAAAATGCTTTGAATTAAAATTTATATTTTTCTTGAATAATATAATTAAATTATTGATAATTTTTATTATTATAATGTGACATGGAATATAAATTTAAGAAATTTACCTAAATTTATTTGATTATTTTTTTCTCAAATGCAATAAATGTAGATATAAAACTTTGAGCGTTTTAATAAATTCAATTTTTATTTCCCCCAAATAATTTTCAAACATTTTAATGTCAGACTATGTATTTGACTTATCAAAGTTTAAAAAGCAACAAAAAATTGGAGCTGGTAACTGTGCTACGGTGTTCAAAGCTTTAAACCGAGAGACAGGGGAAATAAGTGCTGCAAAAATTTCAAAGTTAGTAATAACTCCTAAAAATCATCAGTTATACAAAGCCCTTTTTAACGAAGTGAACATTAGTGCAAAATTACATCACCCTTGCGTTATCAAATTTATCGGATATAGCGATGTTGACTTTAAAAAAAAAAAGAAGCCAGTAATAGTAGTCGAATATCTACCAAATGGTTCGCTAAATAACCTTTTGGAAGGTGAAAGAAATGGAAAACCTCAAGAAGGCTGGGATGCAACCAAAAAATTAATTAATATATATGGAATAGCTGCAGGTATGTCATATTTACATTCAAACGATATTATTCATCGTGATTTAAAACCGGACAATATAATGCTTGATGATCATTTATTCCCAAAAATTGCTGATTTTGGTGTTTCAAAAAGATTTGGCGAATCACCAGATTCTACAATAGGAAGGTTCAAAGGATCAATAGCATATGCATCACCAGAAATTTTTATTGATGCTCTTTATTCAAAAGCAGGTGATGTGTATGCTTTTTCGATGATTGTTTATGAAATTATGACCGGCCAAATATCCTATAAAAAATTTGAAAAGTTATCAAAATTTCAAGTACAACAACTTATTGTAAATGGGACAAGACCAGAGTTAAATGACGATATCCCGTATGCATATCAGAAACTTATGGAAGATTGCTGGCAGTATTCATCAACTAACCGGCCCACCTTTGATGATATTCTCGATCGATTAACAAATATAGACGAAGGATTCATAACAGACGATGTTAATCAAGAAGATTTCTTCAGTTATGTCGAGTACATTAAAAAGTCACGAATTGCCTTCGATTCCGAGAAACAAATTATTCCAATATCAGATTTTTTCGATAGTTCAAAACCAATCCTTAAACCAGTTGTTGTACCAAAAATTACTTTGTATCCAATTGAGGGTTACAAGAAGCTCGATGAATTCCATCAAAAACTTGTTCTAGATGCAGAAAATAACAAAGAAATCCAATTTCAAGTTGGTCAACAACTTTTTGAGGGGATAAATGGTTTCACAAAAAATACCATTTTAGGATCCAAGTATTTGAAGACTTCCTTGAAAAATGGGAACGCCGATGCCTGCCTCTATTTGTCGAAGAGGTTAATTGGAGGAGAAGGCGTTTTTAAGTCCATTGAAAAAGCGGACAAATATTTGACACTTTTTGTCGAGTCAAACGACTCGCGCATTTTCACGCTGCTGGCAGATGTCAAAAGGCAAAAGGAAGATTATGAAGCCGCTGCGTCTTGCATGAAGAAGGCCGCTGACTTGGGCAGCGCCGACGCGATGTACGAGTATGGCGCGATGCTGTACAGCGGGAAAGGAGTCACGAAGAACGAGAAGGAAGCGAAAGCTTACTTCAGGAAGGCAAAAAGGAACGGATACGAAGGAGATTTCCCTTGCTCTGATTTCGAAGAAGATTCTTCAGATGATGAAACATGTTCAGCTGAAAAAGCTGATGATGATGTAAAAATAACACAAAAAGTTGAAGACGAAGACGGTTTGAAACCGTCATGTCTTGATGGTGGTGATGTGAATAATGGAGGAAGGAGGAAGTTCCTCCAGAGGAAGGACTCGAACGATAGCATTGTGCAGGTTAAGATAAAAGTTCCGAAGATCAGGAGGCATTCTAAGATCAGGAAGAAGTCTGACGTTGATGATGTGAATCAGCCGGCTTCGAAGTCTGATGACGAGTCCATCGAGGCAGTTGAGCCAGCAAGAAGAGACATGCCTGAGCCAACTCGTGCCTTAGATGAAGACGTAGAGAAGATTGAGCCACCAAGCGAGAATAAGGAGGCTTCTGACTCAGACGAAAGTTCTGAAGAAAAGAAAGAGGCAGTTGTGCCAATCAAGGATGACGATGAAGAAAAGAAAGAGGCAGTCGTGCCAAGCGAAGATGATGAAGATAAAAAGGAGAAGAAGAAGGTGCTTGAGAAGAAGGATTCTTCATCTAGCATAAAGAGCATACAAATTAAAGTTCCTAGAATCAGATCAAAGCTCTTTAAACGAAAGCCTACTTGACTAATCCATTTTTCTGTTTATTAATATGAGCACAATTGTTTTAATTAATTAAAAAAATTTTTTTTCTAGTTTTTATATTATTTAAATGTTGAAAGAAAAAAAAAATATTCATGCAATAGTAAGAATTGCGTTGTGATTTTTAAACATTTTTAATTTATAGATTGTCATCGACTTTTGTAATAATTTCAAGTTCTTTTCTAAGCTTATCATTCGATGCTTTAGATTCATCAAGTTCTTTGCTCAGCACATAATATGAATCTTTGGCTAATTCAAGTTCCTTGGTAAGATTCGTATTGCATGTTTTGACCTCTTCAAATTCTTTATTGAGCCAATCATTCGATTCTTTGGCTTCTCCAAGTTCTTTAATGAGACAATCATTTGATGATTTGCTTTCATTGAGTTCTATAGTTAGATGATCAATTGATGCTTTTGCTTCATTAAGTTCTGTGGTAAGAGCATAATTAAGATCTTTAAATTTATCAAGTTCTTGGCTAAGTGTATGATATAATACTTTGACTTCTTCAAGTTCTTTAGTGAGATTGTAATTCGATTCTTTGGATTCTTCATTATTATGAGCATCTGGAAGATATATATTAACTGTGTCTGCATCACATAGTGACTCAATCTTATCTGCTGTAAATTCATCATCTCTGATCTCTTCAAGTGGAAGACATTCAATGCAACTCGTCATGTTGGAAGGATTTTCTTGAGATTCTTGGAGTTGATCCATCTCTGTGTGATGTCCAAGAATAGTTTCTATGTCATTAGATTCGATAAAGAATTTTTCAAAATATGGTTCTTCTTCATTAAGATCATTGTGTATTTCATTATTTGATGTTTCGATAGTATTTTGTTCTTCCAAAGTTGCTTCTCCCGCAAAAAGTTCTTGAGGTTCATCAAAAAGTTCATCTAAAGATACTTCGTTGAAATTGAGTTCATAATTATTTCTATCTTCTGATGGTTTGCTTTCAATTAGATTATCTGAAATCCCAAGTATAACTAAATAATCATCAACTTCTTCTCTGTTAAAAATTCTATCTTTTAATGCTTTGATATCAGAGTATTGCTGTCTTAGCTTCTGAAGCTGTTTTGAAGTCAGGTTCTCTTTTTCTTCAACCGATTCAATAAGTTCGCTAAACTTTTGAAATTCTCCAAATATTCCTGTTAAGTATGAATCAATAGTTTCTGAGTCTTGGTTGGTATCTGGAAGATGCCTTAAAACGGCGTATTTAATAGTTCTAGAGTTACTAGCGATGTCATATAATGAGTCAATCTTATCACTTGTGAGTTCTTCTGGTTTGATTTCTTCAGGTGGAAGACCTTCAATGGAGCTTGCTAGTTTGCGAAGTTTAAATTTAAGGTGTTCAATTTCTTCCAATTTGTTGTCTAATTCAGTAGATTGGATTTGAAGTTTTACAAGAGAATCTTCTAGCATCTCTGAAATATCTGCTCCTTCAGTGAGTTTCTTATAGACTTCTGATAATATTTTGTCTATTATAGCTTTATCTTTGATGTCGTTGAATTTGGCCTTGAGTTCTTCAAGTTGTTCTGGTGTAAGATTCTCTTCTCCTGTGAGAGCTTCAAGAAGTTCTTTAAGTTTCTTTGATTCATCAATTATCTTCGTTAAATTATAATCAATGGCTTCATAATTATCTTTGGATTCTGGAAGATGTTTGTTGACTGTGTATTTGATATCTTTGGATATCTTGGCTGTGTCACATAAAGAGTCAATCTTATCGTTTGTAAGTTCTTCTGCTTTGACTTCTTCAAGTGGAACACCTTCAATGGTGCTTGCTAGTTTGCGAAGTTCTTCTTGTGCTTCTTTGAGTTTATCTGAGTCTTGTTGAAGAGATTCTAATTTAGATGAAATACTTTCAACATCGTTGGAATCATTTGGAAGTTGTTTCTGAAGTTCTTCGGATAACGACTTGTCTTTCTTAGCTTTGTCTTTGATATCGTTGAATTTGGCCTTGAGTTCTTCAAGTTGTTCTGGTGTAAGATTCTCTTCTCCTGTGAGAGCTTCAAGAAGTTCTTTAAGTTTGTTGGATTCATCAATTATCTTCGTTAAATTATAATCAATGGCTTCATAATTATCTTTGGATTCTGGAAGATGTTTGTTGACTGTGTATTTGATATCTTTGGATATCTTGGCTGTGTCACATAAAGAGTCAATCTTATCGTTTGTAAGTTCTTCTGCTTTGACTTCTTCAAGTGGAACACCTTCAATGGTGCTTGCTAGTCTGCGAAGTTCTTCTTGTGCTTCTTTGAGTTTATCTGAGTCTTGTTGAAGAGATTCTAATTTAGATGAAATACTTTCAACATCGTTGGAATCATTTGGAAGTTGTTTCTGAAGTTCTTCGGATAACGACTTGTCTTTCTTAGCTTTGTCTTTGATATCGTTGAATTTGGCCTTGAGTTCTTCGAGTTGTTCTGGTGTAAGATTCTCTTCTCCTGTGAGTGTTTCAAGAAGTTCTTTAAGTTTGTTGGATTCATCAATTATCTTCGTTAAATTATAATCAATGGCTTCGTTGTTGTCTCTCGATTCTGGAAGATGTTTGTTAACATTGTCTTTGATATCTTTAGAGTTCTTGGCTGTGCCACATAAAGAATCAATCTTATCGTTTGTAAGTTCTTCTGCTTTGACTTCTTCAAGTGGAACACCTTCAATGGTGCTTGCTAGTTTGCGAAGTTCTTCTTGTGCTTCTTTGAGTTTATCTGAGTCTTGTTGAAGAGATTCTAATTTAGATGAAATACTTTCAACATCGTTGGAATCATTTGGAAGTTGTTTCTGAAGTTCTTCGGATAACGACTTGTCTTTCTTAGCTTTGTCTTTGATATCGTTGAATTTGGCCTTGAGTTCTTCAAGTTGTTCTGGTGTAAGATTCTCTTCTCCAGTGAGAGCTTCAAGAAGTTCTTTAAGTTTGTTGGATTCATCAATTATCTTCGTTAGATTAGAATCAATGGCTTCATAATTATCTTTGGATTCTGGAAGATGTTTGTTGACTGTGTATTTGATATCTTTGGATATCTTGGCTGTGTCACATAAAGAGTCAATCTTATCGTTTGTAAGTTCTTCTGCTTTGACTTCTTCAAGTGGAACACCTTCAATGGTGCTTGCTAGTTTGCGAAGTTCTTCTTGTGCTTCTTTGAGTTTATCTGAGTCTTGTTGAAGAGATTCTAATTTAGATGAAATACTTTCAACATCATAAGAATCATCTGGAAGTTGTTTCTGAAGTTCTTCGGATAACGACATGTCTTTCTTAGCTTTGTCTTTGATATCGTTGAATTTGGCCTTGAGTTCTTCGAGTTGTTCTGGTGTAAGATTCTCTTCTCCAGTGAGAGCTTCAAGAAGTTCTTTAAGTTTCTTTGATTCATCAATTATCTTCGTTAAATTATAATCAATGGCTTCATAATTATCTTTGGATTCTGGAAGGTGTTTGTTGACTGTGTCTTTGATATCTTTAGAGTTCTTGGCTGTGTCACATAAAGAATCAATCTTATTGTTTGTAAGTTCTTCTGCTTTGACTTCTTCAAGTGGAACACCTTCAATGGTGCTTGCTAGTCTGCGAAGTTCTTCTTGTGCTTCTTTGAGTTTATCTGAGTCTTGTTGAAGAGATTCCAATTTAGATGAAATACTTTCAACATCATAAGAATCATTTGGAAGTTGTTTCTGAAGTTCTTCGGATAACGACATGTCTTTCTTAGCTTTGTCTTTGATATCGTTGAATTTGGCCTTGAGTTCTTCGAGTTGTTCTGGTGTAAGATTCTCTTCTCCAGTGAGAGCTTCAAGAAGTTCTTTAAGTTTCTTTGATTCATCAATTATCTTCGTTAAATTATAATCAATGGCTTCATAATTATCTTTGGATTCTGGAAGGTGTTTGTTGACTGTGTCTTTGATATCTTTAGAGTTCTTGGCTGTGCCACATAAAGAATCAATCTTATCGTTTGTAAGTTCTTCTGCTTTGACTTCTTCAAGTGGAACACCTTCAATGGTGCTTGCTAGTCTGCGAAGTTCTTCTTGTGCTTCTTTGAGTTTATCTGAGTCTTGTTGAAGAGATTCTAATTTAGATGAAATACTTTCAACATCATAAGAATCATCTGGAAGTTGTTTCTGAAGTTCTTCGGATAACGACATGTCTTTCTTAGCTTTGTCTTTGATATCGTTGAATTTGGCCTTGAGTTCTTCGAGTTGTTCTGGTGTAAGATTCTCTTCTCCAGTGAGAGCTTCAAGAAGTTCTTTAAGTTTGTTGGATTCATCAATTATCTTCGTTAAATTATAATCAATGGCTTCATAATTATCTTTGGATTCTGGAAGGTGTTTGTTGACTGTGTCTTTGATATCTTTAGAGTTCTTGGCTGTGTCACATAAAGAATCAATCTTATTGTTTGTAAGTTCTTCTGCTTTGACTTCTTCAAGTGGAACACCTTCAATGGTGCTTGCTAGTCTGCGAAGTTCTTCTTGTGCTTCTTTGAGTTTATCTGAGTCTTGTTGAAGAGATTCTAATTTAGATGAAATACTTTCAACATCATAAGAATCATCTGGAAGTTGTTTCTGAAGTTCTTCGGATAACGACATGTCTTTCTTAGCTTTGTCTTTGATATCGTTGAATTTGGCCTTGAGTTCTTCGAGTTGTTCTGGTGTAAGATTCTCTTCTCCAGTGAGAGCTTCAAGAAGTTCTTTAAGTTTCTTTGATTCATCAATTATCTTCGTTAAATTATAATCAATGGCTTCATAATTATCTTTGGATTCTGGAAGGTGTTTGTTGACTGTGTCTTTGATATCTTTAGAGTTCTTGGCTGTGCCACATAAAGAATCAATCTTATCGTTTGTAAGTTCTTCTGCTTTGACTTCTTCAAGTGGAACACCTTCAATGGTGCTTGCTAGTCTGCGAAGTTCTTCTTGTGCTTCTTTGAGTTTATCTGAGTCTTGTTGAAGAGATTCCAATTTAGATGAAATACTTTCAACATCATAAGAATCATTTGGAAGTTGTTTCTGAAGTTCTTCGGATAACGACATGTCTTTCTTAGCTTTGTCTTTGATATCGTTGAATTTGGCCTTGAGTTCTTCGAGTTGTTCTGGTGTAAGATTCTCTTCTCCAGTGAGAGCTTCAAGAAGTTCTTTAAGTTTCTTTGATTCATCAATTATCTTCGTTAAATTATAATCAATGGCTTCATAATTATCTTTGGATTCTGGAAGGTGTTTGTTGACTGTGTCTTTGATATCTTTAGAGTTCTTGGCTGTGCCACATAAAGAATCAATCTTATCGTTTGTAAGTTCTTCTGCTTTGACTTCTTCAAGTGGAACACCTTCAATGGTGCTTGCTAGTCTGCGAAGTTCTTCTTGTGCTTCTTTGAGTTTATCTGAGTCTTGTTGAAGAGATTCTAATTTAGATGAAATACTTTCAACATCATAAGAATCATCTGGAAGTTGTTTCTGAAGTTCTTCGGATAACGACATGTCTTTCTTAGCTTTGTCTTTGATATCGTTGAATTTGGCCTTGAGTTCTTCGAGTTGTTCTGGTGTAAGATTCTCTTCTCCAGTGAGAGCTTCAAGAAGTTCTTTAAGTTTGTTGGATTCATCAATTATCTTCGTTAGATTAGAATCAATGGCTTCGTTGTTGTCTCTCGATTCTGGAAGATGTTTGTTGACTGTGTCTTTGATATCTTTAGAGTTCTTGGCTGTGTCACATAAAGAATCAATCTTATTGTTTGTAAGTTCTTCTGCTTTGACTTCTTCAAGTGGAACACCTTCAATGGTGCTTGCTAGTCTGCGAAGGAAAAAATTAAGGTTTTCAATTTCTTCCAATTTGTTGTCTAATTCTGTAGATCTACATTGAAGTTTTTCAAGCGAATCAGCTAGTATTTCAGAACTTTCTGCTCCTTCATTGAGTTTATTTTGGACTTCCTCGGATAATGATTTGTCTTTCTTGGCTTTATATTTGATGTCGTTGAACTGTTCTTTAAGATCTTGGAGTCGTTCTGAGGTTGGGTCTTCTTCTCCTGTGTAAATTTCAAGAAGTTCTTTAAGTTTGTTAGAGTCATCAATTAAATTAGATAAATTAGAATCAATTGCTTTCTCATCTTCGTGTGTGAAGGGAAGATATTGGTTAACTGTATCTTTGATGTTTTTAGATTTGGTAACATGTTCGCATAATGAGGTGATTCTTTCATCTGTGAGTTCTTCAATTGGGAATTCTTCAATACAATTTGTTAGTTTTTTAAGTTTTTCTTTAATGCTTTCATTTTCTTGCTCTTTCAATGAATAAGTGTCATCTAGGATTTTGAAAAACATGGACGAGTTTTTTGGGAGAAATCCACAGTGTTCATTAATTCGTGTGTGTGCATCTAACCCATTTGCTCGACTCATTTTAAGACAATCAAGACTCTGTAATAAAATATAATTCCCAAATTTGGAATTAGTATTGTTATTATTATTATTTATATCATTCATCGTGTTCGTTGTCGAGTAGCCCGTGATGAATTGGTATGCTTTATCTTCATTTTCTAATTTGCGTTCTTGATGGAAAAAAATGTTATATAATGAATTTAGTGGGATATCATGCATTTTATCTTGATATTTGTCTAAATAATAATCTAAATGTCGTGAAATGTATCGTTCAACCGTTAACATATCAATTGTTCTCTCATCTTGATTTTCTTTGGTAAGATATATAAGGCATGATAATTGAAGAATATTTTCATATTCTGGATTTGAAACAACGTTTTTGAAAAGATTAAATTCATTCGATAACAGGTAATACTCCCAAATATTATCTGCGTTCACTTCAAGATCTTTTTCTTCTACCCAACAATCTAAGAAAAATCGGAATATTTCATTCCTAACTTTCGATTGTACAAAATATTTACCTCCGTTGAAGAAAAAAGATTTTTTGATATTTCTTGAAACTTTTATAAATGAGTTAAATTCATATGGAATTGAGAAAATAATATTGTTTAAAAACAATTGTAAAGATTCACTTTGATTTTCCATATTATTTTTTTCGTGTTCGTGTTTTTAAATGTTCCTGAATTTTTATGAGAATAAATTAAATTTAAAATTATTTTATACCGATTTGAAAAAGAAATTTCATTATATAAATAATAAAAATAATTTTTATTTCTATTTTGGTTTTGAATTTTTAGATAAATAATATATGAATAAAATGAGAGAATGAAATAAAACAGGAAAACCAAAATAACTAGACGGTTATAAGGTCAATTTTATTTCTATGTTTCTTTGTTTTCATTTGAATGATACTGAAATTTGACAAAGTAAATAATTCTTCATTTCAGGCCAAAATGAAAAAATACTCTCCTCATTAATATATACTTTAAATTCTAAAGGAATTGAAATGTTCATTATTTCTGAATTCTGATTATCTAAGCAATCAGTTTTATTGATTAATTTCCTATGAATTTGCATGTTTTTACATTTTAATTATATGTAACAATCCTAAATCCATCTAATTTATTCAATTCAGTTAGGCTCTAAAAGAAATATTATGCTAAATAATAATAATTGATTATCAATTCAGTGCCTCTTTCATAAACATCATCGCCAATTAAAAATAAAGTATGTTTCTTTAGTAAGTATATATCATAAAACTTTCTAAATATTCAAATATCTTAAAAAAAAAAGCTCTAGTTATAAATTTATTAACGAAAAGAGAGATTTAATAACTTTTTTTTACAATGTTTCTTCAAAATCTTTTCTAAATGGATCGGATAAGTCATTGTTATCGTTATACAATGGATTATCAACAGATAGCATTTCATCGTCACCATTGTTATGAAAAGGATCCAATATTTGTTCATTATCATCATTGATTAGATCTCTTTCAAGGTCTGCAGCATCAATTATTTCTTGTGTAGTGATTTCGTTTCTATTCTTTCTTTTATATATTATTAATATAATTAATATGATTATTGTAATGCAGCCGAGAACCACAAAAATCCACCAAAATGATTTTAACCGAGTTTTATGTCCTTTTGATGAGTTAAAAACAATGATTTCTCTTTCGGTGTAATTAACACTATTAGTAAAACCATCAAGGAAAATAGAAGTCATTTAAATCTGGCTGAAAGTTGATGGCCGTTCAAAGGTTGACGAATCAGTAAATGCATTTGTAATTGAAAAAGTGTTTGATTTAGTGAACTTATTTGATCTAGTAAACCTTTTAGATCTTGTAAAAGTCGAAGATTTTGTAAATGGTGACGAATCAGTAAATTGAGAAGAATCTGTAAATGAAAGTGATTGTGTAAAAGGACTGGAACCAGTAAATGATGATGATCCTGTAAATATATTCGAATTGGTAAAGGGAGATGACTTGGTAAAACGAGATGACGAAGTGAATGACGATGATTTTGTAAATTTAGAAGAAGATGTGAATGTCGGTGACTTTGTAAATTGAGGTGAAGATGTCAATGTCGGTGACTTTGTAAATTGAGGTGAAGATGTGAATGTCGGTGACTTTGTAAATTGAGGTGAAGATGTAAAAGATGAAGAAGAAGTGAAATCATAAGTTGCAGTAAAAGCATCAGTCATAGTGAATTCACTTGTTGGATTATGAATGCATTTATTTTCTGTTGGATCATAATGGTAATTTTCACTGCATTTAGAACATTTTGTATAATCATCTTTGCAGTCAATACAACTGTTCACATCACATTTATGGCATTTCATATCGTCTTCACTTTTTCAATAATATATGCCAATGCTTTCATCATTTAATTCTGAACATTGCTTGACACACTTGTCTTCATAAAAATAGTAGCCTGCAGTGCAACTTGTGCATTTGTTAGTAGTTGAACATTTTTTGCATCATTCAGGACAGTCAATTCATATCAGGACACTCAGAAAAGCATTTATTTTTGTATAATTTATTGTTATTGAAGCAAGAATAACAAGTGTTTTCACAATCACAAGAACCGCAATTTTTTTGATTTTTTTCATTATTTTTACTATCAAACAACAATATTCAGTCAAAATTTGTAAAGTCGAATTCAAAAAGCTTGGGACAACTTCTCAAATAAATTCTGATAAAAGTGAAAAACACAATCTTCTCTTCAATAAATTTTTTTCTTGATTTATTGAGTTATACTCACTAAAATTCCAATCAATAATGAAAAAATGTTTCTAAAACGAGCCAAAACATATATTACCGAACTTTCAATTTACTGCTCATTTCAGTATATATTTAAAAAGTTTGTCCCAAGCTTTTTGAATTCGAATTTAAATATTCTATTATGATGCCTCTTTGGATCATAGTTGTTCATCATTTCATATTAATATTTTTAAAGGTTTTTATACGATGTAATAAATAATTTGTCTGTGTAAAATATATAATTTTTAGTAGTATATGTTTGTCATGATTTTAGGACTTCGTCCCAAACTCCTGACAAACCCTTTGAAAACACCTTATTTTAGGCACTTTTTTGGTCTCAAACACCTCATTTTAGCCCTTTTTTGACTCAAAAAGTCGTCCAACAATTTCTTAAGTATCCCCATACTTGACCCCCCTATTTTCACTCAACAATTTGGGTTCAAAAAGATGTTTGTCATACTCGCTAATAAAGTCCTGATTTTAGGACTAACGAGTTGTTTCAACTTTTTTGAAAAAAATATTTTTTGGAAATTTTCTCATCCACGATAAGAGGTATAAATTTTTTATATTTTTTTATTTTTTATCTTCATTGCAAAAATGAGACTCTCCGAAGCTACTCCCGAAAAATTACAAGAACTATTTGAATTGATAATAAACGAGAAACTACAACACGACTTTTCATATTATTGGAACTCACAAGAAGAATTCTATTATGACATCCGAGAATGTGCCAGACAAGAAGGGTATGATGGAGATTTAGACAACTATGAGGCTATGTACTGGTATTTTAAAGGCAAGAACAATACCCCTGCGCAACAACAAGAACAACCCAAACAAGAAGAACCTCCCAAACAAGAAGAAAAACCTCTCAAGACGGAGAACAACTCACAACAAGAAATCGTGAATCAAATAATGGAAAAATTAGAATACTCTCCTAAAAAATGGCAAATCGACTTTGAGAGATTAGATAAGGACGGCAGACTCTTATTGCTTCCCAAATTGAAGGAATTCTTTGAAGAATATATAGATTCTTTACCCATTATCTCCAAATACAAACTCGCTTTCAAAATCAAAAGTCAATGGCATTCTTATCAATTAACTCCTGAAATATACAACAAATTAATGGAAAATCTGACAGAAAAACACTTCATCTTCGATATAGAGAACGTTGTACCAGAATATTTTTATGAGAATGGTGCCGAAAAAATACTTGAATGGAGCCTCTTTGAAGCAGTTCGCTTTAGTGAATTTCAGAATATTAAGGCAAAAAATGACGTTGGAGGAAGTTTCTTTCAATATTTGGTACGTGAAAACTGCCCATCAAATGTTTCAAAATATCTCAAGAAATTACAGATTTTCACTTCTCTCGTGGACAAAAAAGGCAAACAAAGAAAGGAATTGGACGATTGCTGCTTCATTTACGCCCTTCAACAAACAGGATGCTACGATGATGACACACTAAACAAAATGCGCCTAAGGATTAATTCAAGATATCTCTCCCAAAAAGCATTGAATAATTTATGTACAGAGTTCAAAATTCATGTCAAATTATCTTTCATTGATGAAGATTCAAAATGCAAAAAACAAACAGTTAGGCCCCAAAAAGATGGTTCAAAAAAGAGTTATTTAGGTATAGAAAATGCTGACCCAACAAGAACTCATACAATGAATGTCTTCAATAAGCACTATTTTCTTGAGGAAATTACTCCTTTCAGCACGTATTATATCAATTCGCTTTGCAAACTTGGCTCCGCCAACCACCTCCTTGACTGTTCAGAAGACAAATACAATAAAGAATACAAACAAGACCACTGGATTAATGCAAGATATTCCATGACATCATCAAATTTGGTCCGAACTCTCATGAAAAACAACTACTTCATCCCAATCACATTCGGTCAATATAAGATCCTCAACACAGTTTTCTACAAAGAAGTAATCGACGATATTGACCTTATCGACCTCGAATATAACGAAGAACAATGCACGAAACTAATCAAAGAGGATAAAAAGAAACTACTCCAAACTGACAACAAAACATATTGGTATGCCGATTTTGAAGCAGATACATCAACAGAAATTCACAAACCTTTCCTCTGCGTCTTACAGAATAGAACAGGCCGTATCAATAAAACTTTCCGAGGAGAAGACTGCAACAAACAATTACTAGATTATTTACCCGATGACGCCGTCGTTTATTTCCACAATTTAGCGTATGATATCAGAATGATGGCTTCTTTCGGACTCGCCAAATCCATCATCAAAGGTACAAAAACAATGAAGGCCGACATAAAATATAACAACAAAACCATTCATCTCAAAGACTCTTTACCAATTCTTTCCTGCAAATTATCTCAATTACCCTCTATGTTTGACATTCCTGACATACAAAAAGAGATATTTCCATACAAATATTATACTCTTAATCGCCTACAAACTAACTATGGCACAATTAACGAAGCAGGAGAAAATGAGGACAAAATATGGACCGATAGTAGTGATAGTGGACCGTCTGGAGAGGGGATTAAAAAATGACCCCTCAAACCAGGATTTACAGACCTCTATCATCGGCGCCATGACTCAAAATCGCCACTTTTTCAAAATTAACCCTCGAAACTTTCACAAAATGGCATAGACAAATTTTGAATAAATTGATGAACCTCCAAAAATAACATCTCTTTAAATGGTGGGAGTTTTTTATCCTCTCATTAAATGACAAACTATTATCAACATATTAACGACTTTGAAGATATTGTTCCAATTGATAATGCAATGCCTGTTGATGTTAAACAATTGATATCACATTGCAATCATACTTTTCATAAGAGGTTCTATTTCTTCAGTCCTTCAGAAAAGAAATTTTATCGATATTATCCTGATGAACAACAATCAAAAGAATTACCAAGCAAATTGAGAACCAATTTTATATCTCCATCATATCGTTTAACTCCAGATATTTCATTCAAATCAGGTAAGAAAATAAAAGATGATATTATAATCAGCAAGCATTTCATTAAAAGAATTGAGCAAATGGATAAACTAATTCTTTCTAAAGCTAAATAAAAAATGACCTCCTTGTCATAGGGTTTACAGACCCCAAACCTCAGCTACATGACTCAAAAAATCGCCACTTTTTCAAAATTAGCCCTCGAAACTTTCACAAAATGGCATAGACAAATTTTGAATAAATTGATAAACTCCCAAAAATAACAACAACGAAAAATAACGAAAAATAGAACTTTCAAAAATTTTTTATTTTTTTATCAGCAATTTATAATGTCAAACCAAGCCGAAGCTGCGAGCACTCGCTGCCTCCGACAAACGGAGGAACAATTAAGCATCCTCATTAATAGAATCAACAAAAAGCTAAAAGGTTGGAGACCTGCATTAAAATACCTCTACGATAATGATGATGTTGTTGACGGAGTACTAAAAGAGATAAATCACTTTATTGAACAACTAAAGAAATTCAACGGTCCTGAACAATTAATAGCTGAACTTGAAGAGCTCATTTATTAAAAAGATATCTGAAGTGTCTTCAATGACGTTTTTATTTTTGTTTTTTGTTTTTTAATTTCACTCTAAAGATATGTCAACACCAAAAGTTTATGATTACATCAATTCACTTATTGATATGTTGGATGAATCAGAGAAGTTCAAACAATGTGATTTCTCAATTCTGTGTGATAGATATCCAATACCTTGTGGAAAGGCTGCATATAAATCTAAAGTGATATACATATCATTGAAGAACAAAGATAATGAATTCAAACGATTATATTATGATAAGATTGTTGAACTCGGGCTCGAATATATAACATTAACATCAAATGTTAGAAGAAGAATATCAACAACATCTATTGAGTTCTTCGTTGAAGGTTCAAATGAAGAGCAATCATTTAAAGAATACAAGTATTATAATTACAGTATCAGGAAAGTTAATGATAAGAAAACCAAAGAACTCATTGAACAAATGAGACAAAAATATAATATCAATACACCACAACTGTTTGTTGGTGTTCAACAACAAATTGTATTAGATGAATGAAAGGTTATTAGTTCGAACATTGATTAAAACGAATTGATGTGCTTTCATTGTTCTGTATCGATTCCATAGCTCTTCGAAATCTATTGGAAATGGAACTTGTTGATATATGTAGCCGAGTTTCTGTCGTGAATAACCACTAAAGATGAAGAATGATGTTGCATTATTTTTCCATTCTGTTGTTAAAGCTTTGAAGAACTGGATGTTAACGAATATGATTAGATTCTTATGTCGAAGCTGACTGATGGTATTGATAAAATAGGATGATTTAATTAGTTTCGATTTCAAGAAGTCTTCACAAAGAATGATAGTATTTAGTGGTTTATTTGGTTGACCTAGTTTATTGATATGAAGAAACTCAAACATATCGTTTAACTTCTTTTCATCGATTACTATTTTTGGTGTTGATGAATATTTGTTATACAATTCTTTATATAAATCAAGTTGTTTAAGATATTCTTCAGCATTGCTGTCAGCAACAGTTTTTATTGGTAGCTGTATCAATTCGCGTTGGCTTTCGAATGTTGCATCATTGATTGTTCCGTTTCGTGATACATAAACAATTAAATGAAAGCCAGCGTTCTTCATTCGAGACATTTGAATAACATCTCGTAGCATTATATGACTCTTTCCTTTACCTTGTTGACCAACGAGTATGTTCAATGAATTGTAATATGAATAAATGCCGTTTGCGATTGGTCTGATTGATTCGTTTTTTATTTTTGATTCATTGCGTTGATAGGCTTTGTTCATCTCATCATCAATATTAAAGGTCTTTTCATTAACTGTTGGTTTGAATGATTCATATTCAAATGCAAAACTCATTTGGTCATCATCATAATCAGAACCACTAGAGAATAAAATCTCTTTGTAATTAAACTGAGTGGGTTTCATGAAACCTTTCATTTCTTTAGTTTTCGTTAAAGCTCTTCATGAATACATTTTTGTTCTTATCTCTTCACTGAGTTCTGGTTCTTTGTCAGGCATCATTAAAGATACTTCAACAATCTTCACTAAAAATAAACCTGTTAATAATGAAACAACTAATATTTCATATATCATTTATTAGTTTTTAAATACATGTTTTTAATGAAATGTTGTGTCTAATGAGTTCGGTATAAATGCTATTATATTTGTATTTCAAGTCATTTGATTCATTATTTTTGTACACCAATATCCTATCAATTAAAAGATATTTGGAACGAGAAACGCAACCATTACACGCACAATCATCATTGACAATCAATTCAACTTTATCTGCTTGTGTTAGTAATTTGATGAGTTCCATTAATGTATTTGAATGACAAATCAATAAATCATTGACTTTTATTGGGTTTGTTTCATAGATTGATAACAATATCTCAAGGAATTTGTTTTTGGTTTCAAGTTCTGTTATATCAGCTCCAATATCACTGATACCTCTTTCTAGGGAAACGTTGTTTGTTGGATGCTGTGATTGATATACTCCACTCATCTGAGGTATAGTAAAATTTGTGGCTTGAGATGATTGTGGTAATGGTTGAACTGATGGATATTCAACTGGTTGTGGTTGCTTTGGTTTGATGTTTATATTAATGTTTGTGTTCTGCTCTGTTTTGACAGATGCATCGTTCTCGCTACTTAATATACGAGCTTTTGATAATGCCATGAATGTTTGAATAAAAATAAAACAACATTAATGATGAGTCATTCAATGATTCATTTACAAAGTCATTTGTTCAGCTGATTTGATACGTTCATCAATAGCTCTTAATTGTATTTTAATCGATTCAATATCATTAAATAGTTGTTTATATATCGACAATATGTGAATCATCTTATCAAACTTTCCGTTTAATGCATCATCTTCAGAATTCATACATTCATTGAATATCTTGTCTTTAACTATTCGAAACTGAGCGTGTAAAGCTGATGTATCACAACTCAAACCTTTAATTGCACTATTCATTTTAAACCAAAAATAAACAAATTAATTAAATGATATTTTTATTCTTTGTTGTTCTTAAATGCCAATAATCTATTAATCATATATGATGATACATTTAACTTCAATTTTTCCTTCAATAAGTTTTGTGTATATGAACACCTTTTATGTCCTGGCAACTTATTTATATCATTCATTACTTTATCATCCAAAAATTGTATAACTTTTTCACGTTCATCCTTGTTCAAGAACTTTGATGAATTGAATATTGAACGCGTTCTTTTATGGTTTGCTTCTGTATTTGCTTCTTCATTTGTTTCTTCTTCTTCACTTACTTCTTGTTTTGATTCTAATATCAAAAGTAATTTATGTATTTCTTCAATGTGTTTTATTATTTCTCTTAACTCAGACATTTCAATGAAATAAAAAACTCAAAAAAAATTTATTTTTTGATTTAACATTTTTTCAAATTTCAAATAATTTGATTTTTTAATAATATCATAAATGAGTTCTCGTTATTACTATAGAAAAGATACCAAATCATTTGTTATTGAACAAATCAGGTATATCAATAATGAACTTCAATTAAAACCTCGTTTGTCAACATCTAAACCTTCTGATTATGATGTTAAACATTTCAAAAACATTTTAGAAAATTATCTAACTTCATTCGGTTTTAGAGAACATGAAGGTAATAGAATAGATGACATATCAATATTAGATTTCGTTAATAGAATGAAAAGAGAAGCAGAAGAACAAGAAGAAGAGGAGGAAGAGGAACAATTTGAAGAAGAACAAAATGATGAACAAAAACTAAAACAAAAACAAATCGAGAACAACATTAAAATTGCTCATGATGCACTCAACAAAGCCCTTCAATTAATTAAATCTGAAAATATATTATTGAGACCATTACCGCCAAAGACAAACAAACAACCTCAACGATATGAAGACATTCGATTTAACAATGAAAATGCTGAATTAATTGAATATCTCAAAAAGTTTGGCTATAAAGGTGTTCATTCAAAACATGACTCATATTTCATAATCAATGAACCTGAGAACTTTGATGAAGCAGTTGAAGCATGCAGTCATTTCATTGACCAATTCCCAAATGATAATGAAAAGGTTGAACGATTAGATGAAGACAGTAAAGAACCGATAAAAATATATTACAAGAACGGAGTTTCATCAATTGAAGACATCAATGAATATTTGACTGAAACAGTATTTAAACAAGAAGTGAAACCGTTCAAAATATATTTTCAATTGACTGGTATATTTGAGATACCACCAAAGAATGAAAGTGAAAGATATACATATGAAGCAAGTGATATCAAATGGAAGAACTATAAAGCATCAGTACCAATAATTGTCAGAGAGAATAAAGATATTGACAAAGTTAAACTGTATGTTGAATCAAAAATACATGAATATGAAACCACTACTTCAAACATCAAATTATGTATCGTTTGGTCTGTTTCGTTTACAATCTCACGAGTTGTTAAGATAACAGGAAAGATTGATGAAGTTTCAGAATTGTTTGGCAAAAATAAATATATCATTATTGATAACGTTGATGATTGTTTGTGTTGGTATCGTTTCCTTGCTTGTTGTTTGAATAAGCAACTTATTGAAACACGAACATTTAAAATCTCTGACAGAACAGCAGCAGCAAAGAAAATATTATGTGATGAACACGGTTTGAGTTATACAAAGAAGCCTTCAAAAGCAGCAAAACAATTAATCAACACCTTCAAAGGAATCACAATTGAAGAAATGAAAGAATCAGCGAAGAATCATAACATCAATGTCAACATTTATGAATACAACCAAACTGAAACAGATAAAAAAGGCTTTTTCGATTTACAAGACCAATGGCATAACACAGACGAATCAAACAAAACGTTTTCAGCTCTCTTGTATTCAAAGGATAAGATAATTCACATAATGTACATCATCAATGCTGAAGCATTAACAAATATTCATATATGCCCTCATTGTGGTTCATACATTCACAAAGGTCATGAACATATGGATAGATTCAACAGACATGTAGATAAATGTGAGAAGCTAGGAGGCAAATTCAAAAAGGATTTCATACCTTCACGAGAAGCTTTACCGTACTGCCCGCACATCTTAAACAATCCTGTTTATTTGTATTGTCTTTCATATGAGCTTGAATGGAAGCCAACAAAGCATTATATCACTTATGATTTTGAAACAATGGATTGACTGGTTATTTGTTGTTGGCTGTGATGTGTATGTTGATAAATTGAATCATTTAAAATCATTCATTAAAGATAAATCGGAAGAAGAACTCAATAAAATAGATACATCATTGAAAACAATAACAGTATTCGGTTTATATTCATCACGATTTGATTCAAACTTATTCAAAGAGCAATTGATTAAAAATCATTGGTCTATCGATAGCGGAATGATTGGAACAGCTACATCATTGAAACAATTTATATTGAAATCATCAAAGTATCCTATTCGATTACGATTCATTGACGCACAAGCATTTGTTGCTGGAGGAACACTCAAACAGTTTGGAATCGATTTTGGCGGTATATCTAACAGTTCGAAAGGTGTATTTCCTTATGAAGCAATCAACAGCGAGAATTATAATGAAGTGTTGTCAAAGAGTGAACCGTTCAAATATGAAGATTTTTACAGTTATCTCAATCAAAAGAATCCATTAACAAAAGCTGATTATGAAGAGTATTTGATTGATTCAAAGAGGTTTGCAACACGTTGGGATTACTTGTTATCATACAATGACAATGATGTTGAAATGATGATTAATCCTATTGACAACCTTATTCAAATGAATGCTGAATATAAAGTTGATTTGATTAGCAATCTTTCATTATCGAAGAACGCTTCATGCATCAAATATGCTCTTGCATATAAAGATTTCAATCCGAAGAACGACTATGAAATCATAAACAAATCAAATACATTCAAACCAACAATGAAATGGTGGTTAAATAAATGTGATAACTATCGAAAGCAAGATGAGAAACACAACAAGATGAACCAAAATCAACGAGATATTTCAAAATGTGTTAGTGAAAAAGATTTTGATGCATTCATGAAATTGCATGAATCAAATGAAACAGGTAAATGTCATTTATGTGGTGAACACTTTACTTACAACAACAAACCGACACTTGACAGAATAGATAACAACAAAGGACATCAGATTGATAACTGTTTACTTGCTTGTGCTGAATGTAATCGTTTGAGACAACGTGATGATGACAAGATAACAAGAACCAAAATACAATTGAAGAAATTCTGCAAGCTCCATCACCTGCCAACACTCATAACTGATGAAAAAGAATACTACAATTTGAGAGAGAACATAACGGGAGGATTATCAAATGTACTTCATCGAGTGAACATTAGAGGTCAAACATTAATCAATAAACTCAAATATGATGCCGTTAATGACAGAATCATTAGCTATGACACTTCAAACATAGTTTCACACGTTGCTGGTATTGATTTCAATTCATTGTATCCCTCATCATTCAGTTCAGTAAAACATTCATTCAATCCTTATCACGGATGAATCATGTACATGCCTGGTTCATTTATAAAACGATTTGATGTTTATGATGAACAAGGAAACAAGAATGAAAAGGTTCTTAATACTGCAATGAATATCATTCAATCAAAGAAGCGATTTGATGCAAACCCTGAGTTTATATTCAAAGCTGAAGTCAAATTGAGATGTCCAAAGAATAAAATCAACGATTTGATTAATTTCCCTCCTGTGTTTAGAAATATCAATATAATGAATGATGAGCAAACGATTGGAAGCTATATGTACAAATATATGAAAGACAATAAACTGAATTCAGCAGATAAAGAAACAAGAAAGCTGACAATGTTGCTTGATACATGCGGAACATTTATGACGTTCTCGAATTACCTTTTATGGTTTTTAATTGATCACGGACTTATTGTTGATGACATTAAGAGCTTAAGTTTATATGAAGCTCATGACGGATTCAATCAATTTGTTTGTGAGTTTATGAAGAAGCGTCACGATATATTGTCAGGAAAGACACACGGAAATGAAAAGTTTTACAAGATAAGCATGAACGGATCTTACGGATATGACGGAATGAATTCAGAGAACTTCAACAAAATCAGAATTGTTGATAAAAATAAAGCCTTTCAATTGATAGCATCCGATACTTATCGTAATGGATGTAAACTGTCAAATGATTGTTATTTGATACAATCACAACCTCATTCATTCAAATGTAATACATGTCTTCAGGAATCATTTTGGACATTAGATAACGCGAAATACTGGTATTTGACTTTTCTTTATGACTTTCTATACAAGTGCATTGACATGAATAAAATTCATTTTAACTCGGTCGATACAGACAGTCTGTACATGTCTATAGCTGGTGATATGAATAAACCGATTGACCAGTTGTTTGATTACGTCATCAAAGACAAATCATTTTATGATAAACACATTTATAGCTTTATGCCAAACCCAGCAATCAATGATGTATATGATGAGAAAAAGATTCTCGGTTGTTGTGTTGAGAAGTTTGGAGCAAATCAAGTTGCTTTATGCGCTAAATGTTATACCATTTGGTCAGATGACAAAACAATTTCATTAAAGCTCAAAGGTGTTTCATTGAAGAAGAACAACATCAAATCAAGTGATTACAAAAATGTCATTGATAAGCAATCAATAATGAAAGGCAAAAATATAAACCTTCAAATGAATTCACAACTGATGAGTAAAATAACTGTAATCAAAAATGCATTAACAGCAGCACATTCAAAAATGTTGGTTTTATCGAATCATTGTTGTTGTCCTTACATTCACGGAATGAAAGCATCAAAGTATTTCATTGAAAATCATTAAATGCAGGTGGTAGATTTCTACCATCTGAAAAATCATTAATGAAAATCAATTTATTTTTGATTGTTTTATTTTTAAATCAATTTTTTATCAGCTAATCAAACAGCTACAATGTCAGCAACTAACAACCAAACAGCAACAGTTCAAGCCATCAACAATGATTATGAATATCTTCAATACAATCAACATTTAAGAATCATTCATTCAAAACAAGATGATATGTATCAAATGCAATCAATCATAACAGCTTGTAAATCAACAAAGAATGCTTTTCATTGGTTCGAAAACAAATCAACCAAAGAATTCCTTGAAAATGCTACCCTCGGAATTCCGAGCCTAGAAAAATTATATGAAAAACGTGATGAATTGCCAGTTCAATTACGAGGTTATTATGTTCACCGATTGCTTGTCAATCATGTTGCCATGTGGGCATCACCAAAATATGCTTGGAATATCATGAAGCTTCTTGATTCTCATTTTGAACGTGAAAGACAACAATTAACTGAAACAATCAATGAACAACGACCTCGAATGGTTCCAGTCAATAGGGAACATGATTATAAATATTTGATTTGGAAAGATACAATACCAAACGATAATGAAAATGTTATTCTTCATTTAGTCCGTCGTCATAAATCTAACTTTCGACAAATCATCAATCATTACCGTAATGAAGAAGAAAGATGGTATTTCAAAGATAATTTACCAATAGCGATGAGTCCGAACAAAGATATCAAAAATATTGTCAAACGTACATTTGGTGCTGATGATTACGATATCAATATGTGTACGATAAGAATTCAAACAAGACATCTTGAACAATTACACACACTCATCGATGAATACTTCAATCAATTTCAATCATAAAAATAATAATTCATTAATATTATTTTATTTTTGCTTTCATTGTTTCTGAAGAAAAATTCTTCTTTGACCAGATATGTATTGAAACCATGAATTAATAAATAAATGAACAAAAATAAAATGAAAATCAATCAATTGATTTACTCTTTGAATACAGCTAATGTTCTTTCATCAATGATACTTGTAATGATTCCAACAGTCATGCGTTTTATTTTTGATGTTATTGCTGTCTCTCCTGAAAGAACTTTCAGCTTATTGTCTTCATTATCGATAAACACCTCATCACCGATTGAATAACATGATGAATCATTAACGCGAACCATATAATCACCATGTGAACTAAATGTGATACTATTAAGGATGTTGCCCACTGCCCAATTATGCATGGCATTAAAAAAATCTGCCCTGCCCACATGGGCAATGCATTTTTTTATATAAATATATTAAATTTTTTTGCATTGATAATGTGTATAAATTTTACTTTTAAATATTTTTTTAATTAAAAAAAATATCTAAATTTTATATTATATATGTAAAAATTGAATTGTTTATATTGGGCAATAAACCTTTGAAATTTTTGGGCATGGGCGCCCATGCCCATCATTCAAAATTTGAAAGAATTTCAATAGTTTACATGCTGGGCAGTACTGCCCACTTTCATAAGGTCAAATGTGGTCAAATAAATTAACCTTTTTGCCCAGGCTTTTTAATAATTAATAATGTTAAAATATGCATTTATTTTCTTAAAGTACCTCAAATAAGCTCGGAAATGCTTCCTGGAGCTTTTTTTACTGTGATTTAGAAGCTGTTTATTGCAATCATCTGAATCAATAATAATTAAATCGGGATATAACAATAAGAAGCTCCAAAAACAGTAAAAAAGCTCAGAAGAGCATTTATAAGCTATATATTTCTAATTCAAGAACTGGTTGTTCCTATACTTTATATTGAAAGAAGTAATATTTGAATATTATTCCTTTATTCTTTTTTTTTATTTATAAATTTATAAATTTATGCCAATTACTAAGAATATGTTTATCAAATATATTAAAATTGAAATGATTCAGATTATCCTATAAAAAATATAAAATATCATATGTTAAAAAATGTTATGGCATTTTTAACCACCATCATTATGATAATCACATTGTGATGATTCTTTTGAGACCCAATTTGATGTGTTTATTTAAAAAGGATATCATAATATGAGCCCTCTAATATACTCTATTAGATTTAAAAGAAATTCGGCCCTCAATTTTTTGAATGAGTTCTTTGAAATTTTTTTCCAGATTTGTTTGCTTTTTTTACAATCAAAAATGAAAAAAGAATAACAAAATATTAAATTGTAGAAATAAATGAAGATAAATATACTTATTTACTTCTTTAAAGATGAAAATAATTTAACTTTATGATTTATATTAAATTCATAAAAATATTTTTCACAAAATTTAATTTGAATACCAAATATATTATGCAATAATGCTTTTTACTTCAAAATATTACTAGGTTTACATTTTTTATGAAAAGCATTTCGACAATTCTCATATAAAAATGAAATAATTTGAATAATTCTTAATGATTAATTATTATTTTCCTATTTTGTACTAGTTTGGTAAAATTTTTAATCAAAAAAAAAATATAAATATAGCGAATAAACCTTTTTTTGAAAAGAAAATTTTTAAAAATGTGGTTATATTTTTTTTTTTTTTGGGGGGGGGGGCAATTTCCAAAAAATCTTGGGCATTTTGGGCAAATTTTTTATAAATGGTCGGGCAAAAACGCATCATTAGTGATACATTTATTTTTGTCATCGATTCTCACACATATACCGACATACTCCTTCCATGTTCCTGATGTTTTGACACTACAAATACAATCAGTTGTATCATCTGCAGTTGATGGTTTCCATTCATCACCAACATGTTTGTAAACCTTACCTGTCATATACACTGGAGAACCTATAACGAAATCACTAACAGAGTTCATTGATGATTCAATCGGAGAGTAATGTGTGATTGTTGTGTTTGATTGTGCACCGTAAATAGCAGCCTTATATTTTGCTAAATAACCTCGGGACATGATGCATCTTGAATATATTTGTTTAGCATCTAATAATTCCTGAGTAGTTGTCCAAGAATATCCGCCTATTGGGAAATTATATGTCAGGGGTCTTCCTGATGCTATATCAACAGTGTCTTCATAATAGAATGGGAATTTGAAATTGTCGAAATACACAGTTCTTTGATGTAATACAAGAACAATGTTATGAGGATTTCCAGTTGTATCATAGAATAATATTCTTATTTCCAAACATAGCGCATAATCACCTACTATGTATTCCAGTATAATTACCTTATCTTCAAGTTTTAGATAATGAATTGATATTTCACCGCCCTCTGTAATCGGTCCGCAATCAATAGCACATTTTTTTATTAGTTGTTCTTCTGTTATGACGTTTGACTTCAGTGCAAAGTTATCATTCACATATTTCACCGAAGTAATCATATCATCATTCACAGGTCGGATGCTGATTAATGTGATAGATGCATCATAAATATTGGTTAGTGTATCATCCTCAGCTCTCAATGAAACAATATGGGTATTATAATTAATATTTATTAATTCATTGCTTGTTGATTTGTAAATCATATTCAAACTTTTATATAAACTGTATTCGTATTCAACTTCTTCATATGATGCATCATCAGCATTTCGTTTGAATTTGACGATAATATTTTTGGTTGTGAATACTCTTCTTATATCATCATCAGGAACTACACAACCACTTTCATTCTGTGTACATTGAATTGTGATTTGTTCTGGATTTTCATCAACAACATTTGCAGTTTTAATAAATGGTGATTCGATTTGTGCTTTAATGACGTTGATTAACCATTGAGTATTGCCACTTGAATTACACAACATAAATTCACCACGGTCATACCATACAATAGATAATCCATTATCTAACATCATTCTATATCCTCTCATATATTTTTCATAAGGCTTGAATATCAAATCAAAATGCTGAATATTGTTAATGTAATCCTTGTTAGAACCCCAATTAACATCAAATATCACATGTATATCGGTTTCTGGTAAGTATGGTTTTACAAATATATAATCACGAACGGGATTCGGATATTCAATATTCAATTCAGTTCCGTATAATGCAGTATTCAATGCAGATTCATTAACCAAATCAGTTGGAATTGTTGGTATATCTGTTTTCAATGCATACTTATCTAATTCATAAGCTAATTCATCTTCATCAACAAACTTCTCATCAGCTTGTGCACTAGTATAATACGGTGTCAAGTCAACTGGTTCTGGTATATCCGTCTTCAATGCATAAGTATTCGACACATATCTAGCTGAATAAGCGTTTCTGTCTGTTGGTTCGATAGTTTTGGTAATTGAACACGATAAAACTTCTGGTGTATCGCCAGTTCCTGGATTGATTAATTCATGGCTGTCATACAAAAACCAAATACTTGAATCACTTCCTTCGATACGCATTATCTGAGAGGGTTGTTCGTCATCATCGTCATTGTACGAATAGTCTACATGAACATAATGACCCGTATAAAAACTGTTTGATGAAACAATATCCAACCCGTATTGCTCAATCAGTTCATGATATGTGTTGTAATCCAAATCAGGAATTGTATTATTGACGATTTCGAATTGAATTGTTGTTTGACCCTCAATAATTTCTGGGATTTCACTCTTCATTGCATATTTTCCTTCTGCAACTGTTTTCGTTTCATACTTATCCAATTCATAAGCCAATTCATCCTCATCGACGAACTTCTCATCAGCTTGTGCACTAGTATAATACGGTGTCAAATCAATTGGTTCAGGTATATCACTCTTCAATGCTAATCTTTCTTCTGTTTCTGCTAATGTTATTGTTATTGGAAGGTATTGATATCTATCATAAATTGCTCCACTAACTTCATCCCACACTAATTCAAAATACTCACCTTCACTTTCAAATCCTTCAGCTTCATGTTGTTTAACGTTATATTCATCATCAGTATATAATTCATTTGTCTTGAATCTGATATCAAAAT
Source organism: Tritrichomonas musculus (assembly GCA_039105265.1). Taxonomy (NCBI): domain Eukaryota; phylum Parabasalia; order Tritrichomonadida; family Tritrichomonadidae; genus Tritrichomonas; species Tritrichomonas musculus. The sequence goes on along the minus strand of JAPFFF010000015.1, from coordinate 3,451,787 downwards.
GGAATATATTACTACTATTGTCTAATTTATAACCAACCAAATGTGTTCCTTCTTTGAACGGTAAAACGTGAGATGTATCCATTCCGTTTTCTTCATATTCTTCTGGTATTGGTCCTGTATTAGGAAACATATATGTCTTAGTTTCAATTGTGTATTCAGTTGATACAGTCAAATTATCTCTCGTGATGTAATTCTTCAAATCATCTTTTGGAACATATCGTTCGGCACAAACATCCAAAGCCTCCTGAAGAGCTTCATTAGCTGCCATACTTGTTAAACACGTTGATGCTTTAGCTGATAATGGTTTAACATCATCAGCCATCAATTTCTGAAACATTTCTTCTGATAATTGTTCCTTTGGGTTCAAATGCAACTCACTATTTTTGAGTACTTCTGGTATTTCACTCTTCAGTGCATAATTCGTTAAATCAACAGGTTCAGGTATATCAGTTGATAAAGCATAATTGTTGATAACATAATCACGCAATCCGTTAACAGCTTCATTCAATTGTTCCTCAGTGATTCCATTTCCGTTTGGAATCCCTACGTTTCCGTTCGATGAATCGCCTTTGATAACATAATTATCGACATATCTTTTAATGTATTCGTTAATCAATCCGTCAATAGTATTTGTTTTTGTTATGTGTCCGCTCTGCTCAATCGTAAACATTCAATTTATTAGAAACTAAACAATGTCAAAACAAGATAAAAATAATTCATCTGATAGCTTTGAATTAGATTTAAGTAATATTGATGATGAAACTATATTTGATAGTGAGGTATCTAAACCTGATGATGATGAAGAACTAGAGGACCCGATAGATTATTTTAAGAACACGTTTCTCAGTACATACAAACTAGAACACCCCAATGATTTAATTAATTTGTTGTATCAAATACAAAACAATGAATATACAGGAAGAAGTGTGGGAAAGATTCGTGAAATGAAAGTCAAGTTTCGTCGATTTGTTTCATTGATGAACAAAATCAATGCAGGTATTAAAAGTAAAGGCAATCGATTCCTTAGTTTAAAAGAGTACACAACAGATAAAAAAAGTCTTGATATCATTATCAATTACTTCAATATTGTTGTCAATGATGATTTGAATTATAGTTCTGATGGTTTTCGTTCATCACCCATCAAACCACCGAGAAAGAGTCAAACACCACAAACCAACAAAGGAAGAAGAAAGAGAACAAGCATACATGAACCAACACTTGATACTAATAAACGAAGAACACCAAGAAGAAAACGCATAACTCCGAGTGATTCTGATGAAAATGACTCGACAATACAATTGCCTAAAGACAGTGAAGATTCATTACTTAATATAACATTAAGCGAATCAGATTCTGAGTCATTAATATTGAAAAACGATGATTTATCTGATTCTTTTATTGAACCATCAAAGGAACACAATAAAAATAATTTTTCAACTAATAAAATGGCAGACGACAACAACAATAATAACGGACCTCTTCAATCATTATATGATGATGAATTAGATGATTGGCAAGATGATAATGAAGCAGCAACCGAAGCATACAGATATGCAAGAATACCTGCAAAACAACCATACAGATATGTTGATAATGAAGAAGAAGCACAAGAAATTAAATCACCTTTTGCAAGGAAATACAAAGGATATGCAGAAGATAACAAAGCAGATGATGAAATACTTGATGAATTAATAAGAAATGCAAAGCAACCCTCAAAGAATACTCGCGGACGTCGTGATAAAAAAGATATGCCTCTTGTTAACTCAACATTAAAGGATTCATTTGACAAGCTTGAAATACCTCGGGTTGGTGGTAATATATCCTATTACAGAGATAAATTTATTGATATGATTATTAACGGAAACTTCAGAATCAAATACATTCCGAATGCAGCTTGTCGTGATACAGCTATTGAATACTGTAAGAATTCAGTTGATAAAGACGGTAAACCAAGATATCGTTTATTACCAGAAAATGCCAAAGACCCGTTAGGAAACTCAATAACAGACTTGAACGGTGATAAAGTTGATGATGTTGTTTTAATTGATAGGAACGGTAATCCTTCAATCATTAACGGATACAAGCTTGTATTTGCTTCTCCTTACAAGAAAGTTTGGAAATCTGTTATTAAAACAAAACAAGAAAGAAAAGAAATGCCGTTCAATAAATGGATTCAATCATTATTTGATAAAGATATCAAGAAAATTGATTGGGATGCTGGTCAATACAAATTAACAAAGGGGAAAGAAATGTAAGAGCTAGAAAATTATTACGGTCCTATGGGTCTGGGAAAAGCAAGAGTCAGCAAACGTATTACACCAAGTTCTTATTGGTCATCAATCTTTTCTAAAGTCTGGAAAGTGTATTGGAATGACGAACAATTCTTTGTATTATCTCCTTTGAAGAAACTCATCAATTACCTTGCTGTATCAAATATGTTATTTGCTTATCTCTTTGATGCTCCTTTCAAAGAACTAATTCAAGACAATAAGTTCAATGGAAAGATATTAACATATGAACAATGGACATATTGGAAACAACAGAACAATAAAGAATATGTTTCAGTATTAGGAAAGAATGTTCAATCATATGTTGGGATAATGATGCGTTTTTGCCCGACCATTTATAAAAAATTTGCCCAAAATGCCCAAGATTTTTTGGAAATTGCCCCCCCCCCCAAAAAAAAAAAATATAACCACATTTTTAAAAATTTTCTTTTCAAAAAAAGGTTTATTCGCTATATTTATATTTTTTTTTTGATTAAAAATTTTACCAAACTAGTACAAAATAGGAAAATAATAATTAATCATTAAGAATTATTCAAATTATTTCATTTTTATATGAGAATTGTCGAAATGCTTTTCATAAAAAATGTAAACCTAGTAATATTTTGAAGTAAAAAGCATTATTGCATAATATATTTGGTATTCAAATTAAATTTTGTGAAAAATATTTTTATGAATTTAATATAAATCATAAAGTTAAATTATTTTCATCTTTAAAGAAGTAAATAAGTATATTTATCTTCATTTATTTCTACAATTTAATATTTTGTTATTCTTTTTTCATTTTTGATTGTAAAAAAAGCAAACAAATCTGGAAAAAAATTTCAAAGAACTCATTCAAAAAATTGAGGGCCGAATTTCTTTTAAATCTAATAGAGTATATTAGAGGGCTCATATTATGATATCCTTTTTAAATAAACACATCAAATTGGGTCTCAAAAGAATCATCACAATGTGATTATCATAATGATGGTGGTTAAAAATGCCATAACATTTTTTAACATATGATATTTTATATTTTTTATAGGATAATCTGAATCATTTCAATTTTAATATATTTGATAAACATATTCTTAGTAATTGGCATAAATTTATAAATTTATAAATAAAAAAAAAGAATAAAGGAATAATATTCAAATATTACTTCTTTCAATATAAAGTATAGGAACAACCAGTTCTTGAATTAGAAATATATAGCTTATAAATGCTCTTCTGAGCTTTTTTACTGTTTTTGGAGCTTCTTATTGTTATATCCCGATTTAATTATTATTGATTCAGATGATTGCAATAAACAGCTTCTAAATCACAGTAAAAAAAGCTCCAGGAAGCATTTCCGAGCTTATTTGAGGTACTTTAAGAAAATAAATGCATATTTTAACATTATTAATTATTAAAAAGCCTGGGCAAAAAGGTTAATTTATTTGACCACATTTGACCTTATGAAAGTGGGCAGTACTGCCCAGCATGTAAACTATTGAAATTCTTTCAAATTTTGAATGATGGGCATGGGCGCCCATGCCCAAAAATTTCAAAGGTTTATTGCCCAATATAAACAATTCAATTTTTACATATATAATATAAAATTTAGATATTTTTTTTAATTAAAAAAATATTTAAAAGTAAAATTTATACACATTATCAATGCAAAAAAATTTAATATATTTATATAAAAAAATGCATTGCCCATGTGGGCAGGGCAGATTTTTTTAATGCCATGCATAATTGGGCAGTGGGCAACATCCTTAGTTGAGAAGATTATTGATAAAGCTATTGATATCACATCAGGAGAATTAAAGGCTGAACCAAGTCAATGGGGTAAACAATTTACTGAATTAATGCATTACATTGATTATGTTGTCTTTGGTGTTGGTTTCAATGTTGATGTAAGTAAGCAAGAAGGATATAACAGGTTGAAACGAAATGCAGAAGGAATTAAAGAAGCAACGCCAGAAGATATTAAGAACGTTAAAGATAATTTCATTAAACGAATCACCGCAGCAATAGAAAGAGATATATATCCAAATTGTGGATACACAGCATTCAAAGCACAACTCAAAGAAAGTAAATTGCAGAACAAAAATAAATATGCTGATTTTGCTGTTAATCTTAAACCATTACATCAAAGAATGAATAATGAATAATTAATTTAAATCAAAACCTCCATTATTGTTATTATTATTATTTTTGTCATTTGGGTCTGAAACGATTCTAAAACTATAACGTTTTGTTGATTGTGGTTGCTGATTATATTCTTCTTCACTTGACAAGTCTTCAAAAGTATTACTATTATTATTTATGTTTTGTTGTCGTTCATAATAATTTGATGTCTTATTAGGATTTGGTGTTTCAAAATCAAAGCCTTGTGATTGATTTTGGTTTTCTTCGTGCCAATCTTCTTCAATTTCCATAGGTTCATAATTCGGTAAAGAATTATTTTGTTGAACTATTTTTTGATATGTTTCCGAAGTAGTATAGCTAAGCAGGGTTTCGTAGCTTCGCCACTTCACCCTGCTTAAAGTTGTAACATCACTCATTTAACGCATCAACTCACGTTAAAACCCAAGTTAACACCCTAACATTCATCTTAACGTTTCACCTCATGTCGAAACCCAAGTTAACACCTCATCATCCACCTCACCACACCACCTCACGTTGAACTCACGTTGAACTCATGTCAAAACCTATGTTAACACCTCATCATCCAACTCACGTCACAACACATGTTACCAACTCACCACATCATCTCACGTTGAACTCACGTCATATAACTTAATGTGTCATAATACTTCATTACATACTGGATAAAAACTTACAACCCATTACATAATGTGTTTTGACTTTCATTTATATCAACATATATTTTTAGCGTGCCTATTTATTACACCACATCAACGCTTCACATAATGTGGTACATGTGTTTAAACAACATCAAATGTCATATAGACGTGATGCAAAGTCAGATGAATCGATACCATTACCAATTGAAACGGTATATAACTCTGTTACGGATGCAATAACAACCAAAGATGAAGATGGACATGAAGATTACTTTCGTAATGGCATTGAACATTTCAATCGAATCTATTTTAACTACCCACCTGAGTGGAGGACATCTGATGTAGGTGAGAAGATAATTGGCGTACGTAACATGAGAATCAACATAAGGAGGAGTATACAAATATCATTTGCATTATACATACGTAAGTATAGCCAAGACAAATTCGATGAGCTGGCTACAGGTTTGGACTATAATTATAATGATATGACTGATGAACAAATTCAAGATGTAGTTAATCGTATGAATAGAGAAGATTGTAAGGTGTTTAAAATCCGATATCATAATGATATATTTGAGAATATAGATGATTTCATTAAAGATTTGAATAAAAAAATAAGTGAGGAAAATATTTATGTTCATCTTCGTGGGGTGATTCTAAATTCAGACATGTCAAATGGTGAAAAGGTACATGAACTTGAAGGTTTGTATCAATATAAGGATGATTGCGATATTTTATGTTTACAAAATAATATTTCACTTTATCTTAACCAACCAAAAGATGCTTTTATACATGTCGATATCGGTAATGATATACAGTTAGTCATTGAATCATACGATGATCAAGAGCACTATATTGATTTCATGATGACTGCTGATAATCCAAATATTACTTACAGTAAATTCTATCAACTCGATGATGTTGGTTTACCATTGCCATACTCAGTATTATATCCAATAGAGCTAAATCCCGCTGATAGATTTGAGTTTGATACAGCGTGTTACTTTCATATTGGTGATAACAACCCATATCGTAATAGCATTCATTACATAACAAAGTTCCATCGTAAATTAATATTCAAACACATATTAACCAACTTACAATGTGAAGTAGCAGCATCATTTGCAACACAATCCAATCATAACCTCATTGGAAGAACTAATGAAGCATACACCCCAATCAAATACTATAAGTTGAATGACAATGATGATAAATTCTGGATTGAACTCTACGATAGAAATGAAATAGATATACCAGTTGCATTTGAAGACTTCTTTGTGTTTACAATGGATGTAGTACTATTGCAGAATCGTAAGTTAATATATAGTTAATAACATTTTTACTTTGCATTGAACAAATGTCAAGGGTTAAGTTCAATACCATTGATGAAGTCTATGCTAAGTACCCCACCAAGTCCATACCTAAATTCAAACGCATAGCCAATCGATATGGTTTCACTGATGATGAAGCTAAACACTATCTCAACACAATGGTTGTACACGATCAACGTAAGCCCAAACCTAAGTTCATGCATATATATTCGAAGCTACCACATGCATTTCAAATGGACACGTTCATTGATCATAAAGCAGCAGGCCAACCTAACTACTTAATACTTATCAACATCAACACACGTAAAGCATATGCTTATATGATACATGGTAAGGGTGCTAATGAAATACATAGAGCACTTAATGAGTTCATCAAAGTTGAACCTCAATGCAGAGCCATTATGTCAGATGAGGATGCTGCTTATTTGTCCAACACTGTGCTTGACTTCATGCAACAACATAATATCATATACACAACCACAACTGATAACGATCATAACAAGCTTGGTATTATCAACCGCTTCATGAGAACGATACGTGATATGCGATTCAATCAACCAAAGCTAAGTGTACTACAGATAGTTGACTCATACAATGACATGCCACATGGTTCACTACATAACAAGTCACCCAATGATATCACTCAAGATGACGAGTTAACATACATACATGAGATGGAACATCAAGTTAATCCATATGATTTCAAACCAGGTGACAGAGTTAGGATAGTGTTTGATGCAAATCCATTCGTTAAACATCGTTCGAACCTATCTAAAGTTGCATACATAGTTGATTCTAATGATGGTAACCAATTCTTGATACGATCTACAGATGGATCTGTCAATACAATGCCAGGTTACAAACTCGTTAAAGCAGCTAGCAACATTCCATTAGCAACCACACTTGATGATGGCAAACGTGGTATGGTTAAATCAATCACATCATATAACAAATCAAAAGACACATACCATATCATATATGATTTAGGCAATGGTTCAACAATGAAAGACACTATTCCATCTAAGAACATGCGTGAAGGTCACCCAACTAAGCTCTCAACAATGGAACGACAGTACTGGCTTAAACGTAAAACCATACCAGATCACATTAAGAAGTTCATCTAATATCAAATGAGTCAACATAAAAACGTTATGAATGAAGTTAAACATCTTATTCAAGAGTCGTTACGTAAAAACCAACGTGATATTGAGATGGCATTGATTAAACCACTAAGTGAAGAGTATCCATTCTCATCAAATGGTATCTACTTTTTAATTGGTAAGATGGGCGCTGGTAAATCATTCTGGATATGGTCACACATCATGATAACTGAACGACTATTCGCTAAGCCATACTATAGTAAGATCATCTTCTGTTCAACGTCAGGCAAACTTGATAAGACAGCTGAAGTACTATCCAAAAACGTTAAGACACCCATTGAATATATCAAAGAAGAACATCTATTGCCATATCTCAAGCGTCATCTCAAACGCAAGCTCAAGTACTATGCTATGGTTAAACATGTGTTATCAAAAATGGTTGACACCAATGAGGAGATGGCGAGAATCATTAACAAGCATTCATTGTATGAGATTGAAGATAGGATTGCATATGTAGCAAATAAGCTAGTTAAATATCAAACTGCTTCATATCCATATAACACATTACTAGTACTTGATGATGCAGCTGGATCACCACTACTTAAGAATGGCAACAGTGAACTATGTCGTTTACTTACTAAGACACGTCACTACAACTTAACCTGTATCATAGCAGTGCAAACACTTCGATTCGTTCATCTCAACGTTAAACGTTTAGCTACTGACATCATATGCTATAGTGGCTTCAGTAAAGAGGATTTCACATCAATGCTACAGCAAACACCTAACAATCTTGACATTAAATCAACTACAGAAGCATACCTCAATCATAAAGGCCAACATGATAAATTCATAATTAACATCGTTGCCAATCAATCACACTTCGAAGTTTAACGAATTACAAACATGGGATTCAAAAATTTCATTACCAGTGGATGGAACAGATTAAAAAGCGATGTCCATCAAGGATTGACTGCTGCAAAGAATGCAGCTCACCACATATGGAGTGCCACTAAGAAGGGATTGATTGGTGCAAAGAACTATGCTATGAACAATCCTAAAGCAGTTGGCTATATACTGCATGCTATCACACCATTTGCAACAGCATTCAATCCAACGTTAGGTGCAATCACAACAGCAGGTGCCAATATATTCAGTCACATGCCAAAGGGGTCGGTCACAGATAAGCTAGTTAAAATCAGTGAACAGTTTGCACGTGGTGAGTTGAAACCAAGTGGATCGCCATCAGCACAAGCAGCAGCTGACTCACGTAAGAAAACACACAACACAATATCATTTAGAGGTGTTTAACGATGTGTAAATGAGTTTCAACACAAGAACTAACGCATATCGATCAAGTCAATCAGTTATCGTATCTGGACCTGGTACGATGTACAATGAAATAACTAGACCTAGATCAAACACCAAACAATATCACGCTAACACTAACACACATGATGTAACGACACCATATGTAAGGTCAAGCAATAGTCACAAATCAAAGTCAAGTAATAAACGTAAATCATCGCGTAAGTAAACAATATTGACTTTTTATTTTTGTGTAATTCAAATGACCAAATATGTTACTGGCATGAAGCGCAATCAGATCATTCAACGTTGGTTGCAAGGCATTGATGATGAACAATATGAAGTGTTCCCTACTAAGAAAGAGGGCAAGTACATTGTTAAACAACGAAAGCAACCACTCATTCATAGGGATAAATCATCAGACAACCTCAATGGTATGCTTGAATCAAGTGCTTACCCCAATGCCAACTCAAGTGGTAACTCAAGTGCTAACTCAAATGATGACTCAAGTGCTAACTCAAATGCTCACTCAAGTGCTCACTCAAGTGTTTGCCTCAATGATAACTGCATCGATGAACCATCACAACATGAAGAAGCACAACCTATGCATACACCAACACGTCTACCTAATAGATTCAAACAACACGCTACTCAACGTACTACATCAATACCACATCAAGTTGCCACACATGATACAACCATTAACTTAGAGATCCTTGAACAGCTACGTTCATTAGGTGAAGAGCTACGTAACGATAGATTCAAGCGTGAACAAAAGCAATATATCAAGCATGTCGTTAATAAGGAACTATCAAAGCCACGCATAAGAAGTAAGTACGTACCTGATCTATTACCAACTGATGATATACATGACCCACCATATGAATCACCACATGATCCATCTCATGACCCACCACAAGAACCACCTGATGTCATTGAATCAACACCATCGTTTAGATCGCGCATTCGACGATAGCTTATGTAATACATTCGTATTTTTAATACATCCAAATGACATTCAACGCAGAAGTCCTACATAAGACATCAGCTGAAGTCAACACTCAAGTTGCAAGCTACTTTGATGTAGTTGATAATGCTATTGCCATGTCAGACACCAACAAGAAGTACGTCATTGATGCACAAGCTTCATACAGTCCATCTGCACCTATCCATGCAGGGTCATTCACCACATTCATTATCAGTCCAACATGTGATAACACTGCAGATATATATAATGGCTTCATCAAAGCACAGATGAAACTTAGTGGTACGTTATCGATTGCATTACAAGCTGACATAAGTGATATTGATCACCATCGTTTTAATGGTCTATGGATTGGCTTTAAAGATGCTATGGATGCTGTTGAAAAATATGAGATCCTCGCTAATGGCATATCAATATACACTCAAAACTTCGGTCCAGAAGAATCATTCTTAACTGCATGTGGTGATAACGAAGCAAGTAAACGAGGTGATGTCTATTCTAAAGCCCGTCATAAGGATATCTTCAAACGCAAATTTGATCAAGCACGTTGTGGTTGCTTCATTAATCTTGTTAATGGTGCTAATAATATTGATAACATCATCATACCACTTAAGATTGACTTGCGAAGGTTCTTACCATTGAGTAACATCAAATATCTACCTGCATTCGCTGGCAAGCTTGAACTCAAGATTATGTTTGGTGTACAGGGTCTTGTATATTGTCCAGTTGGTATATCAGATGAGTTGGTTAATGATATAGTCAATTACAAAGCATTAACTGAATTTCCACCAATCACTAATGAGTTTACTCAAGCTGGCAGTCAATGCACTATCTGGCGTGGTAGTGGAGGTGCTCATCGGCTTACTGCAGACGTCACTACATTCATACCAAGTCGAACATATGAAGTTACTGATTGCTATAGTGTCATACCTAACTTTGGCATTGACAATGATATATATCAAGCGCTTGTTCAACGTTACACGCAACAGGAACTCATCTTTCCAACGCAGATACTTACATTCACAACGATGAGTAAGCAACTAGCTGCTGGCCATTGTTCGTCGACTCAAACAATCACACCACGATTTGTTGATTCAATCTTCTTTCTGTTTCCATTTAATGCAACACAACATACTGTATTTAAGAATCCACTGTTTACCAACTTCCAACTGCGATGTGGTGGTTATGGCGTAGTACCAACCATTCCATTTGCAACAAATGGTAGTGATCCAATGTTCATTGAACTATGTCAGAACGCTATGAATGTTAACGGTGCACAAACAGGTTTTAATAAAGAGGTCGTTCAATCATTAGTTAATACACGACCTTATAATGAATCACTTGGCAGAGTCAGTTATGATCGTACATCATTCTTCATTGGGTTACCAACTGAGACAGATAACACCTTCCAACAAGGTCAAACATCAAACACGCCAATCACATATGAAATAGTATGTGACTTACCAGCTCAAGTACGTAATATTGATGACAATGGTGATGTAGCAAACACATATGTTAACAACACAACACCACCATTAATGGCATTGTTACAAGACACCGTTATATCAATTCATGTTCAACCCAATGGTATGCCACCTGTTGTTGAGATGGGCAGCTACGATATTACAAGTCGTTAATACATGTTAATGTGTAACTAATTTATATTATCATTTTTGACTTCATGCAAATGACTATTGAACAGCATTGGGAAACACTTAAAGTTGATTCATCATATGAGATCTGTATTGAATACCCATATCAAGTCAGACGTAGGGATAACCATAAGGTTGTATCTGAATCAATGAATGGAAGTGGCTATCCACAATTAAGGGTGAATTCAACTACATATCCTAAGCATCGTGTCATTGCATTACAATGGATAGCTAATGATGACCTTGTCAATAAGGTTGAAGTTGATCATATTAATAAGGATAGAACAGACTATCACATTAGCAATTTGCGTTGGGTAACACCTACTGAGAATCGGCTTAATAAAGCAGGTCATGGCCATATTAAGTATGAGTATTTTGATGACATACCTGATGAATCAATGGTGATTGACATGTATGAGACTAAAAATGGTATGCGTTACTTTGAACAAGGTCGATATTACTATTATCATGATGATGCTAATGATGAAGATGTGTTCTACGGTAAGGTAGCTGATGAGCTATATCGAAGGCTTCATATCAATGTAACAAAGGAGGGATGTCAAATGGTTTATTGCAAAGACGTTAACAACAAACTAGTAGGGGTATGCATCAACAAGTTCAAACGTCAACATGATCTTTAATCAATGTATTTGTTTTTACTCAAATGTCATCACGCAACGTTCAAGTAATGAGCCATCGTCAGTGTATAACACCTAACCCACCTGTGACACAACCTAAGTTCCAGCACCCAGCTACACATCACAAAGAGAACCTATCAACAGTTGATGGTAAAGCTAATCAGGTTAATGCTAAGCAATTGATATTGTATAAGGATGACGTCAACTCATATTAAGTGCTTGCCTGATGTATCACTTAATGTATCGCTTAATGCTCAGTCAATGTATCACTCAATGCTCAGTCAAGTGTATCGCTTAATGCTCAGTCAATGCTCAGTCAATGTATCACTCAATGCTCAGTCAAGTGTATCGCTTAATGCTCAGTCAATGTATCACTCAATGCTTAGTTAAGTGTATCACTCAATGCTCAGTCAATGTATCATTCGGGTATCAGTCAATGCTCAGTCAATGTATCACTTAATGCTCAGTCAATGTATCACTTAATGCTCAGTCAATGTATCACTCAATGCTCAGTCAATGTATCACTTAATGTATCATTCAATGTATCAGTCAATACTCAGTCAATGTATCACTCGGGTATCGCTTAGTGTATCACCTAACATATCACCTCGGCCAGCTATGCATTACAACACACAGCTTACATGCAACAGCTGAAGGTGGTGAGTAAAAATGTTTTTGTTTAACTCAAATGATTAAGAAGCGACCATTAAACACTGGCGTAAATGCCAACGTCAGTCTTGAGCCAGCAGCTGCAGCACAATCAAACAACAATATTAACAACAACATATTCATCAACAAGCGTGATGATGGCAAAGAAGATATCGTTATCACACGTGATGTTCAACTTGATACACCACATGATAGCATTGATGTTGATGTTAAGGTACTCATACTTGAAACGTATGCTAAGATACTACTTGACAATGACAAAGCATTGATCAGCAATCTCATCAGCAAGCGCACTATCATCGTACCACAGCAAGCATTAGCAGCAATCATCAAGGCAGTCACTCATGGTGAGGTTGAGATATATGTCGATGACAACCCTGGTTGTTGTGTAGGTAAAGCATCACCCATTCAAAAGGTAGACGCCATTAAGATAATCAAAGATAATGGTGAGATTGTTACTGATTTCAAACAGGTCTACAATAAAGAGTTCAATGATCTCGTTAATGTTTATCACTTATGTTTGAAGTATGTTGTTGTATGTTAAATGATAACTTAAGTGATAGCTTAAATGATAACTTAAGTGATAGCTCAAGTGATAGCTCAAGTGATAACTCAAATGATAACTCAAGTGATAACTCAAATGATAGCTCAAGTGATAACTCAAATGATAGCTCAAGTGATAACTCAAATGATAGCTCAAGTGATAGCTCAAGTGGATAACTACATCAGTATATAAAAACATAGGAGTTATTTTTATGTTCACGACAATGAATGTATTACATTCTTAGTGTTATCTTCAAGTAAGATACCATTTGATGTAAAGAATGACGAGTTAATCATTATGTAATTAGCTGTTGCATTTATTATGAAATTGTTACCACTTAATGGAAATTCAATATTGTTTAACCAGATTTTAGTTGGTTCACATTGATATTCAAACTTAGGTGAATTATTAACGTTGAATGATATATTGATTTTGATTTCCCTTTCACTAGCAACATTATCTTTGGTTTCATTGTAAGTCAAATAGAGTGTTCCATCATATGTGTCAAGTTGTTTTTCGAATTGATAACGAATGATATTACTATTCGCTACGCTGAATGTATAATTGATTCGTGTTAATTTATTCACCAATGCATCTAACCTAGCTCTTAATGATTCATTCTCACGCTGTAGATTTGATATCTGACTGTTCATTGTTAATATTTTAGATACATTATCACCTACTATCCTAGCTAGATCTTGATGAGATTTAGCATATGTGTTCAACTCACTCTTCAATGCATATCCATCGAGATCATCTATAGTAGCATAATCATCTGGCATATCACTCTTCTTCATGTACTCATTCAATGTTGACGTTAACTGTGATGTCGTAACATGATTGCTTGGTAATTCATTTGACTTGACATACGACTTCAATGTATTCACTAAGCTAGTCGTTGATACATAATCCGATGGTATATCACTCTTCAATGCATATCCATCCAACTGATCAACAACGACATAATCATCTGGCATATCACTCTTCAACATGTACTCATTCAATGTTGATGTCAACTGTGATGTTGTAACATGATTGGTTGGTATCTCACTCTTCAATGCTATTTTATCATGCTTCAATATTTTTTCCGCTGATATTAATTTGGTATCAAAATAGTCTTCCCCATTATCGATGTAAAAGCATTGACCATTACTATCGCTTTTATAATAGATCAAGTTATAGGTTGTTCCATCAATTTCAACATCGACATTAACTCCATCTTCAGTAATAACACCATCATAGTCAAATGTATAGTCAAACACTTTTACAAAGCCATCGTTATTTGATATTGTTCCAACAAGGTGAATTCCATTAGTCAATGTTATTTTGACTTCCCACGATCCAGAGCTATCTTGTATGTTTTCAAATGGCACATCGACAGCATCGTTATATATCAAATCTGTCTTTAATCGATAATTAGATAAATCATTCATGTTAATCATATTATTTTTTAATTCATCCAATGCTGTATTAACTTCATCAACAGTTGGAAAGTCATTCAACGTTTTAGCAAGTGACTCATCGTTCAACTCAAGTTGAGCACGTAATGAATCAATGCTTTTATTCACTGCGTCAATGTCACATGTATATGCTAAATCATTCGTTGTGAGTGTCAATTGTCTAACCGATGTGTTTTCTTTAACAGTTATGCTTGTGACCTGTACGTTGTGTGGGTTGTTAATCGTAATGACGTTGCCACTCATCGTTGCTGCTGGAAATGTATCTGTACCAATGAACTCAGCTATTGCATCATCCACAATGTTGATTGTAACATATTGTTCATCATAGTCAATGTCATTGAACTCGCTAATCGTTCTAACCATGAGTTTGACTTTAAGTACACCACTTGTGATTGCGTCTTCAGCTATGAGTTGAATCGTTTTGCCGTCAACCTTGCCAACAACATCAATGGTATCATTACGTGCTAACTCATTCTTGTTAACATATCCATCCATCTGTACAGATACATCACTGATTGCATTTGCCAGTGCTTTGATGGTAGGCTTGAGTGTATGTCTGAATCGTTTACACATGTCCATTGTTGATGTCAATGTCATTGCCACTTTAGATGGATCATCGAGTTCATCACTGAAGTTCATCTCTGTTACTGGTATGTATTCTTCATCACACCATTGAGCTATTCTACTTAACGCTTCATCTTGAGTGACAGCTTGAGGCCGACTTACAGTCGGCAACTCGACCAGGTCGAGTGTTGTAATTGATGTTGCATCTTGAGTTGTAATTGATTTGTCATGAGTGACAGCTTGAGGTTCATCATAAGTGACGGCTTGAGTTACAATCTTAGCACCACTAACTAAGTCACCGAAGAATATATCAGAGCCAATATCAGGCAGTTCATCAGTCAGCTTACCTACCATGTCATCCAATACATCAGCTCCAACATCACTAGCTTTAGTTATGGTGTTAACTAACTCACGACCACCTGATTTGACAGCTGAACCAACACCCTTCGTTGCAAATGATAATGCCTTACCAGCAACACCTATGCCAGTGGCACCTAACACACAGCCAACAGCACCTAACGCAATACCAACATTTGCTTTCATATCAATCTTATCAACTTCCTTCTCAAGGTATTTAGTCTTAGCTTGTTGGTCAGTCATCTGCGAGCCAAGTGCATCAACCTTAGATTGCACTTCCTTAACATCATACGATACTACATCAACGTTGTTAGTAACGAGATTCAAGTCAGATCTCATTGTAGTGATATTGTCTGCAGTGATTATCTTCGATGATGTAATGTTGAAGTCAGTGTATAGTGTTGTAGCTGAGTTTGGATTAGGTGACACTTCATAGAACTGTTGCTTGATGATGTATTCGAATGCATTTGTAGATGGATCCCAATTAACTTCATCAATAGGATCAGTATAATCATGACGAAGGTATAATGCAATATCACGTGGTGTTAAGCCATCATCATTGCTGGTTTGAGTGGGTGTCTTACTCCATACATATGCCACTCTTTCGACTGTATCAAGTGCTCCACTTAAATCAACGTATCCTCTATCATATACATCATTTTTATTATGAACTTCACCAACTGTGAATGATAACCTCATGGTATGCTCTTGATGTGGCAACGTCAAGTCAAGGTATAGTAATTCAATGTCGCTTACTTTGAGTGTTGATGTTGAGTAATTATTATATGTACAACTCATTGCAACCAAATCATAACCATCCATCGTTGCACCATTGAGTATAAATGAATAGCCAATGTTGAGTTCATACTCAGATGCATTAACCAATCTACCATCACGCAACTTAATCAGTACCTCATACTTACCATCATTGCGGCATGTGTTGAGTAGTGAATATGCTAAGCCACGTGTTTTGTCTTCAGGTATTGCTCTGTAATTCAACGTATCACGCTTGACTGCAACCATACAACCAGTTGAACCATAGTTATCTTCTTTAGGATCACGTGTTTTACACTTGCTGATGACCTTGCTTTGGAACCTACCTTGAATACTGTCACCAACCCACTTGTTACCATCCCATGTCAATGCCCATGTGTTGCCAAAGCAGTACTCACTAAATTTGAACGTTAAGTTGGTTGGTATGTCATACGTTGATGGTATCTTATACACCATTCGATAGCACTCACATTCATACTCAAGTTGTTCATTCGCAAACATGTCAGTGTACTTAACATGTTCATCATAGTCAATCATTGATGGTCGATAGAAGTAATACACATCTGATCGTTGTAACTTCAATGCGTTAGTTGCATCTATGATGTCACACTTGATGGTTGGCTTACGTGCTACCAATGCATCTGATGAGAGTAGGTTATGAATCACTATGTCACCATTCAAGAAGCGTATGTATGGTTCAATGTTGAAGTAACTTGCAAACATTATCTCAGGATCATCTCGTTTGCGTGTTGAGTATGTGCAACAATCACGTGCTACGTTGTGTGTCAACTCTGGGCAGATGAACTTACCATCTTTAGCTGATATGATGAAGTCATTTAAGATGTTACCTTGCCAATCGAATAATAACATGTTGCGCAAGTGAATCTTAAACACATCAACTGATGTTGAAGCAGTGAGTTTGTTTTTGAGTGCAGTTGGTAATGTTATCTTCATGATTATGACTGGATCATTAACTGGATCATCAACACCTGATTCACTGCTAACAGTTGGTGAGTATACGGTTATGTCATCATGCTTGACATAGTAAACAGGATAGCCTTCTTGAATTGCAAACTCATCTGATTCACTTGTGGTGGGTTGGTTGTTAGACTCTAGCTCTTGTACCTTGTATGAGAGCAATGCTAATGGCCCTTTGATGGTGTCACGGAATGACTTACATATGTTGACACATGAGTTTAATGACACAGCTTGATCGTTATCATTTGGTAATGAGATATCGTCTTCAGTGCTTGTACACCAATCAATGATGGGTTGAAGAATGGATGATGTTGGCCAACGTAGCAAGTTACATATTGAGGTGATTGAGTTACATCATTGAGCTGAGTACATCTTGAGTTACATTGAGTGCTCTTGAGTGCAAGCTTGAGTTGAGCTGGAGTGCAGCTTGAGCTTGGTTGGTTTGACTTATGAATAGCACGTGGTATGTACAGTAACGCATCAACCATAGGTACAAGTATACGCTGACCACGACATACAACATAACGGTCTGTTAACGATGGATGATCTAATAACCATTCAACATCATGCTCGATCTCTTCAATTCTACTATTGATGTTTGAGATGAAGCCACGTAATGTGGATTGCTGTTGTTCATCATGTTGACGCATCCAAGCTATGTCACTATCACTGAGTACGAGACTGGTATGTGGATTGGAAATGGTTATGCGATTGCCATCTATTGATACTTGATTGAGACGCCTACGATCAATCACACCAATGACGTTGTTACTATGTAATACCTCAGTGTACTCCTCATCAGCATCATTTAACGTTGCATCATGTGGTCTGAAGCGTATTGCTGGATTCTCATTGGTTAACCTATGTCGTTCATACCAATCCATCTGTTCAACGTCAGCTAACGTGAGTGTTGTATTTGGAATTGTAACATCACCATCTGTAGTAGGTGTTAACTCATGAGTTGATACGACAACATTGTATTCATTAGCAACTAACTCATGTACTTCATCCTGTCCTGTTGCATTGATATCACCTTGTTGCATACTGATGCCGTGTGAGTTGATCGTGATATTTGACTCAGGACTTTGAATTGATATCTCATCACTGCTAACATCAGTTCTAACTGCTATTCTCACATCAATGACTGCTTGAATGGAACCATTCATGTCCCTCACTTCAGTCCAGCTAACTCCCATCTCATTATCAACGTTGCGTGTGAATATATACTCTGGATGTGATGATTCAAATTGATACCTCTCATCTGGTTCCATGCGTTCGATCTGAGCTGCTGTATAAACCGTACCATTGTCATTGACACTCCACATTGAGTTGGTATTAACGCTTCTCATTGTGCGTAAGCTTAATTGTTGTGACGTTAACGTGCTGCTTTCATTATCAATTCGTCTCATGTATATTATTTTATTAACACCCTTATCATTAACACGTGTTACATATATCAAGCCGAATCGATTGTCACCTACTCGTCTAACCATGATGTCACCTATTTGTGGACCTTCAATTGGATCGTATGTGTTCAAATCAAGTAGTTCATCTATTGATAGGTTTGATAATGATTCAATGGTATGATCACCGAATAATGGTTGACTAAAAGCAGATGTATTGGTAACTGTTTCATGAGTCAATCTAACAGCTGGTGTGTTGGTGGTAGTTGCATCATCATCAATATCATCTAACTCCATCTCATCAGTGTTAGTAATAGTGTGATCGACAATGGTATTGTTGTTAGTTCGTTCTCTCCATCTACGTCGCAACTCACGTACAGAGTCAGTGATGGTATGCAATGATTGTTGAATCGTACGTGTTGCATCAACTATGGCTGGTATGCGATCTAGTGTCAAACCCCCAGCAATCAATGTGGTAGTTGCATTGCCAATTTGAGTTAATGAATCTAATGCACTTAATACGAGATCAGTTGCTGTCATAGATGATACTGCTGCTGGTATGGTTGTCTGACCAGGTATGAATCGTTTAAGCACATGACTCTCTGCATTAGTGTCCATATCAAGTATGAACTTACCACTGATTGGTTGCTTGCCACCTGGATAATCATCACCGCCTAAACCAGGGTAGGTGAAATCTTCAGTACGATATGTGTTGATACTCACGTTATCACTGCTCATCGTTAGGTTTGATAATGCACTCACCATCTTAACGAATCCAGTTAATACACTGAGTATGTCATTAGCAATGGATAGGCCACTCTTGATTGAGTCAGTGAATTCATTGTAAGCTGCTTGTAATCGTAGTTGTTCTTGTATGCCATTGATGATTGCACGTAAAGTGGAGTAGTCATATGCTAGTACGTCAACAGTACCACCAACTACGTTTAGATCCCTACGCATTGTCATGATGTTATCAGCCCATATGATTTTCGATGAGTATACGTTATGATCTGTGACGAGTGTGGTACAATTACGTGGATCAGGTTTAACTTCATAAAACTGTTGTATGATCATTACATCGAATGGATTGAATGTATCATCAGCTAGTTGTGGTGTTTGTTCGAAGTATTGCTTTTCAATGTAGATGTTGATGTCATTATTAGCATTTGCCTCTGGTACTACCTTGTTTGAGTGCACTGCTTCACGACGATAGTTGAATGATTCAATGACTGGGTTATCGTTCCATGTATGAATGTAACTCATGCTGAGTGGTGATATTGGATGAAGATCCCATCTCAATGGGGTGACGTATAGTTCATCATTAACGGTGAATGTAATGTCTGCCATCAAGTAGAGTAGGTTGTCTGATTCGATGTTGTTGACTTTGATGGTAAACTCTTGTGCATCACATGAGCTGCCATTGATGGTGTACTTAGGTGTTGACGATAGTTTGATCGTTGAGTTCGATTCATTAAGTTCAATGATGGTGCCATCCTTATATGTGCAACTCTCCAGTTGGTGATGTGGTTTGATAGTAAGGTTGCAACGTTTGATGTGCTGGTAACAGTTTCAATGCATGATAACCACTTAACGATGTAGTCAGAGTGTTGAACGATTAAACATGGGCTACCATTGTTGTTGGTTGTGGTTGACTGCTTAGCGAATGATAAGTTAACGACGTTATTACCTGACCATGACTTACCATTCCATGTCAATGCCCATGAGTGGCCATAGAGATAATCATTGAATTCAAAGCGTGTGTCAAGTGGTATGTTGTAGTTTGAATCGATGTTCCATGTCATGACATAGTACTTTGACGTTTGACTTATGGATGATGGTTTGTATAGGTAAAGCTGATCTGATTCATTAAGTGTGAATTGAGTATTATCCTTAATGGTTGTTTGCATTGATTGTAATGCGTCATCGATTTCATTCTTAGTATAGATGCAATTGATATGTACATCATCTGTTTTACCATTGCGTGTTAATTTTAATTCACCATTACGTATTCTCATATCGTAACCCTTATCAGTGAGTGATAGTGCTTGAGCAGCAAGTGGTGCTATCATTTACCATCGATAAAATGATACTTTCATTGAAAAGCATTGGGCCAGACTACAATCGTATACGTGCTAACATACAAATACCATGGAACTGTCAATATATCGAGTACTACGTTGCGTCAATCAATACAAAGAATGTGTTACTCATATCACGCGATGATAGCATAACATATGAGTGGGACGATAATGATATAGCACATACACATCATACCAATACTATGAGGTTGGAGAACAGATACTATTCATTACCAACTGATATACCTACTTTGTTTAACGTGCAAGATGCTAATGGGCAACCAATTATGGAAACACGAATAAGTAACAATACTAACGCCATTTACATAAGACCACGTGTTGATAACTTCACTATCACATCAATGTCACATCGCATAGCATTGATTACTGGGTTGTATACATTACCACTCAACCAACCGTTAGTAAATGGTAGAGCAATAAGATGTGGCATTCCAATATTAGACTACGCTAACAAGCTATACTTGACGTCAAAGCAAGGTCAAGCTATTCAATCCAACTTAGATAACGTTGAGTATACACCATCAGTGATAGCTAGCATTGATCATGTCAATCGATATGGTGTGCCAATCATACAGAACTTTGAAACGTATGGTAAGCCAATCAAAAATGTTGTTAACATTGATTCATTTAAACAGATTGAGTTGGAGTTGGTTGACTTCGAATATCAACCAGTTAAGTTAATGTCACCTATGTTCGTTACGATTAAGGTTAACCCATGCGATCCACCAAAGATGACGCTGTAAAAATGATTGATCTATTTTTGATCACTGCTAATGTTGGTTGTTACACTAGCTTTAAATGCACGCAACTCAATGAGCTCTTGCTTTTTACGTTCACGGTATTGCTTTTGTTGTTGCCTTCTAGCATTGATACGTTCTTCATCAGTGAGGTAAAGCTTTTTACGACCACGCTTTTTAGGTTCATTAACAATACCCTGCTTTGATTTGAGTGATTTAACTACAGCTGTATCGTTAAACAATTCAGTGTTGATGCTTGACATTTGCAATGAGATAAAAATCATATTATGAAATGTGATATGAAAACAAAATGAAAAATTTTAAGTGCTTATAATGATATGCATTATGCAATGTAGTGGGAATGGTTTAAATATCATATTGCAACTAATTAGTGTCTGGCCAGACAGGTACAGTGGTTGAGTCATGAAGCGTGTCTCCCAGCTTCGGCGGCAGGCATGAGTTCGATTCATAGCAGTACCGATTTTTCGTGTTATTTTATCACACTTGTGATGGAGCCTGTAGCGAATCAACACCTAAGGTAAGCCATTGCTTGTGATATGTGTAATGAACGTGTTAAATCACGTTCCCCAACCATAGTGTGTGTAGTTCCTTTCCTGTGAGGGGTTGATGTACAATCCCGGGTACGTATGTTGATTCCTCATCGAATGCATAACACACTCACGAAGACGGTTGGTTTTTGCACTCTTGTTTTTGCGTTTGCATGACGTGTTGAATGATGTGTGTGACTGTACATTTAATGTATAGCATAGTGTATCACTTGAATGTATAGCATAGTGTATCACTTGAATGTATAGCATAGTACATCACTTAATGTATAGCATAGTGCATCACTTAATGTATAACATAGTGCATCACTTGATGTATAACATAGTGTATCAGTCAATGCATAACATAGTGCATCAGTCAATGCATAACATAGTGCATCAGTCAATGTATAACATAGTGTATCAGTCAATGCATAACATAGTGCATCAGTTAATGCATAACATAGTGTATCAGTCAATGCATAACGTAGTGTATCAGTCAATGCATAACGTAGTGTATCAGTCAATGCATAACGTAGTGTATCAGTCAATGCATAACGTAGTGTATCAGTTAATGTGAGCATTGAGTTGGTAACCAAAAATGAATCGTTTAAACTGTATCATCAATAGCGTTTCTAAATGCTTCAACTGAGTTCTGCTCATTGAGTTTACTTCTAAATTCATTGATGGCATCATTTGCTTTGGTATAGATTGATTCATAACGTTTCAACTCATGACGTAAGCATAACTTGTCAATGTAGTATTTGTAATAGGTATGACTTTCATTGTTGTCTGATACAAACTGACGTGGTGTTAGGTCAATGGTCAACAGCATTGGATTACGATAAATGGTTCGATAACGATTCTCACGTACTGTTATGTATGGTACCTTACCAAATATGTTAATCAACCCATTCATATCAATGGTTCTGTTACCATCGATGACTAATAATGGTCGTACACTAATGCCAAATTCAATAGGGTATATCTTACTATCAAGGTAGACAATTAACTTATCATCATTAGTTGGTTTTATTTCTTCAACGAAGCTTGTGACAGACATTGTTTGTGTGTGAATAAAAATAACATGGGTAAAAAACGTGTTGTTAAATTGAATTAATGTAGTGTTACTTGAATTGAACTGTCCTGGTAAATTGTGGTAGTGTTATTTGTTGAAATGACTTTGTTTTTCGGAAGCAGTTGCAACCATCAGTTAAGTCAAATGTGATTGCTTCACCTTGATACATACGTTCATACAGCTCTTCAACAGTGATGTTCATGCGTTTGCACTTGTTGTAGATGCATTGATTGGGTATAGATTTCATTCTGATGTGGTAACCTTCATTGCCGTTCTCATCAACGAGTATATCGAGATATGACTTCTTACCCAATGCAATGAGCTTACGTGAGTGGATCTTACCAACTGCACCAGGGAATGAATCGAAGTCACAATGAAACTGTGTCATATCACTGCCAATTAACTCTTTACCATATGTTGTTTTGAATAATGCAGCTAACTTATCAGTATCAGTGTAGTATATTGCTATGCCATTCTGTTCAGCTGTACTAACGACTTGATTCATGATGTGCTTACTCCATGATAACACTGATGCACCAAACTGTGGTAGATTGAAATGATTGTTAATTGGTCTAATCATCTTGACAAATGCTTTGGTACCATCATTGATGACAACCTCTTTGATATAGTTATAGTTGCGATATATGTATGGTATGACATCATCATTGTTAACAATCTTAACTTCATCTGTGATTGGCTTTAATATCGACTTACCATAGATTGAGTTGAGTAGCAACTTGATGGTCTTCTCTAGTGGGTTGCGTTCACGCTTGTATGTCACTCTCAAGTTGAAGAGCGTTTTGATGAAGTCATTGATGAGTGTGTTGAAACCATCATTGAAGTAATAACCACGTATGAATTCATATTCAACATCGTAGAACTCAATCAAATCCATTAATGCGACCTTGTCAATATAGAAGTGGTCAACTGGTTGGTTGCAAAACAGTTTAGTACCAGCTTCATTACGTATGAATACTTGACCGAACCTATATGGATGCTCTGACTTAGGTGTTAATCGTTTGATATTGATCTCGATGAAGAACGTATCATAACACATGAGTTGATCGTGAGTTGTGTTTGATGGTATAACTTGTGGTTTACCCTTTGGTATACCACTCATGATCGACATCGCAGATGGATATAAGCTGACTGCATCGAAGTCCTGTATCTTACCTTCAACATATTGCTTCTCATTGTTAGCTGTCATTGTTCTACCACCACTAACACAACGTTGGATGAAGTTCTGTGGCTTACCTGATAGTTTGAAGCAGGCTTTGAAGCAACCGTATATGCGTGCGAAGTCATAACCTATCGCGCTGATTGATATGTACTGGTTAATGCCAGGGAATTTACTCTTAGCATTGGTGAACACTTCATTAAAATCATGATCAAACTTAAGTACACCATCCATGAGTATGATGCAGTCTTTGATGCAGTAGTACTTAGCGTACTTCATTATGTCAATCATGTGTGTGGTTTCATCATATGACTTAGATGATCTAGCATTGACGAGTAGTTGTGCGTAAGCTTGTTCAAGTTCATCTGATGCCATATCATCAATGTGTTCATCACGGTATTGATCTTTGAATTCATTGAATGGTATCAACTCACGTTTGATGTTAGCTTCAGTGTAGAGTTTATATGGCATGATTTCTTTATGTACTTTGAGATTGAACATGTTACCGAACTGTGATAGTGGCGCTGGTATGAGTGAGTAACTGTTACGGAATGTTAAACGCTTGATTCTCTCTTCATCTATGCCTTTACGTGGATTGTGGACGGTGTCACGTTTCTCCATGACTACTTGCAAGAGTGTGCCAGTACGTTGTGTAACATGAACATTCCAACCTGGTTCATTAATGAAGAAGCATGCATCATACTTAAGGTTGTGGAAGTATGTCAATGAGAAGTTAGCAAGTGAATTCAAGAATCGCTTTGCAATGTCATTACCATAGTAACTCATTATGTTTTTACCATCGCATACACAGCATAGGTATGGACGATGTGGTGATACCGTTACGTCTGTCTCAAAGTCAGCGTAGTAAACCTTTGTCCAGTGTTGTTCATGCTTAGCATCGGATGACTCTGCTTGGCAACATAACGTTTCATCATAGTTGAGTTCAGTATAATCATTCAAGTGGTTATCGAACTCGCATGTTGCTAATATATCTTGTTCACATTGATTGATCTCGCGGAAGTAGTTGCATTCGAACATAGTTTCCATGACTGATAACATAGGTGCACCATTTGAAGTATCACCTCGATTATTGGTTATCAATTGCCTTTCATTCAATGGTCGATCTGCAAATTTAACATCAAGTTCATCTTTATGTTTGATGTAATAGGTAGTGATTGGTAATATTTCATTGTCATCAATCATGAAATGGTCTTTGTAAAGAAGCAACTTAACCTCTCTATTAGCAACTACCTTACTGTTCTTACGTGTGTTTACACTTGGTTGTTTGCGATGTCTTGACTCTCTACTTGCATCAAATCGATATACAATGAAGTGGCATTGCATGTTGATTGCAATCTTAAGTATTTTCTTATTAGGTACTGAACGCGTTCGCATCATGCCACGTAACTTTTGTATCTCATCTTCGGTGAATACACCTGACTGAATGCATGCATATACAAAGCAGTTGTCAGTATAGTTTTTGGCATCGACCTCATGATATATCTGATAACGGGTTAAGTCAAGCGATGGAATGAGGTTAATGTATGGAAAGAATGCACCATCAAGAGCATCTCGAAATGCATCAACCGATATGATATCTTCATCTTCATCATTAATCCTCTCACTGAATGTTGTTTTACCATCATGCTTAGTTGCTGTAATGAATTTAACAACGAACTTAACTGGGATGTAATCTAAACCAATTGCAGTAGGATCTGTGTCAGAACCGTATGATTCAGTTGTAATCTCACCAAGTATTGATCTAATTACTACATCAATAGCTAACTCATTGTTTAATGGGAATGCTTTTGGTTTGATACTAGTATCGCTACGATATCCTAATACAAGTGGATGTGGCATAGTTGATTTGTTCTTACGTATGTATCTCAACACTTGTGTGAATGCATATTGTTTTTCGCTGTCATCGTTAATATCAACTTCAAATGTTTCATGCCTTTTAACATACCTCATCATACGATTCATCTCACGTTGATACTTCTTAGTGTCATGAACGTTCTCTTCATAACGAATGCGTTCAACTGATTTGGATGATGTGTAACCAGCATCGATATTCATAAGTGAGTCAATGAATTGGTCATCGTCAATCATTTGTAGTGTGTTAATAATCATGGATGGAGATGTGATTGTGCATGGTGCATTATCATCGTCATCAATAACAAACTCAATACCATCATCAATGTATATATACATATCATCGCCTTCTAATATGAGCATAACAACATCGTTATTGTCGTCGAGCAAATAGTAGATAGCCATTTAAATGACAACAAAAATAGGCACGCTAAAAATATATGTTGATATAAATGAAAGTCAAAACACATTATGTAATGGGTTGTAAGTTTTTATCCAGTATGTAATGAAGTATTATGACACATTAAGTTATATGACGTGAGTTCAACGTGAGGTGATGTGGTGAGGTGGTAACATGTGTTGTGACGTGAGTTGGATGATGAGGTGTTAACATAGGTTTTGACATGAGTTCAACGTGAGTTCAACGTGAGGTGGTGTGGTGAGGTGGATGATGAGGTGTTAACTTGGGTTTCGACATGAGGTGAAACGTTAAGATGAATGTTAGGGTGTTAACTTGGGTTTTAACGTGAGTTGATGCGTTAAATGAGTGATGTTACAACTTTAAGCAGGGTGAAGTGGCGAAGCTACGAAACCCTGCTTAGCTATACTACTTCCGAGCTATTAGGAATAGTTCGTTTTGCTGATGCTGAAAAGTGAACTTTGTTATCTTTTGGCAAGTGCTTATATATTGGTTCTGATTGTTGCATTTGCAGCTGATTGGAAATCTTTTCTAACATTTTTATTAGTTTTGCATCAAATCTCTTTGGAGTCGATATTGATTCTTTTGTATTAAAACCTGAATCCTGTGTTATTTTTCTCGGTTTGAATACAGGATATTCATCGGCTATTGTATCATTTCGAAAACTAAAAGCCGATTTTTCAATTGATTTTGTACCTGTATTATGATTTAAATCTGCTGTTATCGATTTTGCAATTTCCTCGTTGTCAGATTCAGGAGTTGTATTAACATAACAATCAATTATCGGAATTTTTTCAGGGTTATCGTAAATATAAAAAGATAAATATGTTTGTGCTGCATTAGGGTCATAGTTTATATCAGCTGCAGTTATAATATTATCAAATGCCTTTATGAATGATTCAGAAGTGAAAGCAAAGTAAGTTTTATGAAAATAAGATTCACCGTTATAATTTTTATAATATTTTGTTAATGCTTTTGGTGTATTATCAACTATTAATATAAATATAGGTTCCTGATATCCTGTAAGAATCTTTTTTGTAAACACGTATGAAGGTTTTTCAGGTGTATCACCATCAAGATATATTATCCATGTAGGTCTACTTGTTAACATATCACCTTTAGTTGTACTTTTAGCTTGCTTTGGAAATATGAAAATTGAAGGGAAAAAATATCTATTTTTTTCTACTGTAATCAATGCAAATGTAATCGGTGCAACATCATCAATTTTATAACGGCTCATATCAGCCAATTGATTCGGATTTAAATAAATTACCTTAGAATCCATTTTGAATAGTCATTAATAAATCAAAAGACAACTGAATATAAATGATTCAGGTTCAATAACGTTTCCTTTCATATCTGTAAACCATAAATGATACTCTTTTTTTGTATTGTTCAGACACTCATATTTTCGATATTTCGTTTGTCGTCTGTTAGCAAGCATAATGAAATGGTCGCAGAAAGGCATGAATTCAACTATATCTGAATGAACCATCAAATCACCGACAATATGTTGATTGACAACAGCCCCACAATACTGAACAACAATGTACTTCTTGTTGCGACTATAAACGAAATCATCAGGAAGATTAAAATCTTTTGATTGTGTGTGATAGTATCGTTTTGTGATTGGTTGTTTAGCTTTCATTTTGCGTTTTATAAGTCAAAAAGAATACTTTATAATCATCATTCAAAGCATCTATTGATGAACAAACATATTTTGTGTACATGATTGGGACAGTTATTATTGTTTTGTTCTTCAGTGTTTTGTTAGTTTGACGCAAAGGATTTAATAGTTTACATTTAACGTTTCCAGATTCATAACAAATGAATTCAGCAAGTTCATTGAACACTCTTCTTCGCTTTTCATGTTTCTTTTCTGTTTTTCCGTAATCGGTGTGAATGAGTATTATATTTTTGGGTTTATATGACAGAAGACCTTTAAATCGTTGTTTTTGTTGAATCTCTTTCAATTGCATTGATTTGGCTCTAATGTATTGCCATTCAAGGTCGCGGTCATCTTGCATCTGTTGAGGTGTTAGATAAATGTATTTTGATTGTCGTTTGTCAAGGTATTCATCAGTTTCTTCGTCAAATGATGTGTATAAAGGATTCAATAAACGAAGAGATGCATGAGGCGTGTTATTGTACCATTCAACCGTTTGTTGTATCAATACATTGTTTGTCATTCGTTGTTGTGATTGACCGAAAGCATTTCGTAATGTTCTGATTACTGCATCAACACATTTATGTGCATTCGTGAAAGGTGAATCATCAATGATTAACTTTATTTTGTTTGGTGCTTTGAATTTAATTGTGTGTTTGTCTAATTGATATCTTTGCTCTTCACCGTTGCAATAACTCATTTTCACCATCACATTTAATTGTTTCAATTCTGATATTTCTTTTATTGACTAGTTTATCAATTACTTTGATTACATAATACTCAGACTTGTAATCAATTGGTTCAACAATTAGGTATTTGGTGTTTACATTGATTATTACTAAATAAGCTTAATTTAATGCAAACATTATATCAATTTCGTACGCATACGGTTCAAATGAGAAGTCAGGTTTTGATAGTTTCTTTACTGTCTTCAATTGGTAATCCTTAATATAGGGCTCGGTTTTAATGCCCGTGTCTTTGATGTACTTGTATTTAGATTTGAAAGGATAGTTGATTGATTCATTCATTTGAATCGCAAAAATAAAGCATTAATTTATGAAGGAACTCTGTTCCCTTTTGCAAAGCAAAATGATTATTTAATGAAATCAATTTATTTATTCATTTGCTTGTGAACCTTCTGGTGTTGAATCATCATGATATTCTAAACCGTCAAGCGATAGTTTAAAGTAAGAGTCCCTAGTTATCCAAAGTTGAGTCGGAGGAGGTTTGACAATGGTTCCATCTGGTTCAACAACATTGAAATATGTGTCATCATCTCCTGTATATATTGGTTGCCCATTGACTTGTATCTGAACGTTTCCGAAACCTCCATCAAGTCCGTCATAACAATATCCTGCACTTGCTCGTTCTGTTTGAATGTTGAATACAAATGATGTTGCATCACTGATTGTGTTGTTGTATCTCTTACCGTTAGCGTCATTCTTTGGCATTGTCATCGAATCCTCAAATTCCTTTGTGCATGAAAGAGTGATTGCATCTAAATCACCAGCCGTTAATTGATTTTCAAAGAATCGTGCACCAATGGTTGAAACGTTTTCGTCTGGGAAGTTCTTTCCACCAATATTCAAGAAACAATTTTGATAAACTGGGTTTTCAAAGACAGTTAAATCATTATGATGCTTTGGAAACATGATTGATAAATTAGTTGCATTGATTAATGGGATATTCAATGTTGACTTGATTCCGTTTGCTGCTGGAGCGATTGGAAAAGCATGATAATCAACTTTTTGTGAAGGAATGATTAAACCTTGTCTTAAAATGTCTTCAATTCCTTGTCTTGTAGCTTCACAAACTCCAAAGCCTTGCATATTAGATTTACAAGCTGTGATGGTCATTCGATTAACTGTTAATGTTGCTGTTTGTTTTGAATAATGAGCGCTCATCAACTTGTTGGCTTCAGATTTAGAAACAAAATAAATATAAACATTGCCTGCTGGATGCTTTGATGAAGGTATTCCGCTCGGATGTTCTTTAAGATAATGTTTATTACAAATTACTTTATCATCATCTGTCTTTTCAATTCCGAGCTCTTCAAACTCTTCATCAGTATAGCTGAACATAAATGTAAATGTTTCAAGAACGTCATTAACAGGAATATTTGTTGAAGCAGGTATGTAATGGTCTAACAATTCATACTTCAATTGATATTTCGTTGGTGTTGGTTCAGGTGATGGTGGGTCTGGATTGTCTCCAGGTCCTGGAATCACTGCTTGATTACCAATTTGTGTGAATTGATGTTTGAGGTGTCCACGGGCTTTGATTTCCTTTAGTCTGTTTAATTCTTCCATCGATATTGAATCATTATCTTCAAGAAATACTTTTGCTTCAGCAACTGTGTAAGGGTCTAATACTGCCCAAACAAGACCAGCGGGACTAACTTGAAAACGAATTGATAAATCACCAATGATTCCGTTAGGGAATAAATCGAATGCCTGTAATGCAAGCAAATCATCAAAAGGAACATTCAAATCAAATTCGACTTCACTTCTTCCTGTGTTCTTAAATGAATTCAAGTTAACATAAGCTCCTGCATGTGTCTGTGAATAGTTGCTAATGTTTTCCCACAATGAATGAACGAATCTGCGACGTTTCTTCTCGGCTTCTGGTTTAACTGAAGAATATAAGAAGCCCTCACGAATGCATTCATTCTGTTGGTATCCGACATTGACATTATTATGAAGAATCTCTAACCTGTCAAACAACTGGTTTGATGATTTGAAACCGACAAACAGTTTGTACAAGTTGTTGGGGTCTTTGATTTCATTTAATTTACTCATATCTGTATTCAATGACAAATCTAATTTAACGTGAAATGTTAAGAAACCTTTATCAATATCACTTATGAAGTGGTCAGGATGTGTTAAACTTATTTGCGAATATTGTCCTTGATGAAATGGAGCAATGTGGTTTGAAAAGGCTTTTCTCTGTTGTTCATTATGACCTTCTTTTGTGTAGAGAGTGTGGGCTATTAAATCACTGACAAGATCATCAATTAGTTGTTTGTTCTTTTTCTTCAATTTATCGAAATCTTTACTATTTGGATCGACATTGCCTAATCCGAGCCTTACTACAAAATCATGTATAATATAATAATTCCACATCATAGCGCATGCCTTACTGTAAATCTGCATCTTGTATTTGCTAAGTGGTTTTTCTGTTATGTTTCCGATAGAGTTGTTGGCGATTAATTTAGCGATTGCGTGATCGAACGCCTTTCTGAAAATAAAGTATTCGAATCTCCTGTATGAAGTCATTCTCTTGTTAGATGGTTTCTTATAGCCTTCATGTTTGTAATTTTGCCATGATTCTGGTACTGTCCATCCGAGCATATTACCTTTCATATATGGGTTTGTATTCTCGACGTCAAAATGACCGCCAAATAAGTTATTAGTATATTCTCTTGCGCTCTTAAATCCTGATTCTTTTCGGGCCTCTCTTGTGGGATATTGATTGTAGAAACCATATCGCATTGGCCAGTCGGATTTTGTTGTTGTATATCCATTTACATAGACGTACTTATTGTTGGCGTTTCTGATGGCGACATCAGGGATATTATCTCCGTTTATATCTGCGTGGACAAGAGTCCATGGGCTATTTGGTGATTTCTCATTGTGTTTCTCAACCATTCTCTGCGCTCCTTGTGGAGAAATTGCTTGTGCGACACGTTTTATATCCTTTTTGAGTCTTAATACTATGTGTTCCAAAGCCTCCATTCCCGCTTTATCACGTGCTCCTGCAGAACCGTGTCTAGATGGTAAATCTTTATACATAGCAGCAATTTGATATAAAGCTACTTCAGTTCGTGGATCTAAACCTTGACGAGAAGTAGGTTGTTGGGCGGATATATTGTACTTTATAATTAAATCATTAATTAATCGTTCCATATTTTCATTGTTTATATTAGGTTGTGTCATTTGATTTTGAAATAAAATTGTATTATCGTTGTTGTTATTTTGAGTAGTTTGAGGAGGTCTTCTCAATTTGTTTAAGGGATTTAATTCCGGAAAAGTCTCTGCTGCTCCAAATCTAAAGAAAGGTCCGAAATGCTCTTGAGGTTCCCTATGTGAAGTTTCTGGAGGACTTGATGGAGGGACAGGAAGAATTTCCCTATTTGAATATGCTCTATCGACAAAATGTTGAAGACTTTCCGAATTGATACGTCGAATATATCTATGATCGGTGTTGTCGTTTGCGGCAAAGTTATGAGAATTGAGTATAGTTATGGCCGTACGAATAATATTTCTTGGAAAAGCTTTTTTGTTATGCGAAGCAAGGGTTCTTCTGTCGACTCTCTCGGATAATTCATTATAAAATGGGGCAGTATTTTGAATCCAAGAACTGAATCTATAATCGCTCATATCCACTAAATCTTCACTATAAGTCAAGGGTCTATCTATAGGATGTTCTTCTTGAAACCTTTGAATGAATCTCTCTATTGTATTACTAGTGACGACATTTGCATGAAGACCAAAATTGAATTCATTTAAAACATTCGATAAAACTTGGGCATATTGACTATCCTTTAGCAATCCTCCCTGATTATTCGTAGTAATGATATTGAATCCCAGTTCATTGTTGAGTCTATTACAATATCCTAATAATTTTTGTGTGTTATTGCCTTGCATTACTTGTCCGGCAGTAAGTTTTATTGTTGATTTACTCATTTGATTTCCAAAAAAATAAGGGCTGTTTATATGCCACATTCCTTGATAAATCTACCATAATCCTTGCTCAGACCGGCACAATTAGGACGATTTGACTTAATTCTAGTATCTATTTCGTCAATCAAAAAGCCTGCGTCATATTGAAACATCTGGTGGTATTCAATCTCTTTGCCGTCCTTAGTTGTAAATTTCTTTGGTTCCCTTACAATAACTACGTCCTGTATCTTGTTTTTCCCGTTCTTTGCTGTGTCGATTGAGTAGTGGCTTCCCTTCTTGTTAAAGCATAAATATACCTTTTCACTGTCAAATAACTCACATAATTCTTTGTATAGAAACTGTTGATTCTTATAAATTGAGACGACTAAGGGCCTGCAAACTATTCTATTGGCGTTAAATTTGTCAGGAAAGAGATACTCTTTGTCGATGATGATGTAGAATTCATGAGCCGAATCGATGGCGGGGTCCTTCTCTTTGTGGGTCTCAATATATTCTTCCAATTTATCACATAATTTATTGACAGATAAATAAAGTGGCTTTGTCATTTGCATTGGGGATAAAAAATATTTTTTTCAAAAAAGTTGAAACAACTCGTTAGTCCTAAAATCAGGACTTTATTAGCGAGTATGACAAACATCTTTTTGAACCCAAATTGTTGAGTGAAAATAGGGGGGAGTAGATATATTAGACTGTGCTCCTGGTACTACGTACCATACGCCCAGTCTAACACGTGGAGTACCATTTCGATAGTCCCTAAATAGTCCCGTTACAACGACCATTCCATGGACGATATCAACGTTGACGATGCACCATTATCGATTAACATCATCGATACATCCAAAATGATTCAGCAGTGTCGATTGATGATGCCGGTGCATCCCCAGTGGTGAAACGAATATTCTGAACTGCTAACGACCATTCAATCGCCGATCAGTCTAACGCGTGAAGTAGCTATTTTCCGACACTAATGATCACTAACGAATCATCACTAACGATAATCCGTGAACGGATCCATCTATTTTGGTTTCATTGAAATGACATACAGAAGAAACATCCAAAGCGATGAACCCATGCCATTAGAAACCAAAATCGATTTAGCCATCGATGACTTCTTCGAATATCTCGATCTTGATAATATTCAATGTGTTGATGATCTAATGAATCAATTTAATGTATATCTTCATGATATCGGTTTCGATAGAGTCTTTCATCCAACCAACATAAACATCTACCATAACATTGATGACATCAATCGACTCATAGCGTCATACGTGACTGACAATGATATGTATAAGAAGATAGAGTTACTCTATAAATGCATTGAACTAGTTTTACTCCATGAACAGATCGAATCATGAGATGAATTCGCTGACGATGAATAGTAAGTGATGTTTATTTTTGGTTTCACTTAAATGAGTTATAGAAGAGATAACACAGAAGATGAACACATTCCGTTACCAATCGAAACGGTTTATAACTCTATAGTTGATTCGTTAAGAGTTGATGGTGATTACGGAACCACTAAATATTATACCGATAACAATGAACACTTCAACAGAATCTACTTTAAATATCCAGCTGAATGGAGAACATCCAACTATAACATCTGATGTAAACGATCCAGCTATAACATCTGATGTAAACGATCCAGCTATGACATCTGATGTAAACGATCCAGCTATGACATTTGGTATCGTCGATTAATATCTGTGTGTGTGTGTGATGAGATGAGATGATATCGAGTGACTTGTTATTAATCGAATCTGATGCGGATATAGATGATCCATTATCGATTGAAACCGTATAGTTGGATCCGTTCATGGTTTATCGTTAATGAATCGTTAAGTTATGATCACAGACGCTTCGTTATCGATCAGAATCACTCATGAATCACTTCAATGGTTAATGGGTTAAAATTAACCCGATATGTACCCCTTATAGTAACCAAGCGATTTTGATCCAAAAATAAGCCATTTTCACTCGAATCTGATGCGAATATAGATGATCCGATATCGATGCTGTTATCGTCCAACTGTTAATGTTCATTGTTGACGAATGAGTTGATATGTTGATTGAGTTGTTGATCGATTGATGATTTGATGATGATCATGATGAATGAATCGATATGTTGATGATCCTGTTGATGATGATTGAGTTGATATGTCGATTGTGATGATACTGTTGTTCGTGATGAATGAATCGATATGTTGATGATCCTGTTGATGATGATTGAGTTGATGATGATCCTGTTGATGATACTGTTGTTCGTAATGAATGAATCGATATGTTGATGATCCTGTTGATGATGATTGAGTTGATGATGATCCTGTTGTTCGTAATGAATGAATCGATATGTTGATGATCCTGTTGATGATACTGTTGATTGATGTCGATTGATGAGGATGATGATCGATACTGTTGTTGTTAATGAATCGATATGTTGATGATACTGTTGATTGATGTCGATTGATGATACTGTTGTTCGTAATGAATGAGTTGATGATCCTGTTGATGATGATTGATGATGATCGTGACTGAATCGATTATTGATGATACTGTTGATGATGATGTTGTTGATGATGAATGAGTTGTTGATCGATTGATGATCCTGTTGACGATGTTCGATTGATGATGAATGAGTTGATGTCGATTGATGATGATCCTGTTGTTCGTGATGAATGAGTTGATCCTGTTGATGATGAATGAGTTGATGTCGATTGATGACACTGTTGATGACGAAAGAGTTGATGATGATCCTGTTGTTGTTGATGATGATGATGAATGAGTTGATGATGATCCTGTTGTTGATGATGATCATGATGAATGAATAGATTGATGATGATGATCCTGTTGTTGATGATCATGAGTGATCCTGTTGACGATGATCGATTGATGAATGAATCGATATGTTGATGTTATTGTTGATTGATAATCGATATGTTGCTGATCCTGTTGATGATGATTGAGTTGTTGATGACGTGTTCATGATGATCGTTTGTTGATGATGATCGATATATATTCGTTCGTGATGAATGAATCGATATGTTGATGATCCTGTTGATGATGATCATGATGATGATCCTGTTGATGATGATGTGTTCATGATGATCGATATATGTTCGTTGATGATAAATGAATCGATATGTTGATGATGAATGAGTTGATGATGTTGATCGTTTGATGATGAATGAGTTGATGATGTTGATCGTTTGATGATGAATGAGTTGTTGATGTTGATCGTTTGATGATGAATCGTTATATAATAGTCGAAATGGATCGAAAACGTATCAAATATGGATCAAAATCGATTGGTTACTATAAGGGGTACATATCGGGTTAATTATAACCCATTAACCAATGATGTGATTTGATGATGGTTCTGATCGATTTCGATTAATGATATGATCGATTGTTGACGAATGAGTTGATATGTTGATATGTTGATGAATGAATCGATATGTTGATTGATGATCATGAGTGATCCTGTTGACGATGTTCGATTGATGATGATTGATATGTTGATGAATGAATCGATATATGTTCGTTGACGAATGAATCGATATGTTGATGATGATTGATTGAGTTGATGATTGATGATGATGATCCTGTTACTGATCGATTGAGTTGATACTGTTGATTGATGATCATGAGTGATCCAGTTAATAATGTTCATTGACGATGAATGAATCGATATGTTGATGATACTGTTGATGATGATCGTGTTGATGATGTTCGTTTGATGATGATTGAGTTGTTGATCGATTGATGATGATCGTGACTGAATCGATATGTTGATGATCCTGTTGATGATGAATGATGTGTTCATGTTGATCGATTGATGATAATGATCGATTATAGATGTTGTTGTTGATGAATGAGTTGTTGATGTTGATCGTTTGTTGAGGATCGAGTTGTTGATCGATTGATGATGATACTGTTGTTGATGAATGAGTTGATGATGATCGTGATGAAGCGATTGTTGATGATGATCGTGATGATGATTGAATTGATGATGATCCTGTTGTTGTTAATGAATGAGTTGATGATGATCATGATGAATGAATCGATATGTTAGTGATCGATTGATGATCCGATATCGATGCTGTTATCGTCCAACTGTTAATGTACTCGATAATGTGTACTCGACCAGATATATTCGATAAGATGTATCCGATAATGATGTGTCCGATAAGTTATATCCGATAAGATGTATCTGTATATGATGTACTCGATATGTTGTATCCGCTAAGATGTATCTGTATATGATGTACTCGATAAGTCATATCCGCATATGGCGCATCTTTATATGACGTATTCGTTAATATGTACTCGCCCAGATATGTCCGCATGTGATGATGTATTCGATAATGATGTATCCGCATAAGATATATTCGATAAGTTGCATCCGCATATGATGTGTCCGCGTATGATATGATCGATAAGTTATATCCGCATAAGATATATTCGATAAGTTGCATCTGTATATGATGTGTCCGCGTATGATATGATCGATAAGTTATATCCGCATATGTTGTATCTGTATATGATGAACCATCCACTTATATTTGTATTCGATTCGACTGTTACCGATCAAAAATAGATATGTTACCAATGGAGTGATTCACTTAGTATTTGGATTGTATTCTAGTGACATACTTAAACGATTTGGTGTGTGGATCGTAGTATCTGGACTTGTATGTGTCACTCTCTTCTGGTTTGGTGGTACTCTGTCGTGGAACTGTTCGTGATACATTACAGAGTTTGCCATTACGTTTGGTGAATCGTTTTGTCGATTGTGGTATATCTTCATTAAGTGTTCTACTGTCGAACTTACTAGCATTTGGATTACGACGAAACAGAGTGTTGAGGGTCTTATAATCTTGTTTGGTTGTTAACTCGGTGATAGCTCGTTTAAGTACTGATAAGTCATCGGTAGTGTATAACTCTTCGAGTGTCGGTTGTCCATTGTATGGAGTTTGCTTTGCAAATGATGGATTCTTGTTCTTACTCATTTCGATGGAATTAAACTTACACAGATAACGCATAAATGTTAATTTCGATACTATAATTAGCTAGCTGTGTTGGTATAGTTGTTGGATCAGATGTTATAGTTGGATCGTTCACATCAGATGTTATAGTTGGATCGTTCACATCCGATGTTATAGTTGGATCGTTCACATCAGATGTTATAGTTGGATCGTTCACATCAGATGTCATAGTTGGATCGTTCACATCCGATGTTATAGCTGGATCGTTTACGATAGATGTCATAGCTGGATCGTTTACATCAGATGTCATAGCTGGATCGTTTACATCAGATGTTATAGTTGGATCGTTTACATCAGATGTCATAGCTGGATCGTTTACATCAGATGTCATAGCTGGATCGTTTACATCAGATGTCATAGCTGGATCGTTTACATCAGATGTTATAGTTGGATCGTTTACATCAGATGTCATAGCTGGATCGTTTACATCAGATGTTATAGCTGGATCGTTTACATCAGATGTTATAGTTGGATGTTCTCCATTCAGCTGGATATTTAAAGTAGATTCTGTTGAAGTGTTCATTGTTATCGGTATAATATTTAGTGGTTCCGTAATCACCATCAACTCTTAACGAATCAACTATAGAGTTATAAACCGTTTCGATTGGTAACGGAATGTGTTCATCTTCTGTGTTATCTCTTCTATAACTCATTTAAGTGAAACCAAAAATAAACATCACTTACTATTCATCGTCAGCGAATTCATCTCATGATTCGATCTGTTCATGGAGTAAAACTAGTTCAATGCATTTATAGAGTAACTCTATCTTCTTATACATATCATTGTCAGTCACGTATGACGCTATGAGTCGATTGATGTCATCAATGTTATGGTAGATGTTTATGTTGGTTGGATGAAAGACTCTATCGAAACCGATATCATGAAGATATACATTAAATTGATTCATTAGATCATCAACACATTGAATATTATCAAGATCGAGATATTCGAAGAAGTCATCGATGGCTAAATCGATTTTGGTTTCTAATGGCATGGGTTCATCGCTTTGGATGTTTCTTCTGTATGTCATTTCAATGAAACCAAAATAGATGGATCCGTTCACGGATTATCGTTAGTGATGATTCGTTAGTGATCATTAGTGTCGGAAAATAGCTACTTCACGCGTTAGACTGATCGGCGATTGAATGGTCGTTAGCAGTTCAGAATATTCGTTTCACCACTGGGGATGCACCGGCATCATCAATCGACACTGCTGAATCATTTTGGATGTATCGATGATGTTAATCGATAATGGTGCATCGTCAACGTTGATATCGTCCATGGAATGGTCGTTGTAACGGGACTATTTAGGGACTATCGAAATGGTACTCCACGTGTTAGACTGGGCGTATGGTACGTAGTACCAGGAGCACAGTCTAATATATCTACTGGGGGTCAAGTATGGGGATACTTAAGAAATTGTTGGACAACTTTTTGAGTCAAAAAAGGGCTAAAATGAGGTGTTTGAGACCAAAAAAGTGCCTAAAATAAGGTGTTTTCAAAGGGTTTGTCAGGAGTTTGGGACGAAGTCCTAAAATCATGACAAACATATACTACTTTTTTATCAATGAATTCAAAAAGTGAAACTTATCTAAAGGTATGGAAACTCTTTTTCAATTCAATTTTATTTTATGCAAAAAAAGCTTGAATATTGATCATTTTTTATTAAAAATTAGTCCATCATCATGTATATAATATTTGTAGCATAAATATAAATTCAAAAAAATATAATTTTAATTTTATTACTGAAAAACAAGAAAAAAATGAAATCCAAAAATTCGCAATTTTTGATCAAAAGAAAATACCTCATCAAAGTTTAATACATGTCTAATATTGTTTTATCATATTATTAACATATTTGAAAATAGCATGAAAGTGCTTAATTCAAATCTCATAAATTGCATAATGAGAAAAAAATGTTTTTTTAAGAAAAAATCAATTTAAAGATGAACGAGTCGACAAAAGTTTTAGTTTTTTTATATGTTCTTCATTTTTTTATTTATTCGAAAATAAAATAAAAAAAAGGCCATGTTTTTCGAGTGGATTTGGAGATCTTATATGATGTTATCAATTTTTTGTATAGTTCATATCATTGATGATATGAATTTTATTATTGACCAATAAAGATGAAAATTTTTTGACCAAAAAGGTTAATTTATTTTTTTAAAGTATTTCTTCCAAAGACGCAAATAAACTCAACAAAATAACTAAATAAGAGTAGTTTACAAAACAAGTCTTAGTTATATCCCAGCGCAACGTGGAAAAGTAAACCATGCAAAGATAATTATTTTAGAATGTCTTTTCCTAAAGCTCAAACAAATTCAAAAAACTCACTATTTAAGATTGTTAATTCAACATAAACATAAAGTCGGATTCAATTAGCTTGGGGCAAACTTTTTAAATTACCATAGAAATCCATTCAAACCTTTTGGATGATAACTTTTTGACTAATATTGTGACCAGAGAGAACGAAATCAACGAATCCTTTTCCATCCTTACTGATTTCATTTATAATAATCGAATTATTTATATATTATGATAATTATAAGAACGGTGGAAACTAAGATGCATACGATTACTTGATACAAAAACATATTTTTTCATTATCTATTATTTATATTAT
This sequence comes from Tritrichomonas musculus, assembly GCA_039105265.1. NCBI lineage: Eukaryota > Parabasalia > Tritrichomonadida > Tritrichomonadidae > Tritrichomonas > Tritrichomonas musculus. The sequence continues at coordinate 3,411,016 of JAPFFF010000015.1, read as the reverse complement.
TATTATTTATTTACTAATATTTAAACATTGTACATAACGTTTTAAGATATTATATTTTCATTTTTTGAAACAAAAATAATAAAATTGTCTGAAAAATTGTATCTTCAGCCAAATAAACATATAAAAATTTTAAAATTTAATGCAAAAAAGTTGGTCCTTTACTAAATTATAAATTAAAGAATATCGTCAGCGAGTCGATATGTGCTGATCTTAACATGCAAGATGAGGATATAATTAATTATATCCAATTTTTATATGTTAACGAAAAGAAAACATACAATTCAACAGCCAATTTAAGATATAATTCAACTTCTGGCTTAAAAAGTTTACCAAGAATGGTTTCTGGAAATGTTATTTAAAATATAAATACTAGAATAAATAAAGAATAATATTTAATATATATTATGTTGCATAACTTTTAAAATTTTAAAGATTTTAATAAAAAATTTTCAATAGTCAATTTAAAACTGTTATGGTCAAATATATATGGTTTTGAATATGCCACTTTGCACCTATAAAAATTGTATGCTATAATTTCAAATAAAATTTATTTTTTTTTAAAATAAAAAAATAAAAAATCGTTATGTATAAAAATCTAATATTAATTTATTTATATATTCAGATATATGTATTAATTATTATAAATTTATAGCTAATTCAACTAATCGGCAAAAAATCGATTTATTAAGTTGTTTTATTTTCAGACCGAAAATGACGATATTTATTGAATTTTCTTGTAAATATTTCCAAAAAAATCATCTTAAATGAGCCGTCAATAAGGTAATTGAATGATAATTAGCCAATGCTTTTAAAAAAAAATTGAATTCGAAATCAATTTGCTTTGAAATATAATAAGAGAAAATGTGCTTATAAACCCACAAAAAGTTTAACTTTTTCTTTATTTATAAAGTCGTATAAACAAAATTGAAACAAAAAAAAATATTTTCATATGTATAAAAATATTAATTTTTAATCTTTTTATATTTTTACATAATTTTTACCGAGACTACATACCGCCTAGCGGGCGTCGAGCGAGGCGAAGCCGAGTCGAGACCCCGCGGATGGCGGTAAGTTTCGGTAAAAATTATGTACCATAAAAAGATTAAAATATAATTATTTTTTTAACTATTGAAAATATTTTTTTTTGTTTCAAATTTTGTTTATGTGGACTTTTATATAAAGAAAAAGTTAAACTTTTTGTGGGTTTATAAGCACATTTTCTCTTACAATACAATTTGCTTTGAAATATACTTTACTAAGTAAAGGAAATAGTAGTATGGCACTTTTTCCAAAATTAGATTTTCAAAAAGTGTGAATTCTAGATATTTTAAAATCTAATTCATTTATTGGAAAATTTTAAAAATCTAGCGATTTATTGGAAAATTTTTAAATTATTGTCATTTTCCGAAAATTTTAAAATTTATTATTTTATAAGACATTTTTTTCATTCAACTCCAGATGGAAACAAAGCAATATCTTACAAAATATATAAAAATACAAAATTACGTTCAATCTAAGCTTCTTGAATATCTTGATGATGAATTAAATGAAAAATATGAAGATCAAATATTATCATATTTGGATAAGCAAAATATTAGATCAAATAAATATCAATTAAAAGAACTGCTCCATTGGCTTTCAAAATTATCAAAGAACCATCATCGATCTGTCTCCTTTTTAAGCAAAATTGAAGGAATTATCAAGCATTATCAAGTCGAAATCCAAAATTTTTTTTCTAACTTTGATATTTTCAACATTTTCAAAAATAGCAAGAGAATTCTTCTTTTTCTTTTTGAAGAAAAGATGATTCACCTGGACAGTTCCATTTTACAAAATTTTAAAAAAGCAAAATATATCAGGAGAAATTATCCAGAATTTTTCATTTGTGAGCAAAATATATGTAACCCAAAACATAAAACAGATGATATATTTATAGAAAATAGAAGAATTGGAGAAAACGAATCATATATTTGCAAATTAATTCAAAAAGATTTAATTGAAGATTTTATATCACATGTCACGAGAACAAACTTACGTCTAAATTCTTTAATTCCATCTTCTATTTTTGAAACAAATTCTTTTTTATTATGCAAAAACGTAACATTAATTGAATATGCAACATTTTTTGGATCAATTCAAATAGTGAAATATTTATTTTTAAATAATGTTGTTCTAAAACCATCACTTTGGCTTTATGCAGTCCATGGTAGAAATCCTGATATGATTCATTTTCTCGAAGAAAATCGGGTTTACCTATCAAGGCAAACAAAAGATGAAATTTACCAAGAATCAATCAAATGTTTTCATAATGAATTAGCAAATTACTTTCAAAACAACCATAATATAAATAAAAATCAAGATATGACATTTTATACCCTTCAATGCCACAATTATAACCACTTTGTAGAAAAAGATATAAATATCATCGATAATGTTGATTTTAATATTTTCCAAAAGTTGATAGAATTTGATTACTTTTTTGTCGTTAATTACTTTTTCAAAAACAAACGATTAGAAGATGAAATCTATGAAACTAAACATATTAATTATAAAGATCAAGAAGTTGATATTTCATTACTGCACATTGCAGTACTAAAGAGGAAGACAGAAATAGTTGAAATTTTAATAGATCTTATTGATCCAAACATCAAGTTTTTGAAACGAATAAAATATGACTTAGAAATTGAATCACTGAATTCATTGTTTTTGGCTGTTGAAGATGGCAATCACACGATAGTTAATTTGTTATTATCGAATCCAAAAACAGATCCAACAATTGAATTAATAAACCAAGCAGTATATGGTAAATATATATATAAAGAATGTAGTTTGTTACATGCTGCTTCTGAAAATGGGAACATTGAAATTTTTAAGACTTTATTAGCTTTGCCAAACATTGATATTAACTGTATATATAACGATGAATCATGTTCTAATAAAACACCATTACATTTTGCACTTGAAAAAAATAACACTCTTCTAGCTAAACTTTTGTTAGAAAATGAAAAGATCGACGTGAGCATTGATTTAAGAGAAAAACGTCCTCTTTCTGATAAATATGATGTAAAAAGCGCTTTATTTTTGGCTGTTGAAAATGAAAATGTTGAATTAGTTAAACTTATTTTAACTAAACCAAATAATTCATTTATAACAACATTTTGTAAAAATGAATATATTGTGGCTGCTGAAAAAGAGAATTTAGAAATAATTAAGCTTTTGTTAACAAGACCAGAAATTAACATAAATTATTTGTTTTCAGATGAAACAATATACAAAAAGATATATAAAAATGCATTATTTATTGCTGTTGAAAAAAACAATCTAGAAATGGTTAAGATTTTATTGACTCATCCAAAAATTGACATTGATATTAATTCAACAATAACGCAAGATGATTTAATTATAACTAAAACACCATTATTTGTTGCCTATGAAAATGAAAATTATGAAATAATGAAAGAATTGCTTTCAAAGTCGAGTAAAAAAGTGTTATTTTCATACAAATCAATGGATGACACGCATAAAATTCGAACAAATGAATTTATTGCTTCTGTTGAAAAAGAAAATGTAGAAATGATTAAATTTTTATTGAAAATGCAAACAATTGATGTAAATAATAGAAAAATTGAAGAAAAATTTGATAAGAAAAACCATCAATTATTATATAGATCTGAAAAGAGTGCTTTATCAATTGCAGTTGAAAAAGAAAATATTGAAATAATTAAACTATTGTTAAAAGATCCAAACATAGATATTAACATTAAATCAATTGAATACAAAGACCAAATTACAGTTGAAAAGACACCATTATATGATGCTGTTGAAAAAGAAAATATAAAAATTATTAGTCAATTGTTATTAATGCCATCTATTGATTGGAAAACATATTCATATAAATCATTTAATAACGATACTAAAATAGAATCAAATGAGTTAATTAAAGCAGTTGAAAAAAATAATTTTCCAATATTATATCATTTATTAAAGAGACAAGACATTGATGTTAATTTTAAACAAATTATTACAGAACAAAATAAAACTTTTGAAATGTCAGCGTTAAGCATTGCAATTGAAAATGAATCTATTGAAATTATAAAGCTTTTATTAGATAATCAAAATATTGATATTAATCTTGTTTTAACTGATTCATGTCATTTAATTGATGAATCGAAATATTTGAAAGTAGAAAAGACAGTTTTACAAAGTGCTGTTATAAAAGGAAATATTGAAATAGTTGAACTTATTTTATCACACCAAAATATTGATATTAACATGAATATATTAGAATATGATGAGTTCTTTGAATATCATGAATACAAAAAAGCAAATAAACAAAAAACAATAACCAAAAAAATTCGTAAAATAATTTCAAAACAAAGAACAGCACTTCATACAGCTATTAGCTCAAAAAATATTGATATAATATCGATTTTATTATCACAGAAAGGAATCAATTTAGATGTAAGAGATGAAGAAGGAAAATTGCCAATTGAATATACTCAAGATGATATGATTAAGAAATTATTCTGTAATAATTAGAACATTATGTTTTACTTCTAATTTCAAATCTCTGTATTTTGGCCATCTTTTTTTAATTTCTAAAAAGACATCTGCAGCAAGTGATAAATATTGAATCTTTTTCATTGTCTGCAAATTCTTTTTAAAGTTCATTTGGAAAATGACTTTTTATTAATTTCTCGCCACCGTTTATAAATTTTTTAAATAGTTCTCACAATTTTTCAATTTTTTAATGGTCTACTGATTTTTTTGAATTATTTTTAATCGGTCTTCTTGAATTTTTGTGTTTGTATTAAAAAAATGTACAAATTTGCATATTTGCGTTTGTTTTATATAGAGTGTTATTTTATCTTTGAATAACAATCAGATTTATGCTATATTTATGCATTAATTTAAAAAGAAAAAAGAAAATGAGAATTGATTATTTATTAATAATCGAAAAGTTCAATCGGTCAATCGATATACATAGCATTCCACTTAGTAGCATCATTATAATTGCTTTCTTTGTCAACATATCAACTAGTTTGAAGAGAAAAAAAATATTAGTTTTTAATCCTTATCAACGATGCTTTTTAAATTTTTTTGAGTGACCTTATTTTTAATACTTAAGGAATGGTTAAAAAGATAATTATGACTATTATTGAGGATACAGTAATAATAAAAAGTGCTTAAAATATTATAAATCCAACGAACCTACCAGTATTTCCAATCAAAGTTCGCGCATTCAAAGAATAGTTGAAAAAAATTAAGTAGATATCAATTAATTTTCTTCATATGTGTCTAAAAACCAATAAGCGTTTTCGCAATTTGACTGCTTAATGCATTGTATTCCATTCTCAACAGACATTATTTTGCCAGTGATTGAAAAAAAGAAATCCTTAATTGTATCAATATTTGTTTCGTTTGATAGATAATAAGCAATCATTCCGATGATGAAATTGAAATCAGGTGCCTCTCGATACAATTCTTTGCTGTGACTCGGTAAATTTTCGTAAAAATTTATAAATTCTTGTACTATTGGTTTTATATCAGAATTCATTGGGGACATACCTATTCTATTTGCGAAATTATTAACTTGGTGGAAAGCTACTAGTTTTTCATGGGCTAATTTTTCTTTTCTTTCATATTCAAGTAACTCAGTTGATGTTTTGGAATCTTTGTGCATTAATAAAAAAATCTAAACTTCAAATAAAAAGCAGGACCACTTTTTTTTCATTCAAATTATTTTGAAGAGCAAATTAACTTTCAAATTATATTTTTTTAAAACCAAATATAATCAGAAAAAATATTTTTCTCAATTTTTTTAAAACCAAATATAATCAGAAAAATATTTTTATAAAAAAATATACTTATCTCATTATTTAAGAATTATTTATTATTTAAAATGATTTTATATATTTCTAATATAATAATGTTTATTTTTAAAAATAAAAACAGATATCTTATTTTAAATAAAAATAAGATATTTAAATATTTAAACCAAAAAAATGAATTGATAAGAAATATATTCTTCATATCGTAACTCATATCTAAAAATTATTTCTCATCACGCCTTACAAGCTTCCTCAGACGGATCAACTCAAATGTAGTTAGTCTTTTCTGAAGAACCTTGCAAAAAGTGGAAATCATTCAGAAAAAATAATCAAATAAAAGTAATAAAAAAAGAATCTTTTTATGTTACAAAATTTTTACCGATTCTTACCGCCAGCCGCGGGGTCTCGACTCGGCTTCGCTTCGCTCAGCCTCGCTCGATGCCTGCTAGGCGGTATGTAGTCTCGGTAAAAATTATGTAAAAATATAAAAAGATTTGTTTTTTCAATTATTTTATTTAGATTATTTTTATCAACAGCACTATATACATCACAATTTTTATTAAATATTACTTCTTTACGTTATAAGTCATTTCTACTACTCCTTTTTTAGCATATCTTATTCTTATCTTACTCAACAAACTTCCTCAGACAAAATCAGAAACGCCATTTTACACCGCATGTTTTACTAGCTAAATATCTCAGCAAATAATTTTCTTTAATAAAAGATATTATAACAAAACTAATTTTTTTAAGAGAGTGGCAGTGCATATAATTTACGGATTAAAATTTTATATTGAGGCTATTATATTTTTTTAACATGTTTTTTAATATTATATAATTAATTTAATATAATTAATTCTAGTTGATTATTAATATATTTACCAATTAATAAATATATATTTTGATTACTTTATTTTTTGTAAATATTTCAAATAATTTAAGCCAAAATAATGAAACACTTTTATATTCTGAATATAAACATATAATAACTCATTTATATACTTATAATATTTTTTTATATATTTGATAATTATATTATATTTTAATTTTAAAATTAATTTGCTATTTATTATAATATATGAAAAATGTTCATATATTATTTTAATTCAAATTTTCACAAAGAATTGAATTTTATATTAAAAAAATTTCAATTTATTTTGTTTAAAACAGTCTTGTTTTAATTGATTTACTAAAATTTCAAAATAAATCTTAGTCTTTTATCATTATGTCATATTTATATATATTATTAAATATTAAAATTATGAAAATACGATTCACAATTAAAAAACTGATATTTGTTTACTTTATTGGATTTAATTGTTAATTAAAGTTGTTTTAAAATAAAAATCACTGATTACATTCTTTATTTATAATACTTTTTTAAAATATAATCTTTTTACGATTTTTTTTCAATATTTGATGATTATTATAATATTATTATCATCAAATTAGATATATTACGATTATTAAGATATATTAAAATGATTATTATGATTTATTCATTTTATTCTAGATTGATAATTTAAAAAAAAAATATGAAAAAGCTGATATAACAAAATATAAAATATATCATATTATTTTAATCATATATAAATTTTAATAAAATAAAAAATCTTAATATTATTGGAGATATTATCATATTTTTCATTATCGTAAAAAACAAACTTTTGAATTGATTATTAATTTAAAAAAATAATTATTTGAAATTTTTAAAATTGAATTAATGCATTAATTTTTAAAACATATAGTATACAATTCTATAAATTATAAACAAATTATTATTTTAGAAAATATAAAATATAAAAACAAAAAATATTAATTTATATTTAAAATAATTAGTAACAACTAATTTATTAATGATACAATTATTTTATTTTTTAATAATACATTGAAAATAAAATCTCATAATTAATTGTATGAGCTTACATAAAATATTTTTAATTCTCAAAAAAAAGTATAGAATTTTTTAAAAAATCTATTCAAAAAAAAGACTTTTCTGAGCATAAAATATACGTTAAGTTCTCAATTTTAGCAAATTTTGGATTCTTGATTTACAAAATCTACCTAGTCGATTCCCAATTTTATTAGGGGGATCTTAATGTTTTAATCGAATTAATAAATTGACCTAACGGATCCTATCATTAAACCGTCAATCTTTCTAAATTGAAAAACCTAAAATATCATAAAATTCTAATGCATTATCATTAATCAGGTTATTTATTTATATTAAACTATTGAGCAAGTATCCGGGGAAACATTTTTGGTTTTTGTATTTATTGTAGTTATTGAAATATAAGAGTTTCAAATTGAATAAAGACGTTAAAAAGTTTCATGTACTACCCCTCTTTTTTAAGTATTGAAAATTTATATAATTTTTTTTTCAATGTATATTTGTTCGTATAATTAAAAAAAAAAAACATAAAGAACTGGATTTACATAAACTGTATCAATTAAAAAAAAGAGAAGAAAAGAAGTAAAAGTTTGAAAATAATAGATATTTAGACAATATAAAAAATTTATACAATTTCTGTATAAAGATATTCCCAAGCATTTTCTGTAACCCAAACTGCTGCTGCACCATCATCAACCCAAAATTCACCAAATCCATCGTCATCAATTTCGACAACTTTTGAATTTCTAAGAAGAGCATCTTTCATATGGGTTTTGGCTAAGTGCTTACCGACTTCCATTTTCTTGCTTCCGCCTTTGAAGTTTGTTACCAAAACAGCAAGTCCTGAATCCCAATGTTCATGATCGCCAGATCTTGTGAATCCAACAACATTATGATTATCGAAGTACAATTTTTCTTCGCCATAAGCATATAATTGCCTAATTTTAACAAGCTTTTTAATTCCTGAAACTGGTGAAACGCCTTCTTGTGGAACGCCATAATAAGCTCCATAGAAAATACATGGAGTTCCGGCACCACGAAGTAAAATTAATGTATATGCAATTGGCTTGAACCATGGAGGTATATATGAAGAAAGTGGTTGTCCTGGTTGAGTATCATGATCATCAGCAAAAGTAATTGAGAGTTCTGGTCTTTTCTCTGTAATTGTATCTTGGTAAAGTTTACTCATATCATACTTTCCATCAGAAGTAGCTGCTTCAAGCATATGGAAGTGAAGTGGAACATCGAATAAAGAAATCAATCCACCTGTTTGGTCAATGTAATTTAATAATTTGCTACAATCGCCACTCCAGTAATCACCAACAGCATAAATATCTTTGTTTGGATATTTTTCTTTCAAATAGTTAGTCATTTCATCGATCCATTTCTTTTGTGCAGAAAAGCTGACGTGCTTAGCAGCAGCCAGACGAAATCCATCAATTTTAGAAGTATCAATGAACCATTTTCCCCAGTTAATGAATTCTTGTTCAACTTCAGGATGATCAATGTCAATATCTGCGCCCATTAAAAAGTCTGCGTTACCATTTTCATCATCAATATCTCTACTCCATGTTTTTCCTTCAAAGCGGTAAATTCCAGTCTTTTTAGTGGCTTCATCGAAATCGGTAGCTGTAAAATGATCTTTGTTCCAATGGAAATTAGAATATTTGTCTGCCCTTCCAGGGAAGAAAAACTTGGTCCATGCCTGAATTTCATGTGGTTTTCCTATATCTTCTGTACGATTTTCGGGATTAACATCAGTTACCATAACTTTTTCAGTTTCATCTGCGCCAATTTTGTGATCAAAAGTTACATCAGCAATTACCTTGATGCCATTAGCTTGTAATGATCTAACAGCTACAAGATAATCTTCTTTTGGACCATACTTTGTTCTAACAGTGTCTTTTTGATCAAACTCACCAAGGTCATACATGTCGTAAACATCATATCCGACACTTTTAATTCCTGCTGCGCCTTTATATGGTGGTGGGAGCCAAACCATGTTAAATCCTGTTCCAGCTAGATTTTTAGCTTGATGAGCTGCTTGCTTCCAATGAAGGCCGTGGTCTGGAATATGCCACTCAAAGAATTGAATCATTGTTCGATTTTCAGCCATTGCCAAAATAACAAAATGAATTGATAGATCGAAACCATCATTTTTCAATAGGTAATAATTATTTTTTATTTTATGATTTCACAATTTTTTGATTATTTTTGAATATATTATTCATATAAACTTTAGAAAAAATATAATTAAAGAAATATTTGATAGTGATTATTGAAAAGTAAATTTTATCGCTAAACAAATTCTAATGAATGTTTATTCAATAAATTCAATGAAAAGTGGTTTATTTCAAATTACCCAACTTTTTATGATCACCGCAAAGATGATAAGTTTATCTACTTTATTTTTATCGGTGTACTCATAAAGAAGAAAATCAATATAAATAAAAAATAATCTAATCCAATAATAAATTAATAATAATTTAAAAAGAAAAGAAAATCTTTCAAAAAAATTATTATATTTGAAAATAATTTTTTTTTTAATCTAAAAGAAAAAAAGCAAAAATGATAATAAACTAAAATGGTTTGGTAATTTTTAAGTATTAGGCCTGATATAAAATGCTTTACTAAATACAAATAATGGATCATAAGTTAAATAGTTGTTGAGTGATCATAGGCTTACAAGAAGTCAATTCATGCTTCAAATTAACCAATATAGAGTATATATACAAATATATCAAAAGAATTGAAATGTATATGTATATTATTTTTTCAATGGTTTATTTGATAATGATAAGAAAAAATTGAAATTTCATGGATGAGGAGAAAAGAAGCCCCTTGCAAATTTGCAAGGTTTTTTTATATCACATTCTTTGCAAAAATGCAAGGTTTTTTATATCACAATTCCATAATTAAATTCAAAAATAAAAAAAAAAATTGCAAAAAAGCAAGTTTTTTTTCATGTCACAATTCAATGATTTTATTCAATTTAAAAAAAAAAATTCAAAAAAGATATATATATACTAAAGATCTTCAGTTTCCATAAAATATAAGTCATCCTCAGTATCAGTAACTTCAGAACCCTTTGGCGCAATACATCCAAAAACACCTGAATTTGGGTAAATTGATTTCCAATTTGATTTATACCAATTAATAATTTCGTTTTTACTCGCTGATTTATTTAGTTTTGGAAGTGATTTATTAGTCTCAGTCAGCTGATCTGCTAAAGCAGATAATTTTCACACGTTCCAAAGGGACAACCCACTTTATTTAATTGAGAGCGCTTCGTGTCAACTTGTCCAAATATAAGAATTGTCAAAGAGAACCAAACTGAAGCAGTAGTGATAAAAGAATGTTCTTTCAGCAATATTCGTTCTGACGAACCAGGAGGTGCTATGTTCGTCAAAAATAGCATTATAAATATATTTTTCTGCTCTATGATAAATATTTCGGCTCGAGATAAAGGGGAAGCTATTTACTGTTTTTTTGACTAACTAAACGCAAAACTTAATACATTTAAGATAATTATTTACCAATTCATTAAATTCTTTATTATAAACTTGTTTGAAATCAGTGACGATTTCGCCATTCTCTTTAATGATTTTAATGGCTTCTATTTTTCTAATTGGGTTAGCTTTTCCAGCACAACAATTAATGTCTTCATCAAGATATACTTCGACTTCGGTGACTTTGAGAATTGCTTTAATTATTTCTTCTAAGCATTCTTTGGAGACGATAATAGTATGCTTAAATATTAAATTGCTTAATAATGCTTTATCCTGATTCAATAATATTTGAGCATATGTTTCCAGAATAACATTTTTGTGACTGTTTCTTTGATTATTTCTTCGGGTTCTATATTCACATCTCTTGTTATCACTATCTCCTCCTTCCCTTTTATTTATTATTATATTGTTATTTATATTTGAGGTTGATGATGATGCTGCAGTTGGCTCCAATGCTATATTTGTGTTAACACCAGTTGCATTTGTTCGCTTCTTTATCATTTGCCTTGGAAATAAATCTGAAATTTTTCAGGGATCATTTAGCTTCTGAATTCCTTAAATAGCCCGCTATTTATTGATAAATCATTTCACACTTTTAAAATGTCCAGCCAAAACAAGTTCTCAGCTAATGAATTGGCGAAAGAATTAACAAGATTGAACCAAGAGCTCATTCCCCTTCAAAATGAGATAGCTTCATTCCTTGAAGAAAGAGACAAAATTTCTGAGTATAAAAAAGATATTATGACATCGATGATGAAGACTTATTGCGATCTCAGAAATAAAATTATAGACATCAGAAATAAAATGAGTAGCTGTTCGAGCTTAACCATTAGAGTCGAACATTACTACTAAACATTTATGTTTAGTATTGTGGCTATAATAAGTTAGCTGCAGTAAAAAAAAATCTGTTAGGCAGCGGCAAGGCTTGTGGTAAAAATAGTAGTATGACAGAGCGAAGCTCAGAAGGCTGGGGTGGATGGGGTTTCCCCATCCCCATAGCCTGCTCATACTACTTCCTATAACTTTTTCTGATGAAAATGAACAGGAGGAAGAAGAAAAAATAATATAATTAATAAAAATTAATTATATTTAATAGATATTAATTATAACTGAGTGTTTAGGTCCATATATTATTGATCCTTTATTATTTTCATCTGCTAATCCTTGTATCCGAGCTAAATCTTCTAGCTTTTTCAGATAAGGCGGCAAAAGTGGTGGTTTTTTCACATATCCATGGTGAATATAATGTTTTCCATCAGTTAAGCTTGCTGGTGGTTCATGAAGTCCTTTTGTTGTGTGCTTATTAGTTGGTGGAGGACGTACAGGTTTATTTTCTCGAATTATCGTTAGTAGCAAATTGACCTTTGGATTAAAAGTGACAGCATATGTGTTATCCTTTGAAAAGATACCATAATGTTTGCCTTTGACAAATCGCACTTTTTCTTTATTTTCATTATACATTACTCCTTCTCTTCCAACAATCTCTGCATTTGGGGATTTATAATCATTAGCCATTTAATTAAAGAAAAATTTCTATTTTATTCAGGAGTTGTAATGTCATAATTCCCGATTCGAACCATGGGCGGCATACCATTTGGCTGCACTAAAATTGAAATAGAAGCATCAACTAATAAACCTAATATTGGTGGCGTTTCGACTATTTGAGAAAAATGCTTTTTATAATTCTCTGTTTTATCATTTGGATTTTTTTTGGCGCATGCGCCAAGTGAAGAATAAACTTTACATGAATGACGATCCCAAGTATTATCAAAAGTTAATTCATTTTCATACAAATTATATTTTCCTTTTCTATTTTGAGTAGTCCGCTACCAATATTAAATACTTCCTCAAAATCTTCATTCTTTTCGGTTATTTTGAAAGCACCACCGTATTTTTTTTTTCATGAAAACCTTTTTCGTCATAATAACCATCAGTTTGTATGTCTCTATTCAAAACATCAATATCAGATTGTTCAAATGCGTTAGTGATGTTATTCCACAATATTGAGATATAGATCCCGAAAATAATATTTTATGATATTTTAATTAGGGAAAAAAAAAAAAAAAAAAAAAAAAATAGAATGATATATTGGCCATATAGGTCAAATTTAGGAAAATAGAATTAGTTTTTCAAACAAAAAAAGAGAAACTAATTTACTTTTTTCTTGATTATAAAAGATTCTTATAAAATAATATAATCATATTTCTAAAAAATTATTCCTTATTTTTCATCACATAAAAAAGTTAACTCAACCCTTAAGGTTCTTCCTTATTCAATATTGAATTAACTCATAGAATATATAATTCAATAGAGCATTTTTCGGAAAAAGTTTTGGTGAAAAATAAGATTTTTTAATTCATTTTTACAGATGATATTTATGTATATTTTATTTGTGAAATCTTATTGAATTTAATCTTTTAAATTTGAAAGGAGAACCTTAACAAAAATGAGATTTTTGAAAAAACCCTTCTCAATTTAATCGAGGTTTTTGAGGCATACAAAAAAATTGAGGTTTTTGAGTATTATTATTTTATAGCCATTATTTTCCATGATATTTAATTTTTTAATCATTAGTGCTTTATGTAAATCATTTCAGCATTCCAAAAAATCGAAAACGAATGATTTCATCAACTTAGATTTTAATGAAAATCCCAAAACTTCTTCAAATGATAGAAACAGAAATATATTAGCAGATTCTAATATATGTGGTAATAACTTGCATTATACAATCCAGCAAAGCCAACTTATTATTACAGGCTCAGGTGAGATGTTTAATTACGGATTTAATACTGATTCAACGACAGAATCAAGTTCAACATCTCCCTGGAACTCATACAAATCTTCAATTTCAAGCATTTCAATTTCAGATGATGTTACTTATATTGGAAATTATGCATTTTATTATTTTTCCCAATTATCTTCAATTTCTATTCCTTCAAAGACAACTTCAATTGGATCATTTGCATTATCTGGATGCGCGAAATTAGAATCAATTATTATTCCAGATAATGTAATTTCTATCGGTGATTCGGCTCTTTCTTATTGTGAAGGGTTAAAATCAATCACACTTCCAGAAAAAATAACTTCTATCGGTCATTCAGTTTTTTCAAATTGCAAAGGTTTACAATCTTTTAAGATTCCACCAGACATGACATCAGTTGTTTCAGGAATGTTTCATTATTGCTCTCTTTTGACTGAAATTACAATCCCAAATAAAGTTACATTAATTGAATCAAACAGCTTCTCTTATTGCACTTCATTACAGAATGTAATAATTCCTTTTGGTGTCCTTACATTGGGCTCATCGGCCTTTGAAAGTTGCACAGAGTTAAGAACAATAAATCTTCCAGAAAGCGTTGAAACAATTGCTTCATATGCGTTCAACGGATGCCAAAACTTAGAAACGATAAATATACCTAACAGTGTTTCATCATTTGGCGAATACGCATTTGGTGGATGCTCTTCATTAAATCCTTTCATTATTCCAGATTCAGTGACTTCAATTGGCTCGTATTGTTTCAGCAGTTGTTCAAGTTTGACAGCAATAGAGATACCAAGAACAATCTCTTCTATTTATCCAAATGCTTTCTCATATTGCCAACAATTGACATCTGTTTTGATACCAGATTCTATTACGTCAATTGGCGAGAGAGCTTTTTATCATTGCTGGCAATTACCTTTTGTTAAGATTCCTCATACTGTTATTACTATTGGCAATGAAGCCTTTTCTTATTGTAATAGCTTCACCGTTTTTTCATTACCTTACGGAGTTGTTTCGTTAGGTTATGGATGCTTTAGGTATTGCGAAAACTTGGAATCAATCACTCTTCCTGAAAGTATAAATTCAATTGGAGGTTCTTCATTTTCTTTTTGCAAAAGTATGCCTTCAATTGAAATCCCAAAGCTTGTAACTGTGGTCGAATATTCTCTCTTTGAGTATTCAACCAAACTGGTCAACGTTTCTCTGCCTGACGGAATTACACATATAAGAGATAGTTCATTTCGAGGATGCTCAAGCTTACCCACATTAAATATACCTTCAAAAGTTGAGGGAATTGGATATTATGCCTTTGAAAGCTGCACTTCATTAACTACAATTCCTCTTCCTGAAGATTTGAGTTATATATACAGTTATGCATTCTCTTATTGTTCCAGTTTATTGTCAATATCTCTTCCTGATAAAATCACATTTATTTCACAAAATACTTTTTATGAATGCAGTAGCATGAAAACTGTGAAATTTCCAAGCCAGTTAACCGAAATAGGTTACTCCGCCTTTTGTAATTGCATAAGTATACCGTCTATTGATTTCCCAGAAAATTTAATACAAATCTATGAAGGCGCATTTTCTGGATGCAAAGGATTGTCCTATTTGAATCTTAATGCAAAACTACAAATAATTAACATTAGAGCTTTTGAATACATCAACATATCTCAACTTGATATTCCAGAGAAAGTTGATTATATTGGCGATTTTGCCTTTAGCAGCTGCCCTTACTTGAGCTTTGTGAAATTCTGGGGAATGAAATCTCCTGATTACAGAGGATTTATTTTCCAGGATTCTAATATCGCATTCGTCTATGTAGACTTCGGTTACTTAGATAACCATTTCTGCAGTTATCCAGTAACAATGTATTCACCAAGTATGGTCTTCACTGAGACAGACATTTTTACTTCAACTGAGCACTTTACAAAAAGTGAAACTCTTTCACAAAGCTCACATTTTACAAAAAGTAACAAATTCACAAAAAGTGACAAATTCACAAAAAGTGACATATTTTCAGCAAGTATGACATTAACAAAAAGCAGCTCTTTCACTTTTAGCAGCAAATTTACAAAGAGTCGATCATTTTCACCAAGCTCTCACTTCACCAAAAGCAAGAGTTTTAGCCCAGGTAAGCCATTCACTAAATCAAAATCATTTACACCAAGCAAATGCTTTACTAGAAGTAAAGTTTTTACATCAAGTAAAACATTTACAAGCAGCAAATCATTTTCTGCAAGCAAAGAATTCACTAAAAGCGGAACCTTTAAACCAAGCAGCTTTTTTACTAGAAGCAAGTCTTTCTCACCGAGCCACTCATTTACTGAAAGTAGATCGTTCACACCAAGTAAATCATTCACAAGCAGCAGACAATTCTCTGCAAGTAAAGCCTTTACCAAAAGCATAACTTTCCTACCAAGTGGCTTTACGTATGCATTTACACCAAGTTTATCATTTACACCCAGCATTTCGTTTACCGAAAGTAAATCTTTTACTCAAAGCAAATCGTTTACTCAAAGTAAATCGTTTACTCAAAGCCAACATTTTTCAAGTAGTGATAGATTTTCACCCACTGACATTTTCAGTGCAAAAGATTCAGAAATAAATGCTGATAAAAGCGACCAATCTTCAATTGAATTCATTGGACCTGTTCACTCATCATCAAGCGAAATGATAGAAAGTGATCAATCGTCATTTGAGAGCTCATACAACGAACTAATTTCATTTGGAATCAATGAAAGCGATCTTTCTACGATGACTGAAAACGATCAATCATTAACTGACACTTTTCACGAGACACTCCAAAATGCCAATCCATTGACAAGCAAAGAAAAAGGAATGAATAAAGGAACACTGATAGGAGTTATATGCGGGTGCGTAGGAGCAGTTGCTGTGGCTTCATTCGTCACTGT
This sequence comes from Tritrichomonas musculus, assembly GCA_039105265.1. NCBI lineage: Eukaryota > Parabasalia > Tritrichomonadida > Tritrichomonadidae > Tritrichomonas > Tritrichomonas musculus. Next base: position 3,394,109 of record JAPFFF010000015.1, on the reverse strand, counting down.
TTTTATGATATTGAAAAAGAGGCATTCTGTAAATCTGCCACTTCAACAAGATGAACCCCCAAATATCCCACAAAGCAATTCTGATAACCAACCTATTTCAGATACTGAACTTGATATGAATTTTTGGCTTTAATAATTATAGATATTATTTCATTATTTTAAATACTCATTTAATGCAAAAAATCCTTTTTTTAGCTTATTTTGAAATATTATATTTTATAAAAAACTTTAATATGAGTATCAACGAAATAAATCTTGAAATTTTATTAATAATGAAATAATTTCTTTTACTTTGAACTGAAAATAATGAGATATTTTACAATAAATAAGATTAATAAATATAAAGGTACAATGCTAAATGTTAATACGATAAAAAAAAAAAAAAATCCAAAGTTGTATATTTTTTATAAATAACAACAGCTTCAATAAACAATATGAAATGATATCACCATTATCTTTAATTTTCTTTAGGAATAACGCTTTTTGTGAATTGGGACTGATTTCCGAAAATATAAAAAAACGATTTAATGCTAGCGTTTAAAATATTTGAATAATATTGAAATTTTCAGTGAAAATATATAAATAATATTCTTTAAAAACAAAAAATATCCAAAATTTTTTTGTTTTTTATTGATAATAATCATTTTTTATTCTATAAAATAATTTTAATTACTATAATTTTTGAAAAATATAATTTTGTTAAAGTATTCATTTAGAAATAAAAAAAATAATAAATAATTAACAATAAAATTGAGTGCCTAATTTGCAAGCGTCTTTTCAAAAATTTGAATACTTTTTATAAAATGTTATCCAATCAATAACATCATATTATTTTTATGTCAGGTTATCAAGGACAGCCATATCCAGGACAACCACAACAAGGATACCCACAGCAGGGATATCAAGGAGGACCACCACAAGGCTATCAAGGAGGACCACCTCCACCAGGTTACCAAGGAGGACCACCACCACAAGGAGGATACCCACCACAAGGAGGATATCCACCACAAGGAGGATACCCACCACAGGGAGGATACCCACCACAAGGCGGATATCCACCACAGGGAGGATACCCACCACAAGGAGGATACCCACCACAGGGAGGATACCCACCACAGGGAGGATGCCCAGGTGGACCACACGGAGGCCCACATGGAGGCCCAGGCGGCCCACATGGTGGCCCACACGGAGGACCACATGGAGGACATGGAGGACCTCATGGAGGCCCACCAGGTCATGGTGGACCAGGACATCACGGACATCCACATGGCGGACCACCAGGTCAGAGGAAGCACAGAAAGCATGGATCAGGATCAAGTTCTAGCTCATCATCGTAATTAAATAAAATTTTATTTATTAGTTAACTTAAAATTTCATTTTTTTTTATTTCAACGGTCGTAACAGCCACATTTTAAGTTTCTACAATAGGAAACATTTCGAAAAATTTTCTTTCAAATTTCAAAAATTTGTAACTTTTTCTTTCAAATTTCTTAAATTTTTGATAAAATGAAAAGAAAATTTTTCAAAGAACTCTTATTGAATAACAATGAAAAGCGAAGCTAGTTACAGTATTTAAAATTATCTCATACCAGTTCAAATAATCTCATACCAAAACCGCTTTTTTGAATGGTATCATTGAAAATCTCTGACTTTTTTTCAATTTTTTGGTATGGGATTATTTTTTACTCTTTGATTTTACCCTTCATTCAATCTATTAAATCTTTTGTTTAGAGTATTTTCAATGCCATAGAATATACAAAGATAATTAAATTAGTTCTATTTAATTTTTTTCAATCATTCTGAAGTTGAAGTATATAAACTTCAGAATTGTATTCAATATTGATTTGAGTGATCAGAGGAAATTTGATATACTATATTATTATTATTATTAAAATTGAATAATTTATAAGCGTCTTATATTGTAACATTCAAACTTTCGATTACACAATATTGAGGCCAATTTCCGTCACTATCGTTCTACTTGCCCGTTCTTATTGTGTAATGGATGAGAGAGACCTGGAACTTGATGAATTTCACGAATTTACAATGCTGCGTGTTGAGAAGCTGAAGTCAAAGTTGGGTCTCATGTCGAGTAACAATAAGATTTTTTTGAATAGTTTATTCTCAGAAAAAGTGTTTTTCGTTTTTTGACTTTTTATTATAAAATGTTTTCGATGAAAAATTTGGACTTTTTATATATAAATATAATATAAAACCTATCATGCATTTAAGGTAAATCGAACGAATTACATCGTAATTAAGCGTTTTTATGGTATGGTTTTTGTGATTTATGAAAATTACATCATAGAGATAACTAAAAGTAATACAGTTTAAATACCTCAGTAGATAATCATTTTATAAGTTGAGAAAATGTTTACTCATTTTATTGTTTATTTAAAAAGATATGTCTAAAACAAAAATCATCAAAATTATTGATGCCAAAAAATTAAAGGAATATTCATCATGTCTAATGAATTCTATGATTTGCCTTTATGTATATATTCTCTGATGTTTATGAAAACTAATAATATATAAAATATGTATATATCTATTTTATTGATTGAAAAAATTCAATTTATTTCCTATTCAAAAATTGTGAAAAAGTTATAAAAATTCAAAATGAGACCTTTTCAAATAACGAAATATTCAATATATTTTGATCACACGATATGATTCTGATTTGGCAATATTTTTAAACAAATTAAAAAAATTGAAGATGGGTTTCCTCTGGTTCTAAATATTCGCTAAGTAGAGATTTTAAACGCTCAACTATTCATTCAATTTTTTTTCAATGGAGATAAAAAAAATTCAGATAATTTTTTTTAGAAATAATTATGTTCAATCTTCATTTCAATATTATTCCAATTAAATATATATATATGTTTGTATATATTTATTTATATATTTAATATTTTATTTATACAATAAAACATTATTTATAATTCTATTATGTGAAATATTTTAAAAGATATTAATATAATAATATTAAAATCTTTAAAGCATTGAATTTTTAAGATAATTTTTATTAAAATGCTGCCGCTAGGTTCTCATCTTATAATCGATATTTTAAAAAAAAATAGATTCAAAAAACGATTATACGGAATATAACAAAAATGTTCGACGATTCGCGAGATACGGTATAAAGTATTTTCCACATGAGAATTTTGAAAGTTATTGTCCTTTTTGTTCGTATAAGAAAAAGTCATGCCATTTACGAAAAAGAAGTTATTATAAACATTCAAAAAATTGTCAAGACTGTCAGGCTTTTATAGGTATAATCTCAATTTTCAATAATAATATTTTAAAGAGAGGAGCAAAATTTTCATCAATTTCAAATGTTGATATAAATTTTTTATGCTCGAGAAGTTTTAATGAGATTTTACAATTTTCAAAACCTTTTTTTCGATTATTAAATAATTTGATATTTGTCAGAGGATTTGCTTCATGCTCAATTAACAATCAGGATGGAAAACATATTTAGTCAGGAAAATAATTGATTTATTTAATTTTTATCAAGATAAGAGAAAAAATAATTAATAAAAGTTTTTTTCAATACTTTATTTTTTTTCCTCCGACCATTCAACTTTGTTCAGAAAAATTCTGAGAAATTACGAATTTTTAACATCATCAACTGCAAAAAAAAATAATCTCAAATAATTGTGATAGTTCTTTCAAATAAATTCAAAAGGATGAGCGTTTAAAATCTCTATCGCTAAGTTATATTATATTTAAAATGAACGGCAAGTCTCAATTTTGTGATAAATGGTTAAGCACTAAACATTTGATAATATATGACCAAAAATAAAATATCTCATTATAAATCAAGTTTTAATCAATTTATTCATTATTAATTATTTTATATAAATATATTATATAAATTAATTGATTTATTATTTTTACTAATATTAGCTACCTTCCTAAAATCAACATTTAATTAAAATATAAGATTTTTTAAAAAGTAGGCTTGTTATTCTGATATCAATTATCAGGTTTGGCACTTTTTTTAACTCAGATAATCGATAATAAAATGCTATCGATTGGAAATTTTAATTGATGAATTCGATTATCAAGCATGAAATGGGATACAGAAAAAAAAATATTCTTTTGATATCATATCATGATTAATTGATATTAATACCTCAAAAAAACATTAAAAATAGTATTTAAACGGCATAAAATAAATATATTCCAACTTATTATGTTAAAGAATCAGCTTTTGAAAAAAGTTTATAACAGATATGTGAAGTAATCAGTGAAAAAAGTTTACACTATTTTGATCCGTTAAAAAATTTTCAATATTGATCATCGATCTTTTTTTTTTATTCATTATTGATATCAGAAAAATGGATCAATTATCGATATCGAAAATTGAGACTTAACAAGCCTATTAAAAAGGGTTCCATATACTTAATTATGACCATAAATTGAAAATAATTAACAATATTCAATTTTTCAATCAAAGTCGAACCCTTTTTAAATTTTGAATGACTTTTTTTATTATTAATTTTTAAGTTCATTATTAATTTTCGGGGATAAACACAATATAAATGTTAAATATCACAATTGCTTCGTTATCTTTATCATCCCTTTATTTTTCTTCTCCAATGTTTACTGGAAATAAGTATCGTTTTCAACAATCATTTTTAAATTATATTATTTCTCCAATTCTTTTTTACAATCAAGAGCAATTAGAATTAACTAAAAACAGATTTACTCATGGTATAGGTTCACTATTATATTATGATGGTGATGATTATGATTCTTTTCAGAATAAATATGTAAATAATGGTAACTGGACAGTTATCAGTACCACTGATATTAAAAAATTATTTATTATTAGCAATTGCTTTTTTGATCAATTAAGTATTATCCGAGAAGACCAAAAATTTATTAACACACCAAGAAATGTAACTTTTTACATGACTAGTTGTACCTTTAATAGATGCGATTTTGCAACCACTACAATATATTTACAATCAAGAGCAAATACAATATCTCATATCTGCTGTTATGGATTATTCCATAATACAAATAAAAACCTTGAAACTTTTTTTATTCTTGCTAGCCCACCAGGCGGATCTTTTTTAAAGTTCTATTATTCAACAATTGTTGGAGATCGTGATATGGCCAAAGAAAAAAAACCAAGCTATTTTCTAAAATTTGACAATAGTATTTCTATCAAATTCCAATGCATGAATTTTTCAAATTTAGATAATGACAAACAACAAAACTCCGGAGATGCTCCACAAGCTTGTACAATTAGATTTACACAACCTAAATGCTTCAATTTGATGATGTCAACTTTTCGACAATTAACATCAAGCGGCGTTTTGCTTATAAATTTACAGGGAAGTGATAATTCCTACCAAAGTTATATAGAAATGTGCAATTTTGTTGATAATAATTGTGATAATTCCATTATTTATTTCGACTTGCAAGGTAAAGCTCATACTTATATCGGAGATTGCGTTTTTAAAAATCCAAGTCCTAGCTCCAATATAATCAATTCAAATAAAAATCCCGGGGCATATGTTTTGCTAGAAAATTGTGTTTTTGATAAACCTATGGATTTTGGTCGTTTGGAGAATTATTCTCAGAATAACTGCCAATATAATGTAGTGAATCCAGCAACAATTGTACAGGCAAATTATATTGTAGAAGGAGTTTGTTTAGGATTTGAGAACATTAGTGCTTTGGGCTGTAAAAATGAATCATGTCCTGAAAATTATGGATGTGGAGACAAAGCTTTTGATTTTGGCCCGGATGATGTTTCATATTCTGAAATACTGCATCCTGATGTTGATACACCGACTCCTTCACCAACTGCTGCTTTTTCTCAATCATCATCATTTTCAACATCAATAACGTTTTCTGATTCCAATGCCTTCACTGATTCGGCTTATTTTAGTGGCTCAAGATCGTTTACGCTTTCTTATTCATTCACTGGCTCGCATTCGTTCACTCGTTCTCATTCTTTCTCTGACTCTCATGCTTTTTCTAATTCTCATTCTTTCTCTGACTCTCATGCTTTTTCTAATTCTCATTCTTTCACTGATTCTCATGCTTTTTCTAATTCGCATTCTTTCACTGACTCTCATGCTTTTTCTAATTCTCATTCTTTCACTGATTCTCATGCTTTTTCTGATTCTCATTCTTTCTCTAGATCAATCATGTTTTCTCCTTCACCCTCGTTTTCCTCTTCGAAAATTTTTTCTTCTTCTAATAACTTTACCATATCAAATTACTTTTCTTCTTCGGTAAAGTTCTCAAAAAGTGACTTATTTACAAAATCAAAGATGTTTTCTAGTTCTATTTATTTCACCCAAACAGGTGAATTTACATTTACAGAACAGTTTTCAAGTTCAACTAGATTCACACAATCTGGCTTGTTTTCAGATTCTAACAATTTTACAAGATCAAATACATTTACACCTTCCAATGACTTCAACGCAACTCATACATTTACGTCTTCAGATCCATTTTCTGAATCATGTCCTTTCAATGAAACAATGTTTTTCTCTGATTCCATCTTTTTCACTGATTCAAACAATTTCACCTACTCTGAACTTTTTAGTAAAACTGGATTTTTTAGCAAAACTGAAATTTTTTCAGAGACAATTGAATTTTCTAATTCAAATAACTTCTCTCATTCAATTGGCTTCACTTTTTCAAATGATTTCACGGAATCAACTCAATTCACCTCATCTGATGCCTTTGATCCAACAAATGATTTTAATGCAACTCATTCATTTACGCCTTCAAATACTTTCACCTCTTCTGACTTTTTCAATGCATCATGTCAATTCTCAAGTTCTTTTTATTTCACACATTCGAGTCAGTTCAGCGAAACCGATAAATTTTCTGAAACAACGGAATTTTCAAGTTCAAAGGAGTTCACACCATCAAATCATTTTGATGCAACACATACGTTTACAGCATCATCACAATTTACTCCATCCGAAAAGTTCACAAAGTCAGAATTCTTTTCACGTTCAAATTTCTTTTCAAAATCCAAATTTTTCAGCGCTTCGAATTATTTCACCAGTTCAAATGTGTTTTCTCAATCATTGCATTTTTCATTATCTGAAGACTTTACACAATCCAACACAATGAAAAGAAACGTGGCCATTTTTATTAAACAAGAGTCAAAAAGCAAATGGAAAGTTATTGGCGGAGTCATTGCGGCAGCTGTTTGTTCACTTGTAATTGGAATCGTAATCGTTTCTATCATTGTGATTCGTAACAGACATCTTGAACATAGCAGCGACATGTTTGTTGATCTTGACACGTTTGAGAACCAAGATTCGAGTGTCACTTTCAACAACGTTCTTCGTGATATGGAAATTGATGATGATCCATTTGCAGAGGATTTTGAAGATCAAAATCATTTCCACCACGGATTTCATAACGACAAATACCACCATATTGATTAATAATTGCTGTATTAAATATTTCTCAATATAATTTGAACTTTCAACATCAGGTAATTCAATATATATAATTAAGAACACAACAATGAAATACAAAAATAAATATAATAAAAGACATAAACATGTTGAGAGGATAATAAGAATCCCTTTAATTGAAGCCAATAGGTTGTATAAAATTAATTTTTAGCTATAATTAATAATAATAATTTAATATTGAAATTCAATTTTTAATTTTTTGGGGATTATTACTAATAGTAATTTACTATTAAAATTGTGATTATCTTCATTTCCTAAATAATTTCAAAATTGATTATTATGATATTTTATTTTTCATAATAAAAAAAAGATATTTAATAAATTAACTCATAACTTAAAAAAGTTTATAATTATTTTTTTAAAAAAGGAAAAAAAGACGAAAACGCAAAGATAAATCATCTATTTAGCGGTGTTTGCTTTATATTGAATTTTAAGCATTCAATTTAGCAGTGAAAAAAACGATAAATTATTTTTTTGAGAAATATTGATCATAAAATGTTCAGAAATACTCAGAAATTAAATTGAATGCAAATATAAAAATAAACATTCAATTTATCTATCGTAATGACGAAAAGAAGTTTTCGGAGATAAAGCAAATAAAAAAAATTCCACAAATAAAATTAGTAAACTTTTACTTCACTTTTATATTTTAATGACTGCTCATACGAACAATCAAAAGCTCTTAAACTTTGTGAAGAAATACACAGATCTTTGTAAGCCAAAGGATGTACATTGGTGCGATGGTTCACAAGAAGAAGCAGACAAGCTCTTTAAGATGATGGTTGACAAAAAGATGGCAATTCAATTGAACCAGCAAAAACGTCCAGGTTGCTACTTGTTCAGGTCAGACAAACGCGATGTTGCACGTGTTGAATCGAGGACGTTCATCTGCTCAGAGAAAGAGGAAGATGCAGGACCAACGAACAATTGGAAAGCACCAGCCGAAATGCGTTCAATCCTTGAAAAACTTTTAGACGGATCAATGGAAGGAAGAACGATGTACATTATTCCATTCTCAATGGGACCAATTGGCTCCTCCATCGGTAAGAACGGTATTGAAATCACAGATTCGCCATACGTTGTTGTTAACATGAGAATCATGACACGTGTTTCACCAAAGGTTCTTGAATGCATCGGTGATAATGGCGATTTCGTCCCATGCGTCCATTCTGTTGGTATGCCACTTAAAGCAGGCGTTGCCGATGTTCCTTGGCCATGCAATCCAGACAACACTTTCATCACTCACTTCCCAGAAACAAGAGAAATCATATCATTCGGTTCTGGTTATGGTGGTAACGCTCTTCTTGGTAAGAAATGCTTTGCACTTCGTATTGCTTCAAAGATGGGTAAGGATGAAGGCTGGCTTGCAGAACACATGCTTATTCTAGGCATCAAAGATCCACATGGACATAAGACCTATGTTACAGCAGCATTCCCAAGTGCTTGTGGTAAGACAAACATGGCCATGATCATTCCACCAGATGCCCTTTTGAAAGAAGGCTGGAAAGTCACAACTGTTGGTGATGATATCGCTTGGATTAAACCAAACAAAGACGGCGAACTTCGTGCAATTAATCCAGAAAACGGTTTCTTCGGTGTCGCTCCAGGTACTGCAATGGAAACCAATCCAAACGCTTTACTCTCATGCGCCAAGAATACAATCTTTACAAACGTTGCTTTGACTGATGATGGTGATGTTTGGTGGGAAGGTTTGACAAAGGAGCCACCTGAACATCTTACTGATTGGAATGGTAACGATTGGACACCAGGTTGCGGACGTCCATCATCACATCCAAACAGCCGTTTCACAGCACCAGCATGCAATTGCCCATGCATCGATCCAGATTGGGAAAATCCAGATGGCGTTCCAGTCTCAATCTTCGTTTATGGAGGACGTCGTATGAATGATATCCCACTCGTTTATGAAGCACGTAATTGGGCACATGGTGTCTACATGGGTGCAACAGTTGGTTCAGAACAAACAGCAGCTGCTGAAGGTCAAGTTGGTGCATTACGTCGTGATCCATTTGCTATGCTTCCATTCTGCGGTTATCACATGGGCGACTACTTCAATCACTACCTCGAAATGGATACAAAATATCACGTCAAGCTTCCACATATCTTCCATGTAAACTGGTTCCGTAAGGAGAATGGCAAATTCATGTGGCCTGGTTACCGTGAGAATGCTCGTGTAATCGCTTGGATGGTTGGACGTGTTGAAGGAACTGCAAAAGCTCATGAAAGCCCACTTGGTCTTGTCCCACACTATGAAGATATCGACTGGAAAGGAAGCGACATGACAAAGGAACAATTCGATAAGATCATGTACATCGATCCAGAAAAGGTTAAAGCACAAGTTGCAGATAACACCCAATACCTTAAAGATAAAATTGGACATGCTTCACCTGCCCTTCTTCACGTTTCAGATGAAATTCTTGCACACTGCAAATAAGGAATTACATCAACTTTAAATTAAGTAAGAACAATTAGAATAGATAAAAATTAATTTTTTTTAACTTTAGTGAAAATTGTTATTATTGAGTTTATTTTTTTCAATCGTTTTACGCTTGATCAATTAAAGGAAATTTGAATTTTACCCAAAAAACTCCACAATATAGAAACGCCAATAATAATGGTTCGAGTTCGTGTATCCATACAAGCTAAATCCAGTCTGTTTTAATCTCACTAATCTGTAAAAACTCGACTTTTTCAAAGATGAATCGTTTTCTTGACGATCAATTTCGATACAAATCTTTCCTTATATAAAACGGCGGTTTATCAGAAAATTTCATGGTTCGCAGAATTCAAATTCTTTTTTTTGAAGGGAAAGTGTAAATGCCTTCTAAAATGATCAATAAAAGAAATAAAGAAAAATAATTATTATCATCACAATATCCATAAAAAAGTATTTTTGAAATGTGGGATCTTTTTGAGTTTAAGAAAGCTATACGAGAAATATTGGAAATATTTTTTTAGAATTAGTTAAATTCGGTTTGAATTTAAAATTAATGGTATAGTATTAGATACCATTTCTTTTATGAGTGTTTTTATTGAGTCTTTATGTTTTCTGGAAATTATTAAATAATATGTTTTATGATAGCATTGATGTTAAATAAAAATAGCATTTTTCTTATTAATATGTTTGTTTAATGATATAGTATAAATACGTTTTCAGTCTTATAAAGCATTTAATAGGTTTGTTTTTTAATAATTTGTTGATTATCAATACAAATATATTTTTATCCAATTTAAAGAGACATTACATTATTTATCATAATTTTATACCAATTTAATCATAGATTATGCACAAAAATTTGTTTTTAAAAGAAATCTGATATCAAATATCATATATATATATATATATATAAATAGAAATAATCTCAATTATTCATTTAATCTGTTTTTATTTTTAAAGAAAGTTCAATTAAAGATGAATTTGATATCATTGTTTCAAAAAAGCTTGTCCTTAACAGGAAACTATCCTGGGAAATGGTGTGATGCTAGTTTATTATATATAAATGATAAAAGATATTTTGAAATGAATGCTACTATTTTATAAATATGAAACTAATTTATTTGAAATTTCATTAGCTAAATATCTTTTAGGATATTAAAAAAGCGGTACTGATTAACCAAAAGAGACTTTTTGTAAGGACATTCAATTAATTGAATGAGAATAATTTTATGGGCTTGTTTGGAGCTAACATTTATATTTTATAAGTAAAAGACAAAGTACGAAAAAGATCAAAATTAGAAATTATAAAACCTTCAAAGAAAAAAGACGGCGAGAACAATTTTGAAAGTGAATATAATTCAAATTATTCCAGCAATGACGAAGTCAATGATATTCAATATCTGCCTTCTCAGATAAAATATAATAAAGAAAGCATCAATTTTGGCTGCAACTAATGTTGTTCTGCTACAGTTACCAACACGAACGATGTAAGTTCCTTCTTCAAGAATCCATCTTGAATGTTCTGCACAGTATCAAGAACAGAAGCGAATCGGGCATGTAGCTGTCACTGGTCCACTTTCTCCTGGTGCAAGTGTTATGCTCTTTGTAAAGCCAACAAGGTAAGCTTACCTTGTTGTGCACTAACATAAACTTGAACAACTTCTCTGCCGGAATACTTTGAGCCTGTGTTCTTGACAGTAGCCTTAACAATAATGTTTTCTTTATCAATTTCAACTTGTGGATTTTCAATTGAAAAAGTAGAGTAGCCAATACCATAACCAAAGCAGTATTTTGGTGAAATGTTTAAGCGATCGAAGTAACGATATCCAACATAAATGCTTTCTTTGTAATATTCATCATTAAAGTTGCCATTCATATGACTGAATTGTAATGAATATGGGTAATTGTTGTAGTCGGAAGTGAAATGAAGTAATGGGTAAAGTAATTGGAAGAGAAATGAAGAAGTACCACGTTCATCTTTGGTTAGCTCCAGGAATGAACATTCACTGTAATCCATTATGTGGACGAAACTTTGAATACTTCTCAGAAGATCCTGTTTTATCTGGCCTTTGCGGATATTATGAAACAAAAGGTGTTCAATCATTCCCAGGAATGAGTGTTACAATTAAACATTTCGCAGCCAACAGGAATGCATGTTACAATCATAGATTGAAAAACTTATGGAATAATTACATTAGACTCGAATATTTAATAAGACTGCGTTGATGTATGCAGTAATCAAAGGATATAATGAAATTGTTGAATTCTTATTAAAACAAGAAGAAATTGATATCAACATCAAAGACATCTTAGATCGAAAACATTCATGAAATTCAAATCTAACATTTTTCATTCAATCATTGATTGAAAGACTTATGAAATTTTAACTTTAACATTTAATAATATGGAGTAGATATATGCTTTAATTAAGACAAGAAGGCATAGATATCAATATCAAAGACATTTTAAATAAAAAACATTTATGAAATTCAAATCTAACTTTTTTAATGATATTGAATTTTTGAAATATTTATGGGATTTAACTCTACTATTTAATAAAACGGCGTTGATATATGCTCTAGTTAATGGCTATATAAAATAGTTGACTTATTATTAAAACAAGAAGGCATTGATATCAACATCAAAGACATCTTAGATCTAAAACATTCATGATATTCCAATCTATCTTTTTTCATATATTTGAAAATTAGAATGGTTTATGGAATTTTGGAAATTTCACAAAGCTGCCATTGACTATGCTAGGGAAAACAATTATTCAGAAATTGCTGCCATTTTATCTAAATGACCAATTAAAGTAAACAAAGCAATAACAAAAGAACTAAAATAAATGCACATAATGAATATAGGATGTTGCTTATTTCGGCTTTTTAAAGATTAAAATCATCGATTACCTAAATAAACTTTTTAAACTTTAATCTATAAGCTTTATTTTTAATTTGGCAATAACCATTTTTAAAAGTAGTGTGATTCATGAAATTTAATCCGGCAAAATTAATGTTAAATAATTATATTAATGTATAGATTTAAAGTATTTGATATAATAAATACTCTTGTAAATAAATAGCTGACAGAGGTATTCATGTTAAGTGACTTAACGTCTTTTTGGATTTTAGAAATGCATTAATTCAATGACTATTAGAGTATAAATATTCTAATTTATAAAAAAAACATATAATTGCTCTATATTATCTTTGGCAAGCATTGCATTGTTAAAATATAAGAATTTTATTTTTTCAGATATATTAGAATTATTAGACTTTTTTTTAATAAGGATTAAAAATTCTTAAAAATTTTAATAAATATATAAAGAATTAAATATTGAGTTGGCTTTATATCTCATTTTAATAAATTCGATATTTAAAAAAGCAAAGGATTTAACAAAAAAAAACAAAAGAATTAATAAAAATCCAACCCAATTTTTTTTCCAGCCTAGCTTTTTGCTTTTATTTTTAATATATTAATTATTGCGATTCATCTTAACATAAATTGCGATCAATAAGAAATTTATGTGTTTAATTTTGAGAAAATTGGTTTCCAACAATATCGATGTTTTTTTTGGGTGCAAAACGTCAAAATGTTCAAAAATCAAACAACAAAAAAAAATAATAAATTGAAATTTTACAGATATTGGATAAAATATATATTTCTAAATACATATATATATATATATAATAGAAAATGCCGATAATTTGAATCAAATAATTTGCTAAACATTTAAATAATTCTATTAATATTCATTTTTTCTAACAAATAAATCAAAATTAGCTTTTTTTCAAAGGATTTCACAAAAGTGATCACAAATTTTGTGAAAAACTAATATTTTTAAATAAATATTTTTTTTTTGAAATAAAAATAAGTTAATATCTAAATAATTTTTTATTTAAAATATTATTAATCGATATATGTTTTAATTTATAATTATTTAATGTCAATATATATATATATTGAGATATTTTATATTGTTTTATAGAAAATCTTTCATTTAAAATTCCAAATAAATATCAAAATATATTGAAAATAGTTTTTTTTTCTCACAAAAAAATGCTTAAGCAATATCTTGAAAATAAACACATGGAATCATATAAAATTTGTAATTTATCTTAATTACATATTTTAAAAATAAAATAAATAAGTTAGAATTAAATTGCTAGGCTAGTTTTCTTCGTGAATACCTCTTAGCTGACATATCTCATAAAGGTCAAATCAATAGAAAATTTCACCATTTTAAAAAATGGAAGAAAATTGTTCTTCGTATAAATTAATTTTAAATACAAGAGAATTTTTGATTCCTTCTGATTTTAACACGCTAAGAGACATTAAAGACGACATCTACCAATCATTAATAACGACTCATCAGTACGAAGTTAAATCATATGTCGATGAGCAAACATTCCAATCGTTCATCGACTATTGGATTAAAGGAGAAATTCCAGAATTTTTTTATGATAAACGTCTTTGCGAGTATATTCAATTAAGCGAAGAATTTGATATAATGAAAAATCTTATTCAACTATTCATGAACAATTCATCGCATACAAATATCCACCCATTAATGAAAAACATTGATAATAGATTTCAAATTCGTTCAAAAAAAGCAGACTTGGAAAAACTTAAAAACAATTTCAAACAAGGTATTGAAATTATATTCAATAACGAAGCGGTTGGATTCAATCCCAAAATATATGAGAGCAATAACATTTTGATGTATTCACTTAAAACTGGCATTTCTGAAGACATTAATTCAATCACTAAGAAAAAAACCGATATAAACGGTTTTTCATTTATTTTGAATGAAAATGACAAAACCGCTCAATTGTTTTCAATCAATAAAAAAGATGAAAGTGAGATCTTTATTCCAAGCACAATAAAACATGAATCAATTGAGTATAAAATCACAAGTTTTGCAAAATATTCGTTCAGCGATTTATGTAATTTAAAGTCGTTAAAATTCGATGAAAATTTAACGATAGAAAAGTTTGATGCAGATATTGGATGCGACAATTTAGAAGAAGTTTCAATACCAGACAATGTTTTTGAATTTAGCGATGCATGGTGTGCACAAACAGTGAAATTAACGAAGGTGAAAATTTCACCTAAAAATAAAAATTTGATTTTTTACGAAGATAAATATCTTATTGGAAAATCAGATCGAAAAAGTGACATTTTTGACATTCTCTATTTTGCACGTCGTGACATCGAAAAAGCCATAATTCCACCTTTTATTAGAATCATTTCACCTTTTGCATTCAATTTCTGCAAGAACTTAAAAAAAGTTGAATTTTCAGGCGATTCAAATCTACAAATAATTAGCCATGATGCTTTTACTCATTCATCATTGAGATCAATATATATACCTAAACACGTCAAAAAGATATCTTATTATGCATTTAATGAATGTCCTTTAGTTGATTTGACTTTTTCAGAAGATTCAGAACTTGAAATTATTGACGATAGTTCATTCAGACGTACAAAATTAAAATCAATTTCGATTCCTGCAAATGTGAAAATAATCGGTAACTCAGCATTTTATCTATGCGAATTGTTTAATAAAGTTGAGTTTTCAGAAAATTCGAAGTTGAAAATCATTGGTGCTGAGTCATTCGGTTATACTGTTTTGAATAACATCTTGATTCCACGAAGTGTAGTTGCTATTGGCGATTCTTCTTTTGAAGGTTGTAGTCATCTTAATAAAGTTGTTATTCAAAAAGACTCTCAATTATTGATGATTGGAGAGAAAGCGTTTCAACAATCTCAAATTCGAAGCATTTTGATTCCACGAAAAGTTATTGTAATAGGAAAAGAGAGTTTTTCTACATGTGCAAATATGAAACATGTTGATTTTGAAGAAAATTCTCAGCTAAAAAATATTGATGATAACGCTTTCTTAAATAATAATCTCGACGGTATTTCCATTCCATCAAGTGTGGTTCGAATTGGCGAATGTGTTTTTGCATATAGTAATTTTTTCAACAATGTACAATTTCAAAAAGATTCTGAATTAAGAATAATTGATAAATTAGCTTTTACTTCAACACAAATCAACAAAATTTATATCCCATCTCATGTTGTTCGTATATGTGAAAAATCATTTGATTGTTGTAAGATACTTAAATGTGTTGAATTTGATGAAAATTCAGAATTAGAAGTGATTGAAGAATCAGCATTTAATGAAACATCAATTGAAACTTTAACCATTCCATCAAATGTTAATCAGATACAAAAAAATGCGTTTTCTAAATGCAAATATTTCACAAAATTAGATTTATCAAATGATTTACAAATTAAATCGATTCCATCTTTATTTTCACGCTCATCAATTACATGTATTTCTATACCTGACAATTTAGTAGAGTTTGGAGAAAACTGGTGTATTAGTACACCGAATTTGGTTGAGGTGAAAATTTCACAAAACAACAAAAATTTCAAATATTATGAAGATAAATATCTCATTGGAAAATCAGACATAAAAAGTGAAACTTTTGATGTCCTTTATTTCGTACGTCGTGACATTGAAGAGGCCATCGTTCCATCTTTTATAAAATTTATTTCATCATCTGCTTTCAACTCCTGTGATAATCTCAATAAAGTTGATTTTATGGAAGATTCGCAGCTTCAAATAATTGGTGATTCAGCCTTTTTTGACATTAAAATCAAAACAATTAAAATTCCTCAGCATGTCAAAGAAATCGGAAAATCTGCATTTGGTTATTGCGATAAGCTAGAAAAAATCGAATTTTCAGAAAATTCAGAGTTGAAAATAATCAAAGAAAATTCATTTGGTTATACGGCGTTGACCAAAATCGTTATTCCATCGAGTGTTGTAGAAATTCAAACATATGCTTTTGCTAATTGTTTTGCATTAACAGAAGTTGAATTTGCAAAAAATTCTGAAATTAAATGCATAAATAATGATGTTTTTATTGAGTCACCAATAAAAATTTTCTCTTTTCCTGAAAATCTTGTTGAATTAAAAGAAAATTGGTGTGTTGAATCATCAAATTTGATGGAAATTAAAATTTCTCCAAAAAACAAAAATTTTGTTTTTTATGAAGACAAATATCTTCTTGGTAAATCAGATCTAAAAAGTGACGTTTTTGACATTCTATATTTTGCACGTCGTGACATTGAAGAAGCAATAATTCCATCATTTATTAGAATTATATCACCTTGCGCATTTAATTGTTGCAGGGATCTTCAAAAAGTTGAATTTTCAGATGATTCGCAACTTCAAATAATAAAACAAAATGCGTTCAGTGATACATCTTTGGAGTCTATTTATATTCCACAAAGTGTAATTGAAATAAGTGGAAATATTTTTGAAAACACACCTATTATGAAAATTGAATTTGCACCTAATTCAATGCTAAAAACCATAGGTGAATATTCATTTTATGATACTCGAATTGAATCAATTTCTATTCCTTCGAATGTAACAAAAATTTGCGCAAACGCCTTTAATTACAGCGATTTAAGTTGCGTTATTTTTGAAGAAAATTCTAAATTGGAATTGATTGATTCTTTCGCTTTCTCAAATTCAGCCATTGTTCGGATTTCGATTCCTAAAAGTGTCATAAAAATTGATGAATCATCTTTTGAATATTGCGAGAATCTTAAAGATTTGGATTTGACTGAATGCTCTAATTTGGTTTTTATCGGATATAATGCTTTTAATTGTACACAAATAAGAAGCATTTTTATTCCTTCATCAGTAACTTATATCGATAAAAATGCATTCATAAGTTGTAATAATTTGCAGATAATTGAAATCGGAGAAGAATCAAAATTGAAGCTATTTAATTATACAAACATTCAGTCCAATGGAATTATTATGGTTCCTTCTGGGTTAATATCAATTTGGTTTAATGATTTTTAAAAAATAATAAATAAACATTAATTTAATTTCTTATAATTTTTCCTTTTGGTGATATTTCACTATTAATCAAGATGAAAAAAATGAAGAAATGCTCAGCACGATACAAGAGGAGTACAATAAAACACAAAATTATCCAGAAAACGCATTTCAACTCATAAAAGAAGCTCTTTCATATAACGTACAACTTCAAAACGATTACATGTCCATTTATGAATACAATTCAGAAAACTTCGACAATCTATTTGATCATATCTTTTTCTTCAAAGAAAACGAAACCGAAATTCCTATTGATTATGATGATGATGACTATGAAGATGAAATAATTGAATTTTTCGATCAAGAAGAAGAAGTAATATCGAGAAAAGACGAAAAGCACGAAGAAGAAGAAGATGAAGAAAACTTTTATACAACAGAGTCATTAAAAGTCAAAATAACTAAGCAAATCGATGAAATTTCAACAAAATTGTCAATATCTAAAGGTTTGTCATACTTGCTTCTTAAGAAATTCAATTGGAATCAAAAGAGATTGATTGAAAAATTGGCTGAAAAAAATGAATTGTTGTTTAGCATGTTGAAAGACTTGCACATTTCAGAAATTGGTATGAAAAACGAATTGTGTATTAAAAAGGTGTCAAATGGTGAATGTCCAATTTGTTTCAGTCAAGATGTTGAATTGTATCAAAATTATTGTGGGCATTCACTTTGCATTGACTGCTGGAAAGAAGAAATAAAAGTACAAATGAATGATGCTAAAGTTAAAATCACACCAATTCATTGTCGTTTTGATAATTGTAATGCTGAGATTTTATGCTCATATGTGCTGAAGATTTGTGGAGATGAAATTGCTGATCAATATCAGAAATGCATAATTGAAAACCAAATTTACAATGATATAAAAATGATCAAATGCCCAGCACCAAAATGCCCTAATTATATAACAATTAATAGTCTTGGTCAAGGAAATGTCGCAACATGTAAATGTGGAAAAAAAATTTGTTGGCTTTGTCACTGTGATGCACATCCTCCACTCAAATGCGGTAAACTTGATGAATGGAATCATTTTCCTGATGAAATGAGAGAAATTTTCAATGAACAGCAAAAATAGATTCAAAGAGAAATTGATAACTTTGATTATAGAATTGAACACATAGATGAAGTTAGAGCAGTTCATGAACAATTTCTTAAAAACCTTGATGATGAACATAAAGAAAAAAATGATAATGAAATAAATGAAATAAATAACTTGAATACTAAATTAAAAAATATAGGCGATGATAATCCAATATTCAAAAAATTCATCAAGTTCACAATTTCTCAGAAAATTATTGATCATGAAATTAAAGTAAAAGCAAGAGAGGAGGAAAAAAATATGATCAAAAATGAATTGGATGAATTTATTGAGAAATTGAATATTTCTTTTCTTTGTTTTCATCAGCCTTTCGAAAAATATTCAAAAAAAATTATGATTGATCAGAAACAAACTAGAGAAAGAAAAAGTGAAAAAGATAATTCAAATGAAAATCTTGATATTAATATTGAAGAAACAGATGATTTGAATTTTATTACAGATAATTCAGATGAAAATCTTGATGATAATGCTAATACAAATAACAATGTTAATACAAATGATAATGCTAATACAAATAACAATGGAAATATTGATCAAACATATAAAATGCCTCCATTAAATTGTATAAAAGCTAATTATTACAATAAATGGAAAAAATATTATGATCAATATCAAAAAGTTGTTGACAATGATCAATGGGCAATAATACGAAGTCACATAAATCGTCAATTTGCATATGAGAGAGCTAAAAGTATTTTCCAATTAGAAGAACTTGATGAAAAATTCAATGATATTTTTTTTATCTTCTGGTTCTAATTTTTTATATTGATCTTCTGGTATTGTTTTTTGTTCCGGGTCAGAATATGTTAGTAAAGGAATTTCGATAACTTCACCATTTTGTCCTGTGACATGTTTTCTGATTCCCCACATTACTTTAGCAAAATAATTATAAACATCTAACCATTGATTTTCTGATAATTGTTTTTCATTTTCTATCATCATTTTGGCAGTATCAACATCTTTATCTTTATATTTTTCTGCTTCTTCCTCAATTTCTTTATTTGTAACCTCAGGATTTTTTGCTTTTAACATATCTTTGACAGCATCTCTTTTGATATTCCCATTCTTGATCTCATCTATAATCGCATTCCTTTTTGCTATAGCATCTTGAAGAATTTTTTCAACGTTTATTATTGTTGTTTTTGCTCCATTTGAAGCTTGAGCTTCTTTCTCTTTCAAAGAATTTCGTAATTTGTCGTTTGTTTCATCCAAAGATTTCATGAGAATTGTGATTTGTTCTTCGAACCATTTATTTTCATCGCCGTCTCTATTGTCATCCGCAAATTGGAATTCTCGTTCCATAAAGTCATGTCTTTGTGCTCTGATGCTGTTTTCAAGATCATTGAAATAATGTTGGAGATTCTCAGGAAGTTGATTACTGATATTAAATCTCTCCCAAAATTTATCTTTATCTCTTATCATTGTCTTTAGCATTGCTCTTGCTTGGAGGGTTCCGTGTCGTTTCAATTCAGCAAGTCTAGCACGAATTTCTGCAATTTCTTTTAATTTTTGATAATCAGCTCCTAAAGCAAAATATTGTTTTGCGACATTTTCAGCAGTTATTCTCTCACCAGAAGCTTGGAGAGTTAATATTGCTTTTTCCAAATTTTTGAATGGAAGGTTATGTGATATTATTGTTGTCGTACCTTGGACTGATAAAAAGTCATTTATTCCGATTTCTCCTCGGATCGCATGCATGAGTTTTTCAAAATCAAGATTTTCCTTAATCATTTGAGCGTCATCCCCTTTTCCTTGTGTCCAAAAATCGATAAAGGATGGTTGAAAATCCTCATTTTCAAAAATAGATAGATGTAGACTTCGTAAAATATTTAATCCATTTGAAGTTTCGTTCAGATTTCTCCAGTCAGTATGTAGCTTACCCATATTATCACCCAAGAAGGTGCTCGCTAATTGGACATATGATAAGTTAATTTGATATGCATTATCTCCAAAAACATATTTCTCTGTATAAAATTGAGTCTTGTAAGATTCCCAAAAGTCAGGTTTTTGCTTATTTTTCTTCCAAAATTTGAAAAATACATGAGCTTCCTCCTCTGTCAAACCAGTATGTTCCAAAATAACATTGTTTAATGGCAGATTCACGATTTGTTGATATCTCACTGTTTGGACAGCTCCAACGGCGTCTCTTAAACTATTTCCATTCAAGAATGTTTGTTTTACTTGTGCTGCTGCTTGTGCTGGTGTCAGTTCTTTTCCTAAAAGATAATTCCCAGTATAATATTCAATAAGAAGTCGAAGGAAATAAAATTTGATATAGTTAGGAAAACTTTGTTTGTCAATGGAGGTTTTGATTTCGTTATACCATTCTGGGATCCATACACTAACTACATCCCGCAATTTTGTGATTACTTCTGTCGATACATCAGCAACATTCATGTTTTGATATGCCGCGAGATATTGTGCTTCATCTTGATCGATATCTGGCGCTGTGTCAATATATTGTTGTGGTTGTTGAGGCTGATATTGTTGTTGAGCTTGTTGTTGGGGTTGAGCTTGTTGTTGGGGTTGAGCTTCTTGTTCTTGAGCTTGTTGTTGTTGAGCTAGTTGCTGAAATAACTGTTCACCTTGTTGTAGAATAGAGTTATGAAAATCTGGGTCATCAACACCCCAAGTAACGAATTCACCACTATCATTGTTCATCCAAGACATTTTCGATAATGTTTTTCTTGAAGAATAAAAAAAATAAGAATAGGGTAAAAAAGTAGTAAAAAAAATTTTTTATTTTTATACTTGACGAGGCACTCACAAAACACAAATATTATATGATATTAATTTTATATCACTTTTATTAATGCTTCCATTTTTAGTCTTCCTTGCTTCATCATATTTTTATGTCCCAGATGAATCTGAAAAGCAAAAGTTTATTCAGTACGTTTTGAATGAAAAAGAGATGTATCCTCAGC
Source organism: Tritrichomonas musculus (assembly GCA_039105265.1). Taxonomy (NCBI): domain Eukaryota; phylum Parabasalia; order Tritrichomonadida; family Tritrichomonadidae; genus Tritrichomonas; species Tritrichomonas musculus. The sequence continues at coordinate 3,372,241 of JAPFFF010000015.1, read as the reverse complement.
AAAAAGAATGGCTTATTAACCGAATTGATAATGAAAATGATGCTGACTGTGTTCTTGAAAAATCAACCGCTGATATTATATATACTCTGAATCAATATTTTAAGGTACTGGAAGGAGACGTTAATAAAACATGCAGCGTTATTTCACACCTAAAAGACCCAACAAAACAAGAATATTTTGAGAAAACCGCCGGCGAACATATGCTTAAAATATTAGTGAGTATCAGGAAAATATCAAGATTAATTCGAAAATTAGAAGCAAGAAACAACGAAATTGAATTCCGGAAGTATTTCACAAGCGCAATGAAGTCTCTTATTGAGCAGCCAAAAGTCGATTCAAAAAGTAAAAAGTAAAAAAAATGATGACGATAAGATTTGATTCAATAAACAATTAACTTTTTAATCATCTCTATGAATATTTTTTCAATGAGCTCTATCAAAAAGTTCAATGACCTAATACCTTCTCAAAAAGTTCAAAGGCCATATACCTTCTCAATTTCTTGGCCGGACAGATATCTTCTCAATTTCTTGGCCGGACAGATATCTTATCAAAAAGTTCAAACCCCAAATTACCTCTCAATCTCTTGGCCGGACAGATACCTATTGAATTATCTGGCCGGACAAACAAGCTCTCAAAAAGTTCGATGACCTTATATCTATTCAAAAAGTCGTTTCTGGCCGATAAATGGAGGGATGTTTTAACGGACCCGAAGGGACGTTAAAAAATCACGCCATTTATATATACTACTCCCATAGGCTCTCATCCGGTCAAAACACGAATTAGAATATCCTTTCTTGATCAAAAAGCCAGCTAAACACCTTTGAATATGATTCCAAACTTTTTTAAGATTTTGATTCAATACTCGAAAATTTTTACAAAAATTAGATATCTCTTCTTCAAAAAATGAGTCCTCAAAAATAATGTTTTTGGGCTTTATTCCTAATTTGTTGGATAAAATATCTGCTACATCTGCTGATAGTGAATAAAATGTTGAATCTAAATTTTGCTCAAAAAATTCTTTGATTAAAAATATGTTTGTCGTGTCAATGATGAAGAAGAAATAATCAAAACAAATTTGAAAATATTCATTTTCGAATTCTTCATATTTATCAATGATAATTATCTTTGATTGAATACTTTTTCTGTTAATATCTATATCTTGAATATTATTTTTCGAAATATGTCTAAAAACAAAAATATCAATGATCTTATTGAAGAGATGATTTGTCATTTTAACAGGATTTTTTAACGATACCGATTCAAGTTCATGAAAACTGGATTTCATAATAAACTTATAAATTTTTTATATAACATTTCCATAAAATCCGTTATATGTTTTTTTTTTTTTTTTTTTTTAGATCGATTTTATTAACTCCACAAAAAATTTCTCGTTTACTTTTTAACGGGAAACCGATTATTTTCAAAGGGGTCATTCATGAGCATAGTGATACTACCAGCCATTGAAAACTGGGGATATATAATCAATATACTGTTGATTATAACACTTGGCGGAATAAATATTTCTTCAATATGTGTACTTGCAAATGCATATCCACCAATAATTTCTAAATTAGAATTCTATGGAATTTCAACTTTTACAAGATTTTCACATAAATAAAATGCATTATTATTTATTTTTGTAACAGTTGGTGGAATAAAAATCTCTTTGATATGTGATTTTGAAAATGAATATGATCCAATAATTTTTAGATTTGATGGAAGAGAAATTTCTTCGATATCATTTTTACAAATAAAAGAATATCAAATTCATCAGTATTCATGTCTTCTTATTCTTATCTTTTGATGACTCCGTATTCATGTCTTCTTCATAGTCTTCGATTGGTATTTCATATACATTATGCTCCAATGCAGTTTCTTGCATATTATTTACTTATAAGTATTTTATTTTGACCTTATTTGATTTTATTTCAAATTCTTGGTCAGAATTAAATACTTACTTAAAAACTGAATGTGAAAATATGGTAGATTGTTTACACGGAACTTTTTTTATTTTTTCCATTCAATTTTTTTTTTTTTTTTGAAGCGATCTCACAAATTCGAAGAATTTTTGTTTGAAAATTTTTAGAAAGGTTGAAAATTTTATTCAATTTTTGAAAACTTTATTTTTATTATTCAATCAAAATATTCAAAAATTATATGAGTGTAAAAATCACCATAAATAATATTGTTTTTAAATTAAATGATGATACAAAGACAGCAAATATATGCGATAATAATAGTGCATGTGGTGCTGTTTTTATTCCTAGATCAATTTTTCACAATAACCAAGAATACATTATTAATAGAATTGAGGAGAGATCTTTCCATGGTTCAAATGTAGAATCAATTGAATTTGCCCCAAATTCAGAATTACACACAATTGAATCGAATGCATTTAACGGTTCAAATATTAGACACCTTTCATTACCATCTAGCCTCCTCTGTCTCAAAAGAGGATGGTGTGCCGAAACGAAAGAATTGAAAAAAGTAACAATACAGCCAAATAATAAGAATTTTATGAATATTGATGACAAAATGATCATTGGAAAATCAAATTCAGATAATGATGAATATGATGCACTTCTTTTTGTACGACGAGACATTGAAAAAGTTACAATTCCATCATTTATCAAGAAAATTGACGCGTTTTCATTTTCATTGTCATCAATAGAAAGCATTGAAATTCCTCAACATGTCACAGATATTTGTGAGAGTGCTTTTCAATTTTGTGTTAACCTTCAAAAAGTTATATTTCATCCAAATTCAGAACTTCGAAAAATTGGTAAAAAAGCATTTCATATGGTTTCAATTAGATCAATTTCTATTCCAAAACATGTTATAAAAATTGAAAAGAATTGTTTTTATCAATGCGATTCACTCGAGAAAATTGAAATTGATCCTGATTCTGAACTTCAAAAAATAGAAAGAATGCCTTTTTCTGAAACCAAAATTGAAAAACTTGTTTTTCCATCAAATTTACGTGAATTAGAATCAGGATGGTGCGATGGTCTAAAAAATTTGATAGAAATAAAAATAATGGAAAATAATCAATATTTTAAAAAATATAATGAAAATATGATCGTTGGAAAAAGCGATCAAAAAAGTGACATATTTGATATACTAGTTTTTGTGAATCGAAACGTTAATTCAATAATAATCCCACCTGAAATTAAAATTATAGCATCATATGCACTTTCATATTCATTAATTACACAAATTTACATTCCACAGAATGTCACAGAACTTTGTGAAGGCGTTTTCCATAATTGTAAAAATCTTCGACACATTGAATTTTCACCAGATTCTGAATTGAAAATTATTGGGCCAGTTTCTTTCTATAAGACAAAGATTGAACGTATGACAATTCCAGCAAGTGTATCTACACTTTCAAACAGATGGATCTCTAGGGCTGAAAAACTACGAGTTATAGAAATTGATCCAAAAAATCAATTTTTTAAAAAATTCAATGATAAAATGATCGTTGGAAAAACTAATTCAAAAAGTAAAGATTTTGACACTTTAGTTTTTGTTAACAGGGATATTAAAACCGTTATGTCGTTTCCTCCTAACATTAAGAGAATTGCTTCAAATGCTTTTGCTTACTCATCATTACAGAGTATTTCGTTGCTTAGTAGCATTGAATCAATTGGCGATAGTGCTTTTTTCATGTGCACTCAATTAGAAAGCATATATATTCCTGAAAATTCTCAATTAGTTGCAATTGATCATTTTGCATTCGTGTTTTCCTCTATTAAAAGCATCTTCATCCCTTCAAAAGTTACTAGAATAAGTGAAGATGCTCTTAGTTTTTCAGATGAGCTTGAAATTGTAGAACTTGATGAAAACTTAAACATTAAAATAAATTACGGATTTGTATTTAGTTGCTCTTTTGTGATGATACCAGTGAAATTAAGAGGGAAGTCTTTTTAGATTCTATTCAATTTCCTTTTCCAGAGTATTTTACCAAGCTCGAATGGAAACCTATTGGATTAATTCATAATTCTCCTTGGTTCTTATTCTTGATATTCCTGTGACAATTTCTGGGAAATATTGAAATAAATAAAAAAAATTAATTTATAAATATTTGATATTATTATATAATTAACGTATATATAGCTTTTTTTAAGTAAATTAGAACGCCACTTTTTGACCATGAATGGACAAATTCCACAACGATGACGTTAATTTGACACCTTCAAATCGCAAGTAATTAAATATTTGAACAGATATATATTCATTTGGCTTGATTATTTATTTTTTATATGAAAAGAGAGACATGTATTCAGTTAAAGGAGATAGTCTCTATGTTATAAAAGATGGAAAAATTATTCCATTAACAAAAGGTTCAGAAACAATTCAATTTTTATATGAAAAATGTACTAGATTTGATCAGAATGATAGATTAACTATTGATAAGATCAAATATCCATTAAATGAAGAATATATTTCATTAGTTATTAATGAATCCTTTATTACAAAAGAAATAGAACAAATTGATCAAATTATTTATGATATTTTTATGATTCCAGAGGAAAACATAAGAATTTTGAATTTCCTAGTTGACGACTTTTTCTTGAACTTGCTAAGTGATATTGTAGATGAATCAGAGCTTTCTTATTTAATTGGTGATATTTATTATTTTGGCAGTGGATTAGAAAAAAATTTTAATAAATCTTTAAAATATTTTTTAAAATCTGCAGAATGACTTAATTCAAATGCTTTGAATAATTTAGGATCCATGTATACAAATAGCATAGGTGAAGAAAAAGATTATGTTAAAGCAAAAGAATATTTTGAATTAGCGGCTAAACAAGATAATGACCTTGCTTTATACAATTTAGGCATACTTTATTTTCGAGGATGAGGTGTTGAGCAAAATTATTCCAAAGCAACTGAATTTTATGAATTGGCTGCAAAACTAAACAGTATTGAAGCCTTTGTCAAATTAGGAGAACTTTATGGAGTTGGTGAAATTGTCGAAAGAGACTATAATAAAGCAAAAGAGTATTTTGAATTAGTAGCCAAGCATAATAATTACGATTCTCTCCTTTATTTAGGAGATATTTATATGAACAGATTAGGTGTTGAAAAAAATTACGCTGTAGCAAAAGAATATTTTGAATTAGAAGCAAAACACAACGGAGCTAAAGCTTATTACTTTTTAGGTAGGATTTATTTATACGGATATGGTGTTGAACAAAATTCTACCAAAGCTAAAGAATATTTAGAATTAGCAGCAAAACAAAATGATGTAGATTCTTTTGTTTTACTAGGATCTTTATACGAAGAAGAAAATGATTTTACCAAAGCTATAGATTTTTTTGAATTAGGAGCAAAACAAAACGATTCAAAAATATCAACGAATTTTGATGAACCTATAAAATATTTCGTCAAAGCATTCTCAAAATTGCATTATAGAAATGAAAACTTTCTATCAATTTGATTTAAAAAAATGCATTGAAAACAAACATGATATTTTCGCAAATCTACTAAAGCTCATTTTAAATTTCCCATTATATAATATGGCTAATCAACAAAATTTAACTGCAGATATAATCGAAATCATTAAATCAAATCAATTCAACAATCTTAACAAAGATGGCCTCAATCAAAAAGAATCAGTTTACAATGAACACTCAGCTCCAGATAACATAACTTTGATTGAAAATAAATCTTCCAAAAAATCAGAAATGAATAAATTGTTAAAGAAAATGAATTACCTTGAATCAAAAATCAAATTAAAAACGAATTAAATGAAGATGAAGAACATGAAAAAGATTACCAATTCATAACTGAATCTAATAATGATGAAGAGCCATTAATTAAACTTAAAGGTGAAGATATTTGTTCTGATCTTTAGAAACTGTTTAATCTTATTCTTTCAGATGAAGATATTAAAAGTTCTTTTGTTGATGAAATTAAAAGAATAATTGATATTATGAACAAAATTATTTACACGCCTCCATATCAAATTTTATTTGGCCGAATAGTCATATGAAAACCTAACCAGAAACAAGAGTTATATCCAAATATAAATAATATCAAAGAATTATTCTACGAGGGACTTGGACTTCCTGAATTTACATATATAAAATGAGTTAATAAAATATTTGTTCTTATTCAATTTTACTAAAAAACAAAAACAAAATCATGAATATTTAACAAATTGAGCATTCAATGCCAATTTCAGGTTCGTTAACTTGAAATACCATATCGGCGTATCTTTGGCTTTCTTCGTCATTCTTTTCAACTCCTTCGCCATTCTTCAGCATGCTTGAATATTTCATCATCGCTTTTTTGTTTCCATTATCTGCGGCCAATTTGTAATATTTCGCTGCTTCTTTAATATCTTCTTGTTTTTCACTCTTTTCAAGCATTTCGCCATATAAAAACATTCCTTCTGCATATCCATTTTCCGCTGCAATTTTAAAACATTCAATAGCAGATTTTTCATCAGCTTGGACACCTTCCCCATCTCGTAACATTCTTCCATAGTCACAAATCGAAGGAACATGTCCATTTTCAGCTGCAATTTTCGTATATTTAAATGCTTCTTCTTTGTTTGCATCAACACATTCACCTCTTGAATATATTGATACCAAAGCTAAAACTGCGAATGGAAATCCTTGATCTGCAGCCATCTTCAAATATTTGATTGATTCTTCAATGTTTCTTTCAACTCCTTCGCCATTTCTCAATTTCGAACCATAATTAAATTGTCCAAATACATCTCCTTGATCTGCTGCCATTTTACAGTATTTCGCTGATTCTTCCATATTTATCTCAATGCCTTCTCCTTGTTCTGACATTCGTGCATATTCAAGCATTGATCTGACATTCCCTAAATCGGCACTCTTTTTGAAATACTTTGATGCTTCCTTTTTATCTTCTTTGATTCCTTCTCCTCCTGATAACATGAATGCATATTCTATTATTGAATCTTCATGTCCTAAATCTGCAGCCTTTTTAAAATATATTGAAGCTTCTTTCTTATTAATCATGACACCATTTCCATCTCTCAATCTTTTGGCATACTCGTACATTGAATTCACATTTCCTTCATCGGCTTCTTTCTTCATTTTTTCTATTTCATTTTCTTTTCTATGAGGTTTTACAACTTGACTCATTATTAAAAAGTGAAATGATTCTTTTTTTATTTTAACTATTTTTTTTCTTCTTTCAAATTTGTCAAAATTTAAAAAATTTATTAAATTTTAAAAATTTTTAAAAATTTTTCATTTGTAAATCTTGATTTTTCAAAATTTATTTTATGTTTTCTATTTTTTTTTTTTTTTATTTGGATATAGCTGAACATATAATTAATATGGTAATCTTGTTGTTGGAAAGAAAATTACTCGTTTTGCTTCTCATTTAGCATGAGTATAATATAATATGAAAACAGTGATATCTGTCTTACAAATACTATTGATATTATAATTTTATCTATTTCATTTATCACAATAAAAACATTCACAAAATCTAATTTATTCTTTTCATCTTGTTCAATCACGATTTCAAAAAAAATACTCATTTCATATCACATTTCATATCTCATTAACTTATGTTTTCCACTTTCTTAAAGCTGAATGACCATTTTAAAAATGGAAACATTAAAATTCTGAATCAGAAACTTAACAACCTACTTTTAAATTATTCTTTTCTTTGTTTATCGGAGCCTTTAGATGTTGATAATAATCTTCCATTATTTCAAAACATAAGAGAATCAAAAGTAGCAATAATCAATCAATACAAACGATCGGAACAAAATCCTGATGATCTTTTTTTCATCATTTGCTTTAAACACACATTATTAATTCTGAATCCAAAATCGACACCTTTTCTTCAATCTTTGTTTTCAAAGAACCATGATTTAACCATATATTTTTTACCAAATACAAAAAATCTTTTTAATCAATATTTTGAACTTCAAAATGCAAATTATGAAGCAGAAGAAATTTTTCTTGAAGAGATTTTAAATTTTAACAAAAATTTAAATATTAACCATACATATTCATCAATGATTCAAACATGGAAAGTTATTCGATCATGCATATCAGGATATTTAATCAAACAAAGCTTATTCAATTTAAAAAAAGACAAATTTAATGATTTTTTCAAGAACAATCAAAATAATTTATTTTTCAATGCAAATAACAATAAAAATGACTTTATATATATCAATAGCATCGGATTTGGCTCATCATTTATAGCAGAATTATTTTTTCATATTGAAAAAGAAGAAATATTTATTATTAAAAAGCCGATATCAAATGTCGACATTAATATTTCCAGATTTATGAAACGTGAAGTAGATAACTACAAGAGTATTAGTTACCCTCTTTTACCCAAATTTTATGGTACAGTTTGTAATCTAGGTTATCCAATAATTGAATATATTGAAGGTGACAATTTATTGAATATTTCAAAAATTCAACTTAATGACGATGAAAAAATTACTGTTATTTTTCAATTAATGTTGACTGTTGAATTTTTACATAAAAATGGATTCATTTTGAGAGATTTGAAGCCTAATAATATTATAATTGATGTAAATAAGAATGCAATTATAATTGATTTTGATCAAATGGTAAAACATTCCAATATTTTAGATAATGAATCGAACACGAAAGATTTTTCATCAAATTACATTGCCCCAGAAATTTTTTCAGGTGAAATTTCATATAAAAACGATATTTATTCACTTGGGAAGATTCTTTATTTTATTTTAGAAGAAAAAGCACCAGACAATGAAATAGAATTATATGAAAAGCAACCAAAAATATATGAAATTTATAAGAAATGCACGAATATTCGACCAGAACAACGTCCAACGATATCTGAATTATTTTCAGAGCTTTTTATTAATTACTATTTGAAAATAAACGAATCAAATAAAATTCTAAAACATCGATCGATTCAATATAATTTTGGTATCATTTATTATGAAGGAAAATATGTTTCACAAGACATTAATAAAGCGATTTATTATTTTACATTGGCAGCGGAACAAAATCATTTTTATGCGCAATTTTATCTTGGTGTAATTTATGAAGAAGATAAGAAATATCAAAAATTTGATATTAAAAAAGCAATTCATTATTATTCCCTTTCAGCGAAACAAAATTATATTGAAGCACAATGTAATCTTGGAGCAATTTATTATGAAGGGAAACATGTTCAGCAAGACATTTCAAAAGCGATTTATTATTTTTCACTTGCAGCAGAACAACATCATTTAAATTCAATCTATAATCTTGGTTTAATTTATAATGAAGAAGAATATATTAAACATGATATAAACAAAGCGATTTATTATTTTTCGATTGCGGCAGAACAACATTTTCCAGATGCACAATATAATCTTGGAGTAATTTATAATGAAGGTAAATATATTAAACGAAATATGAATAAAGCTATTCATTTTTATTCTCTTGCAGCAGAACAAAAACATGCTGATGCCCAATATAATCTCGGCATAATTTATAGTGAAGGAGAATACATTAAACAAGATATCAATAAAGCCATTCATTATTTTACACTTTCTGCGAATCAAGGACAATCTGACGCACAATATAATCTTGGTCTTATTTATGAAGATGACCAAAATAATGAACTAGATATTAACAAAGCTATTCATTATTATTCACTCGCTGCAGAACAAGATCATGCAGATGCTCAATATAATCTTGGAGTAATTTATAGTGAAGGGAAATTTGTTAAGCAAGATATAAATAAAGCTCTTCATTATTTTTCATTGGCAGCAGATCAAGATCATGCAGATGCACAATATAATCTTGGTGTTATTTATAATGAAGGAAGTTATGTTAAACAAGATATAAATAAAGCTATTCATTATTTTTCATTAGCAGCAGATCAAGATCATTCAGATGCACAATATAATCTTGGAGTAATTTATAGTGAAGGTAAATTTATTAAAAGGAATATCAAAAAATCTATTCATTATTATTTGCAAGCCGTAAAACAAGGACATTCAGAAGCACAATATAATCTTGGTTTAATATATGATTTAGGTCAATATGTTGATAGAAATATTGAGAAAGCAATTCATTATTATTTACTTGCATCAGACCAACATAATTCAAGAGCACAATGTAATCTTGGTGATATTTATTTAGAAGGCAAAGATGTCAAACAAGATGTTGATAAAGCGATTTATTATTATTCACTTGCATCAGATCAAAATCACCTAAATGCACAATATAATCTTGGAAATATTTATTTTGAAGGCAAATATGTTAAAAAAGATATTACAAAAGCAATTCATTATTATTCACTTGCAGCAACTCAAAATCTTGATGATGCACAATATAATCTTGGCAAAATATATTATACAGGAGAATATGTCATAAAAGATCTTGATAAGTCTATTCATTATTTTACATTAGCAGCAAATAAAGATCATCCAGATGCAGAATATTATCTTGGACATATTTATTATAATGAAAAAAGCAATATTAATAAATCATTTCATTATTTGACTCTTGCATCAAAACATAATCATCCAAATTCGTTATATTTACTTGGAGTTATAAATTATTATTCAATCAAAGATATAAATAAAGCCATTTATTATTTATCCCTTGCAGCGAATTTCAATCATCCAGATGCTCAATATACACTTGGAGTAATTTATTTCATTGGTAAAGTAATTAATATTGATATAAATAAAGCGATTCATTACTTTTCACTTGCTGCAAATAATTCACATCCAAGTGCACAATTTATTATTGGCTTATTTTATTTAAATGGAATTTATCTTAAAAAAGATAAGAAAAATGGAATTTCATTATTAATGCGATCTTCAAAAAATGGACATATTGAAGCGAATTTTGTAATTGGTTTTTTATTTCATGAAGGGCAAATTATAAAACGAGAAATTAATTATTCAATTCATTATTATAAAGAAGCTTCATCTTTTAACAATTCACATGCAAAAAATAATTTGGGAATTATTTATAAAAATGGATTTTTTGAAGAAATTTCTCGAAATATTGGACTTTCTATTGAATATTTCAAAGAAGCAAATAACAGAGTTTCCAAATATAACTTGGCACACATATATTTATATGAAGAGCCAATTAAAGATAGCATAAATAAATCGATTGAATTATTAATTGAATCATCAAATCAAGGATTTCTTCCTTCTAAATATTTATTATGTTTAGCATTGATTAAAAAATATTCTTTTGATTTAAACAAAATCAAAGAAGATCTTGATGCCAATCATAATAAATCAAATAAATTATCAGATGAAATTTGTCTTCTCATTCAGTCAAATTTCCTTAACAACGAAGATAATTTCAAAGAAAAATATGCACTTTATAAAGATGTTGATTATTTATTCACGATTTGGGATGGCACAATTATTTCTAAACAATTAATTGAACAAGGAATGCATCAAGAATATTCGGAAAAAAGAAAAATTAAAAATATTTCATCAGAATTTTATAAAGGATTAGGATTCAAGGTTTGATATTCACCAAACTAGTAAAATATTATGTTTCCTTTAACATTATTCGCAATGCAGTATGAAAAGTAAAAGATTGTGAAAAGAACTAAAGAAAAAGGATTTATCTGTCGACGAAGGATTTATCTGTCGACACAGACTAAATATTAAAGAAAAAGTCACGATATTACAATTAAATGTTTTAAAAAATCCAAATATGATATTTCTTTATTCAAACTTGAAAAAAAATCATCGAGTCGCAAGATTTCCCAAATAATGGAAATCGACGTCGACGCTGATTTTTGGATTATATGATAGACATCAGTCGATTAAAACGCGTCTATACTATTATCCTTTTATAAGAAATAAAATATATTTTTTTCAACAAAAAAAATCAATTCTAATATAGAAAAAATTGAAAAAATGATATGAAAAATAAACAGTGATGTGAAAAAAATAAAAAAAATAAGTTTTAGCTTTTTCTTTATTTTTATATAAATATTAGTATATATTACATATGAAAAAAATGAAAATATCAAAAAGAAACATATTTTTAGCATTCTTTTATAAAAAACAATAAAAAAAACTATCGTTATTTATTGAAAATTGAGAAATTGATCGCAAAAATAAACGTTCTCTTTATTTATCAATAAGCACATCAGAGCAATATCTTAGCTGTAAAACAAAAAGAAACTAGATCTGAGGTCAGTATTAAACAGCAAAGGAGCCATATTATAAGGTTATTCAATTATTCGCTTATTTGACGGATTTTAATCAAGAAATTAAAACGAAAAAATAGGTTCAAACAAATATCTTATGCTATTAATTATTTATTCAAAAGTGATGAATCCAAATGTCAATAAGAAAATCGGAAGATCAAAGAAAAGAAAAAAAAAAAAATCAATATAATCGGTCAAATCAGTAAACCTAGATGAAAACATACAGTAAAAGCATAGAATAGAGCAGGTATTTGATGTTTTATACTTAATTAAAAAATTTTTAACATTATATTTTTTTTTTTTTATTTTTCTCATTATTTACCAAAAAAAAGCTATTATCAATTATCGTAATCATATATACACGAATTGATTCATGTTTTGTGTTGATATTTAAACTTTTTTTTGTGATTTCGCAAAATATGTGTTTTTTTCTCCGAATAATCAGAAATTATTATCAATGTGGTATTTAAAAGATATTATACGTGATGATTTTATAATTAATTTTAGGAAATAAGAAGAATAATCTAATTTTTCTTAGTTTGAAATTTTGGCGGGATTTTTCATTCAAAAAAATGCATTTTTACATAAAAATCTTTCTCATATATTTATTTTTTCTGCTTTTAAGTACTGCCAAATGATAGATATAAAAAAGTTATATTTATATAAAAAAATTCAGAAGATAATCTTAACCACAGAGCCAGAGTCGACATTTATTTCCTTCGTCGACGGTTTTTTCCGCCTTCTTTATTTTATATTAATTTTTTTTAGTAATCAAAAATAAGTTTTAAAATTGCTGGCGTTCTCTCTTCATATGTTTCTCGAAACATATGAATTGGTGTAACAACCCTATCTGCATCATCAAAACCTCTAACCATTGCACGAAGTATTTCTCTGGCATGTTTTCTGTTCTTGCCAATAAAAAGCTTTTTCTTATATATCATAAAATCTATGAAGAGGATAGAATTTATAAATAATTGCTATCGCTTCATGAATATTGAAATAATAGCATTCATTATCATATTTCTCATCCGGGTTAAATTCAATTTTCATATCTTTCATTCTTTCATTAAAGCAAAAAACAAAAGCTATCCACGATTCATGTGTCCATTCAAATCGATTAATTTTCAACTTTTTTTGGAAATCTTGGATATCTCCTTGCGAAATTTGTTCTTTATGATACATTATTTTCCTTAAATTATTTGTAGTTTTGATGCATTTTTTCTGCCCATTGAAGAATACCACCTATGCATACATATTGACAATTTATTATTACACATTCTTTACCTTTTATGCTTTCTTTTAAAAGTCTAATCAAATTATCAAACCAGTTATCCGGTAGATATGAAAGTGATGCATACAAAGCATAAATAATTTGATCCATAGATATCAATTCAATGATTGCTGGTATAAAAAATGTTGGAATTTTTCTTGATGATATTATTTTTTCAATTGGATTGATAACTTTTTGAATAAATGAGTCTTTGGTTTAATCTCCAATATTTTCAACCAAAAATTTGACCAGAAATAACGAATTTTGTTTTTGGAGACCACTCGAAACAATCTTCATTGTGTCATTTTTGATATGCATATCACATATTGAATTAAGTAAATCAAGAGATAATTTAACATGTGAAAAAAGACCATGTTCTGCAAATTATCTTAATTGTGGCTCTTTTAATGAATTTATGTTTTTTCCTTGCATAAATTTTTGATAAAATCCATCAGAAATGAAATCAGATTCCTGAATTTTTTCAATATTAATGTCATCAAGGATTGATGCTGCAACAAGATAAGCATAAAATATTGATGTTGGTTTTAGTAAAGCAAAAATTGCATTTTCAACTTCGCTAATAATTTCATTTTTCTCATCTTCTTTAATCATCTTTTTTAATAATTTTTTATCATTTTCATCATTTTCTTCTGTAAATTCACTTTCCACATTATTAGTAAATGTACTTTCAGAATTGCGAACAATCTTTCAGCATTACTTACGAAAAATAAAAATTCATTTTTCAAAAAGAATTTTGTTATTGGCATTTCCAATTCAATTCCGTTATTTATTGATTTTATGCTCTTATTGATTTCTTTTTTTATCGCTGCTTTCAAACAATTAATGATAACATCCACCATTTTTACTTTATCTTTTGATGAATAAAATGCAAATTCTATAATTGAGAATATTAAATCAAGTCCAAAAAGTTCTTTCTCTTTAAATAAAATGTTATAATTGATAGAATTATCTAGAACTTCATCAATATTAGAATTATCATTTAGAATTGAAGTAATAGCAACCATGTCAGCCATTGGATCAATAATATGATTATAAACATTAGGATTAATTTCATCTGAAAGATTTTTTGAGAGTTTTTGAAACTTTTTGTTGATCACAAATGAAATCGCTCTTAATGCTGCAATGTTTCTTTTTGCATTTTCTGAAAATGTTAAGGAAAGAACATTTCCTTTGTTCAGTTTGTAGTTTTGTGGGAGTAAATAAGCCCAATCTTTTGTGTCCGTGAATTGATTTACTTTGAACTTTAACCGAGTAGCAAAGCATTTTGCTTTCATCTGATCCACACATTTCTTTTCGTATATTTTCAAAGCATATAGGACTTTCATCAAATTTCAAAAATATTTTTTTAATGAAAGAACCCATTGCTGGTGATCCTGGATACACTTTTGTACCTCCATTCGTTCTTATACTAGAAAATGAAAAACTCTTATTTTGATGATCTGTGCTCGTTATGATTTCAATATTTTGATTAGGTGGAATTTGAAAACTGATATTTTCTTTGTTTTCATGAATAATATCATCAACAACACTTATAAATTCTTGTAGATTGCTGTCAATGAGAGATATCATCAGCTCCAAATTGGGCATTGTAAATATTTTTCTGCTTTTTATATATTTATTTATTTCTTCGTTGTGATTGTCTTCGTTTGATTCAAAAGAATCATAAACAAGTTTTATGTCATTTATTTCGTCATTATTTTGCAATCCTATTTCTTCAATTGATTTACTTCTTGAGTAAATTTGTTTAGATCAGATAAATTGCAATTTTGATAAAATTCAACTAATCTTTTAGCCTTTTTAATGGGATCATTTATTTCTTCCTTCTCTAAAATAGATTTAAATAAATTTATAAATGAAAATATCAGTTTTATTTGAAAGATAGAGAATGTCAAATCCAGGATATTCTGCATTCATTTGAAAGATATCATTTAAATCAAATTGATGATAGCATTTATCATTCGTGTATATATATTGGTCATAGTGTTGTTCTTTTCCATATGCAAATATTTTAACCTGGCCTTTTTTCATATTTAAAAGACGAATAACAAAATTTCTAATAACATTATTAACTTGAGAATATCCATCGATCTTATTCGTGTTTTCATTTTCGTCAGGTATATTACCTATAATGTCAATGAAAATACACCTGCGATTCATTTAATAAACAAATGAAAATTGAGTTTTTACGGGAAATTTTTCAATTAAAATTTTCTTGAAGAAACAAAAACAAAATTAATAATTTAAACATATGAAACTATTTAATAATTCATAATAAGCAATACAAATATCACCTAATCTTCAGCATTTTCGATTAATTGTTCTTCTCCTGAAGAATCATTGAAGTTGATCTGATTTGAGAGAATCTCAGGCATCACCCAGTTATTTGCAAACAACGAGTTCAGCACGGAATCCATTTTCTTCTTTTTCTTGAAATAGAATCTCATTGGGAAAATCTCCCAGCCGTCTTCAATGAACTCAAATCTGAAACAGATCAAAAAGTGCGAGTTATTTTTATCAGGAAAAATCAAATTTCGAAACAGCAAGCGCTCGTTGTCCTCACTCTTATCGTCCCCGTAATTGCCAACCTGTGAAATCAAATAAAAGCCGACTTCATCAGCGGACTCCAAAGAAGCATCACAATAGACAGCAAAAACGACAACCTTGTTCATATCGAACTGGTCCAAATTCAAGTTTACGTAAGAATTCCATTTCATTCCAAAAACCGGTTTTTTAGAGGTGAAAATAGGTGAAACATAAAACGGTTTTTTAATCAAAGATTTCTCAATTTCTTCATTTCTTTTACAGCTCTGTTTGTCATAGATAATGAATCTCGGCTCCCAATAATCAGTGTCGGAACCTTCTTCGTCCTTATAAGACGTTGAGCCGCCGATATAAATTCTCAATTTATAATTAATTCCCAAGTTAAGGTCATTAAAAACATTTATCAAAGGAACTTTTTCAGAATGATTCAAAACGGTTGTTTTGAAAAAGTTCACATCTTTCAATTGAGGAATATTTGATTTAGCTTTTTCAATGATTTGTGAATAAAATTCATTGAAATAATTTTCAATTGAATTTGACGGTTTCTCACAAATTGTGTACATAGGCGATGAAAAAGTTAAATCAAATGCGTCTTTCTTTATCACTTTCTTCTCATAGAACAGATACAGCGGGAAGCAGTACTTGTGATTCGGCTCACACAAAACATCGACGGTTTTTAACGTCCCTTTTTTGCTTTTTTTGGAATTGTGCGGCTCGATGTATTGCTGGTCTTTGATTGTCTTAATCTTCCCTTTTTTTTCTATTACGAAGTTTAACGTGACAACGCCTTTGTAGTCGGAGACATCGAGAATGAAGAACTCAAACTTGTTATTAATTCGGTTAAGTGAAATTGAATGAATTTGTGTTAAACCGGTTTGACCCTGAATATATTGACCTAGTGAACTATAACCAATAGTTTCCCATTGAGTTTTTTTATTGAAATTGAAATATAAACCGTTATAAAAACCGCTTTTTTTGTCCTCTATG
Source organism: Tritrichomonas musculus (assembly GCA_039105265.1). Classification (NCBI taxonomy): domain Eukaryota; phylum Parabasalia; order Tritrichomonadida; family Tritrichomonadidae; genus Tritrichomonas; species Tritrichomonas musculus. Next base: position 3,355,236 of record JAPFFF010000015.1, on the reverse strand, counting down.
AAATATGCTTGTAATAACTCAATTTCAATAGGATTCTCGTTAGTAGATAATGGAATGGATGGAGTATGTGTAACAAATATGTGCAGTACTGGATTTGAGATGTCCTCAAATTTGATAGGACGATAGGCAGTGGGAAAATATGATATTGAAAGTGAAAGAATCGCATTCGAATTGGCACATGACGTAATTGGGAATTCTAGTCGAGTTGAACTTTGTGGATTATTTAAAATTTGCTTCCCAGCTTCTTGTAGAAAAAAAAGTGGAATATTAATATCAACTTGACCTATAAAAATTTCCTTAGATAAAAGTCGTGAGCTATATAATAAGAATGTTAATGTGTTACATCGAAAAAGATCAAGTTCAAATTCACAGTTCCATTGTGGATTTGTTGTATTTTCTTTGTTTTTAAACGAATCATAAAAATATTTACAAGATGATGTTGAAAAACAATAAATTCTGGTTTTTCGTACATTTTTTGTGAGTATTGGTAAATTTTCTGCATTGTGAATTCTAACACGAAACATTTTCCTTGTGAAATAAAAAATATCAAATATTTTGAGAGAGTACATTGAATTTTTTATCTTTATTAATTGAAAATTATTCATCTCTATTGTAATATATTATAATAAACAACAAAAGAAAAGATATTAACAATAACCTTATTTAAACAACAATTAAATAACTGAATAATATCTAAATAAAAAGAAAATCAGGAATATTGTCATCGCAATTAGCATTAAATTTTTTAAAATAATCATTAAACTTAATTGTTCTCCACTCTTTTGCAATTTCCCGTAATATAGTCTTATCAAGATGCTGATCTTTTATTTTCTCAGCTTCCTCTAACATATCTTCAATTTCATATTTTTTGTAAACTGTATTAAAGTTGTCGATATTTAAAGTGATAAATCGAGTAATATTTTGCGACAATAATTTTTCGTCTCTTAATTTTTCAATAGCGTGGACATTATCATTTGTTTTTGTAATATCAATTATAGTACCCGCATATTTATCGCTATTTACAATTTTTGCGGATGCAGATAAAATACAATTTTCATTCAAGTCAAAAGAAATAATGAAATAAATAAACTTTTCTGAAATAGGTAATTTAAGAGTGAAACTTCCTAAAAAACGGTTATTTTTAGGATTTTCTTTTTCACCTTCATAAATATCAACAGTAAAAGATTCTTGTCTGTAAAAAATTGTATGATATGGTTCGAATCTTTGTTTTGGCACTGGAACTCCTTTTTCAATTAAAATATCAAAAGAACCATCATAAAGCATCGTTCCTAATGAGAAAGGGCAAATATCAAAGAATTTAATTTCAGAAATCATTTTAGGCAATTTTTCACCATTTACAATTTTAGTAGCAACAATACTTGCCCCAATTACTACTGCATCTAAAGGATCAATAGCATTATAAGGTTTTTTACCAAAGAATTCTGTTAATTTTTTCTCAACAAATTTCATATATGAAGAACCACCAACTAGAATTATCTTATCCACTTGTTCTTTACTAGTAATTGTTTGAGTAAGGACTTTTTCAACAGGAATAAGAATTCTATCAATTAAATCTTGATTCACTTCTTCAAACTTTTTTAATGTTAATTTATGCTTTTTTGATCCTATTCTAACAATTGCTTCATTAATATCATCTTCTGAAAGCTTTTCTTTGGCTTCTTGTGCAGCTTCAAGTGTTTGAATTTTAAGTTGTTCATCTTGTATTTGCATCTCATTTATCAAATATTCAGCTGTTCTTTCATCAAAGTCTCTCCCACCTAGATGCATGTCTCCATTCGTTCCAATTACTCTTAACGTATTATTTTTAATTGATAAAAGTGAAACATCGAGGGTTCCTCCACCAAAATCAAATATTAATGCAAGACATGATTTAAATGATTCACCTCGCAATACTCCATAAGCAATGGCTGCAGCTGTCGGTTCGTTAATAAGCCGGAGAACTTTTAATCCGGCATATTTGGCAGCTTTAAGAGTTTCGGACCTTTGAGCATCACCAAAATTGGCAGGTATCGTAATAACAACATTATTGATTCCATTTTCATCAGAGAACCTTTTATTACCTTTCTTTTTTAAATATTTTAATATATCTCCTGAAACTTTATATGGAGGATATGTTTTGTTTTGAAATTGTTTGAAATAAATTAATATACTCTTGTGTTTGCCTCTTTTTATTTTAAATGGCCATTTATTCTTCATTTTCTGAATATTAGAATCATAATATTTTTGTCCAAGCATTATCTTTGAATCGTAAATTAAATATTCTGGCTGGTCTTGATAGTCTGTTGTACCATTTCCAACAGCTTTTGGTATTACTTGACCATTTTCTTCTTGATAATAAACTTTGGAGGGAACAGAGCTCTTAGATTTCATATCTCTAATTATATCGATTTGGAATCTTAATTGTTCTGGTAAATAGTGAAAAAAGCAAATGGAAGAATAAGTTGTACCAAGATCGATTCCAAAGGCTTGCTTTGTCATAAAAATAAATGAAATGAAAATTTTCCAATGTTAACCGTTATATTTCAATTGAATGATAATTTTTGTGTCATAAAAATAAAAGAAAATGAAATTTTCATTTTTTTGAAAAGGAAGTGTAATTTTTCCCCAGAAAATAGAACGGAAAACACTGAGGATAAATGGAAAAAAAATAGTTCGAAATGTGATATAAAAAAGTTGGCGGAAAAATGGAAATTTCTCTTTTTGAAATGAATTCATATTTATATGGCAAAAATAAAAATAAATAAAAAAATAATAATAATAATAATAATAAGGAATGAAAATTATTGGTATCGATTTTGGGACGTCTTGCAATAAAGTTGCCTGTTTTGATGAATATGGATTAAAAATAATGCATAATAATCATAGAAATTCTAATACGCCTTCAGTTGCTCTTTTAATAGATGAAAATAAATGGATTTTTGGGGAACAGGCAGTAAAAGAAAGCCAAAAAAATCAAGAACAATTAATTTATAATACTAAAAATATGCTTGGCCGCAATTTTGAAGATTCAATTATTCAAAATTTGAAAAATAGTTGTAATTTTGGAATAGAAAAAGATGACAATAATATTAAAATAATAATTAAAGTTGATAATAAGCAATATCATTTTACACCATTGGAAATTACAGAAAAGATATTAACAAATCTTCTCAAAGTTACTAAATTATACTCATATATTAGTGATTCAATGATAGTTATTTCAATTCCTACGTTATATACCAAAAAGCAAACCAATGAATTAACACAAGTTTGTAAATCAGCAAAATTTCAAAATTTTACTTTTAAAAAAGAGCCTGTTTTAGCAGCAATTGCATATTTAAGTAACATTAAATTAGATTTGAGTCAGCAACAAAATATTGCTGTATTTAATTTTGGAATGCAATACATTGAATTTTCAATCATCAAAATTCATGACAATGCCTATGAATTATTGACAGAACAAAATGAAAATATTAATTCCAAACAGATTGATTTAAATATTTATAAATATATTCTATCAAAAATGAAAACAAAATATCCAGAAAAAAATGACTTTTTTGATCGACCAAATATACAGTCAAAATTACTCCAAAAATGTGAAGAAGCTAAAATAACTCTCTCAGAACTTGATAATGCGAATATTGTAATCGATTATGATAAACAAAACAAATTATATTATACTTTAACAATAAGAGAATTTAATGATATTAATTCACAAATATTTATTGACATTAACGAAACCTTAAATACAGCAATAATAAAAGCAGATATTCAAACAAAAGACATTAATCATTTATTTTTAGTTGGTGGTTGTACGTTAACCAGAGAAATTCAAAATATATTAAGAGAAAAAATAGGCAGAGAACCTTCTCCTTTTGTGGATCCAAGAGAAGCTGTTGCATTAGGAGCTTGCATAGCTGGAATTGCTATTTCTAATAAGAAAAATATTAGCGAAAAGTCTGTAGTTGATATTTTGATTCAGCCTGAAGAGAATAATTTCAAAAAACAAATGAAATATGGATTAGAAAATGCAAAATCTCCAATTAAAAAGAAAAACAATTTAGAAATTGCATTTAATAGCTATTTTTATGCTGATGATGAAAAGCCAAAATCTAATACATCCAGTGATAATCAGTTAAAAATTATTTTACGTAAACTAGTTGCAATGTTAACTGAGTTGTATGGCAATGAGAAAGCAAAAAAAATATTGAAAATTTCAAAAAATGAACTTGATCAGCCTGTTTCAGATATACTATTGTGCATAGGTGCAATTCAGCAATACTATAAAGCCGAAATCAAAAAAGTATCCTATGATAAAATTGATTTTTGTTGTTTTATTAATGACATATCAAAAGCTTTATTTGATTATTTTCATAAATTTGATGATATTTTTAAATATGGTTTTCAGAAAGATTTTGTTGAAAAATGCAGGAAATTAAAAGAATCTTTCATTGAAATTAAGGATCAAAAATATAATTTAGAAAGAAAAAATAATCTTTATGATTCTGATATCAAAAAATATGAAGGTCAAATTGACAGGTTAGAAAAACATAATTATTCGTTGAAACAAGAAATTTTCGCAATAAAAAAAAAGTGTAATCAACTTGAAACAGAAAATCATAAAATTGCTTCATTAGAACGCAAATATAATGAATTAGAAAAAGAAGAAAAAGGAATCATTGCTCTTGTTTGCAACACTTTTAACGATATAATTAATCCAAATGTATATTCATCAAATACCGTTTTGTTTAAATGCTATATTAATGAAATAAAAGGAAAAATTAAACGTCTTTCTAAATCAGATGAGGAAATCAGAAAGCTAGTTGATGCAAATCAATATCAACCAACATTAGACGCTGTTAAAAGTTATATTGAAACATGTAAATCATATTCTTACTTGAATTCATACATCTAAGATGGAAAGGATAAAAGTGGAACTGGTTATACAAGAGTTGGCTTTGATTATTGTAGGTTTGTTCAGAATTAATACATATTCAATATAATTAAAAAAAACAACTTAGTCTTTTGCCTTTTTTTAATAAATCAAATTATAATTCAATCATTTTTCCTATAGGTGACTTCATATCTTCTTTTAAATTGAATCCAATTTTTTTTAAGTAAAACGAATATGATGATAAACTGGATTTAAATAGGAAATCTCTCAACTGATGGTTATGAATATCTTTAAGTGTGGAGTGATTATCCTGTTAAACAGAAAATATCCTGAAAAATAAATTTATTTGATGATTATAAAAAGCATTTTATCAAATAAATAAAAATATAATACAAAAACATAAATATTTTTAACATTTTTTAATTTGCTTTAATAACGATCATTTTTTGTATAATTAAATGGTCAGTTTTTTTAATTCAAAATCAAAATTGTCCTTATAAAGTTTATACCATTTCTATAGAATGTCAACGAACAATGAAATTAAAGATCAAAAAATCAATGATATAAATGTATCAACGCCACAATCTAATTCAAATCATATGACAGCTGATCAAGAGGAAGATCTACAAGTCCAGATTCTTCAAAAATACAGAGATTTTCAACAAGAAACTGGCTGTACTAACGAAGAATTGTTTGATCTAGTTATGGATATTGAGACAGCCGAATATACAGACGAACCTATAGATATTGAAAAGATATTAAAATCAAATTATGGTGCACATGATTATTGGGATAATACCTACGCAGAAAGCAAAAAACCTTTTGAATGGTATATTCAATGGAGTGATGTTGAGCCAAAAGTATCACAATTTGTTAAAAACAAAGATCTCGCATTAATTATTGGATGCGGTAATTCCAATATGTCATATGAAGTACAGCAAAAAGACGTTAAAATGGTTGTTAGCATTGATTTTTCAAAAATAGTTATAGACCAAATGACAGAAAAATATAAAGGAAATGAAAATTTGCTCTGGTATGAAATGGACTGCACCGATATGAGTTTCAAAGACGATTTATTTGACGTTGTTTTAGATAAAGGAACATTTGATGCCATTTTCTGTGGTTTCGATAGAAGTTTAAAAATTTTATCTTCATTGAGTGAAATTTGGAGAGTTTTAAAAAACAACGGATTTTTCATTGAAATTTCATTCGGCCAGCCAAAAGATAGATTGATTTGGTTCGAGAAATCTGGTGAGAATTGGAAAATTTACGATCCAATAGTTATGCCTTTAAAAGATCTTCCTGATATTTTGATCTATGTTTTACAAAAAATTGATAATGAAGATAATAAAATAGAATCTTGAATGTTTTTGTTTTGTCACTTGCTTTTTTTTTTAAACAAGTCATTTTATTTTTCAAAAAGATTTATCTATATTAAAACAAAATACTTTATTGCATCATTCATTAACAGAATAGTTACTGATATTGGATTGGGATCTGATGACTTTTTCATTCGAGCTTTCTGAGTAATAAATGATTTCACATAATAGAGGTTCTCAAGTCAAATCAGAGCAATGCTAAACTCACATGGAAAAATGTTCATAATTGAAATAAATGAAAAAAGGCGAAATTTGGCATATAGAGTTTAAACGAGGATCTTAAATAACTTGGTAAACAAATTAGAATAAAATTTAAATGAATAAAAAAGTTGTTGATGAATATTACTTTATTATTGAATTAATAATAATCATTGTTTGGAATCAATTTTTAATATAATTCCAGAATATTTCTTTGAAAGCTTTTTAATAAATTGAAGTTGAAAAAAGATATAACATTTATATCTTTTGGTATTGATTTCACTGTTTGAATGTATAAAATAGATTATATAATATAGTAGTAATTAAACCAGTCTCTGTTTTATTTACATTATAAGCATTTAATTGTTTAACGTCTCATAAATTGATGAATAGAAGATTTTTTTATCTTTAATAAACATTGATGCTGATATATTGATCAAATATGATATTTAAATCATATATTTATTAATTCTTTCTATCCAGATAATCTTGAACAATATAAAAAAATAAGTGATAGTATGGAACCAAATGAGGCATTAACAAAAGCATTAAAAAATGATAATATTGATACTTTATAATTAATTCTTTTAAATGGAATAAATCCAAAATCAAATCCGGTTGTTCCTTTCAATATGTTTGATTTTTATGTTCCAAATGGAGAAACAAAGTATTTAAATTATTCTGCTGCTTATTGATCAATTAAATGTTTTAAACATCTTTTATGGAAATAATAAAGACTCTTTTATCAGTTCCATTAATTGATCCAAATTTATGAGATTCTGAATTACAAACTAATTCAATCATTTGGAAGAGATTCTTGCTTTATTTGTTCTTTATCAATAGATTTAACTTTGGGAATTGTTTCTGATGATTTGTTTGCATCAGAATTATTTTTAAAATCTCTTTATAATCATCATATAAATGAATCTCAAATAAATAAATCATCCATAGAAAATGAACAAACAAAACAAGAAAAACTTCCAAAACTCAACAAAAATAAATCATCAATTGATCATCATCATGAATCTGAATCTCAAGAAAAGCTTGAAATTAATTCAACAACGAATGAAGAAAAAAATGAAAAATCAGAAATTTCTAACCAAAATAATGCCGATGAAAGTAAACAAAATAAAAATGAAGCTGATAAAAAAAATCAAATAAATGAAGTTTATCAAATATAAGAACCAAGCACACCAAATTCAAACAATGAAAAAAAATTCTATCAAGAATTCAGAAATAATTACATCACCATGTTCATTGCATGTCCAAATAAAAACACTTCAAAATAAAGATGAAAAAGGTGAGGCTGAATCACTATATTCACTTGGAATTCGTTATTCAAAAGGAAATGGAGTTCCTATTGATAAAGAAAAAGCATTTAGTTTATATTTATCGGCTGCTGAGCTTGGTAATATGAATGTACAATATTCTACAGCTGCTGGCTATTTTTATGGAAAAGGAACTGAAATAAACAAAGAGAAAGCGTTTGAATTTTACCTAAAATCAAGGATTTGATAAAGCTCATTTCGCAATGGCTCACTTTTATCAGTTTGGTTTAGGTGGTATGATTTAAAGATTTGCATGAAAGATGTATTTTGTGATGAGCAACCTTGGTTAACTAAAATGTCCATTAATTAAATTTTCATTAAGGATTTCCAATGATCATCAGAAGAATGCTGTTTTTAGTTTCTTCACAGAATTTTTCGCCCAAATCTTCCATTTTGGTTTATTCGACATATCAAAACTGAAGATTTTGTTTGGCCATTTTATAATTTAGGTATTTATAATTATTATTTTTAATCTTCTTCATTTTATTGTTTAAAAAATAATTTAATTAAACCTGGTTTAAAAATTAAACAATCAAATATCATATCTAAAAAAAAATAGATGAATTGAAATATTAATATAAATTTATTATATAATTAAATATCAAGAATCGAATACATTGTATCAATTTTTAATTCAAATCATTATTGATCAATTTAATGATCTAAATGATAATCTAAATAGAATTTAATATTTCGATACATTTGGCATCTTAATTTGGATAATAAATAGGATCTTTTGGATATCCTGGAGGTGTTGGTCTAAATTTTGGTGGATTATTAGATTCAATATTCTTATTGATCGTATGATTTAAAGATTTACTTGAAAGATGTATTTTGTGATGATTAGAAATGATATTGTCTAACTTGTGATTTCCAGGAATTGGCCTTTTATGTTGATTGGTTTCTTTTTTATTTCTAATATCTGTCTTAGATCTTGAAGGTAATGGTCTTCTTTTGAGACTAGAAAGTCCATTTCTGCTAGGTGGAACAGGTTTATAATGATGATGATGTTTTGGGGCCATTGTATTTTCTAATTGGTTATTATTATTATTATTTATATGCTTATCATTTGCATTTTTATTATATTGTGGCATATCAGCTATATTATCTGAAATGGATGACCAGTTTTCAGTTTTAATTATGAATTTACTAGAAGACCTATTTTTTCTTAATCTGAATTCTTCCTCTGATTTTGTTAACTTCTTTTTAATTTTATCATCTATGTCATCAAAATTCATACTTACTCTATTCAACGCATTAATACCAATTTCATAATCAATCTGATCCTTTGTTCTTTTCAATGATTTCCTTCTCTTTACGGTTTTTGGTTTTTCGATATCATTAGTGAGCACTATGGGCTTGATCATCTATGTTAGTTTTGAAAAAAAAATGGTTTGTTTTCTTTCAGAAATAATTTATTCAATTTTTCTAAATCTTCATTTAAATAAGATTGAAAGAATAAAAACAAGTTTATAAAATATTTGAATGTATAAAACTTTTATAAAGCGCTCCATAGAAAATTGAATTATATCACTTTTCTGCATATTCAATTTATTTGAATTATAAAAAATATCATATAATAATTCTTCATAAAATATCTTAAACTTCATTAAATAAATACAAAAAATTATATTTTAACTATTGTTTTTATTTTATACATATATATAATTTTAAGGAAATATTATTTATCTAATGAATTTTTCATTTAAGACATTATAATTAACAAATATTAAAATACTTTTTCATTAATTTTTAACTTAAAAATACTGTTTACAGTATATTTTTTAACGTTGCATAACTAAGTTTTTGAATTTTCTTTTGTACAATATAAATGCTTTTGAAAACAGAAATGTAATATTAATTAAACTTTTTTTGTTTCATATGTAGATCTTCTGCATAACATAGATGGTAATTCAATTTTTCGAAAAATAAAGCTATATTTCAATTTCAGATTATATTCAAATATTTGAAATTTTCATAAATTAATAAAGCTCATGATAAAAAATGATTCTTTGAATCTGCTAATAGAACTTGACAAAATGCATCTCCAGAATATAAAGGTCCAATATCAGGTAATCATACCAGATGGTCAAGCATATGAAAGAGACGCTATAAAAAGAGCACTAGAATAAAATACCATATCATATACTACCAGAATGCCAACGTAAATGATAAAAAAAAAAAAATTTCCATTTATTAATGAATATTCCCTATAGAAAAAGTTCAAACAAAATAAAACTCCTGCTGGCTGAAAGTCCACAGAAAACGATTCTATTAACAATTTCTTTATTGAACAATAATCGAATTCAATTGTTTTTTTTTGCTTCATCAATCATTAAATTAGCCAAATTAAACTTTGACAGAGCATCTTGCTTTAATTTTACTGCTTCCCTGAAATATTCGGCTGACAAAAGATAATTTTGTTCAGCAACACCAAATCCTTTCTTGTAAAAAATTTCAAGATTATTTTTTGCAAATTGATTATAGATGCATGACACTTTTTTATACAAATGGCAAGCTTTTTGAATGTCCTTTTTTGACATATTTTCAACTATATAAATCGGTGAGAAATAGTTGAGCCTTTCAATTTTCTTTTCTTGATGAGAATTATTTCGAAATTAAAGACCCTTGTTAAAAAAGCTCTTTTTTTCAAAATTGGCCGCATAAATATAAAATTATATCTGTTAATATGTTTAACAATATGATATTATATAATATAATCAAATCAAAAAAGAAAGAAAAAACTTTGTGGATTTTGAGAAATGCATTATTTTAAAAACTTACTATTTTTTTAAAAAAGGAAAGACTTTTGGTCATCTCTATAGCAATAAATTAGTTTTTATGGTAATAGATGTCATTTGTATATAAAAATATTAATAAAATTTATTGAAAAAAGAAATTTTGAAAATATTTATGAAGTATTTTTTACAATAATCAATGTTATATTAAAACAAATAGATTGAATATAAAAATATTTTATTGTTTTTATTGTATGAATTCAACAGGTTAATCAGGAAAATGCAATTTAAAATAGTTACGTTATAAATGACCGTTAAATAACTTAAGGCGAATACCTCTTTTGAATTAATTTTGAAAGATATCATTCAAAAAGATTAAAAATTTTGAAAATTGCTATTTAATGCAACCTATTTCTTATAGTATTCATGATTTTGGATATTCAAAAGAAATTAAAGTTGATTCTTATACGATAGAATGTTTCCAAAAAGCAATTGCTGATGATCTCAAAGTCGGAGATAATATAATTAAAATTATTAATCCCCCAGACGAACAACAATTAAAAAATACCAATAATAAATTTCATTTGGATATATCAATTGAAAATTGCATTCATGATATCAACTTATCATTAAGCCTTCCAAAAAATAAAAAAATTCAAATCAAAGATGGCTATAAAATGCGACTCAACGAAATAATTCAAGCCATTAAAAAAGAAGGCTTTTATTTCTCCGAATTATGCATAAAGAAATATCTTAAAATCCTCGTTTCAAAGACGAAAAAAACGAAATCAATTTTTCCATTTTTAGGTATATCAAAAAGTGACACTGTAACTATTGAAATATCGCATGATACAGTTATAATCAAGCAGCATAAAAAAAAAAGATTTATTTTTTCAAGCGAGGAAAATGCATCTGCTGCTTACAAACTTATAGAGGAAACTTTTCCAGAAAGCCACTCAGTTTCAATCATGAACAAACACAAAAAGAAATTGGAAAGAGACAGCAATTTAGATAAAAAAGAGAAATATGAAATTGAAATAACATATAATATAGCCATTTGTCCTCTGCATGAAGGAAAAAAATCATATCTGTATTTTAACTTTCTCCCAACATTAAATGACTTACGACAAGCAATTTCCAAAGATGTTTTTAAAGGAAAAGTTAAGTCAAAAAAATTAATCATTTATAATGAAAACAAAGAGCCGATCAACGATAAAGATGCCCGCTTAGATAGTGTTCAAAGTCCACTTAATTCCACTCTCTATTTCTGGTTCAAAGGGAAAAAACAAGAAGCTAAAAAACAAGAATCTCAAACAACTAAAGAGAAGACAACTGATTCAAAGAAAAAGGAAGAATCGCCAACATTGAAAATAAAATTCAGAATGAAGGCAAAAGGTGAAAAAAATTCTGAGAAATTTTATGAAAATATTCATACAAAATCAACAATTGGTGATGTCATTAAAAAAATTACAAAACATCAGAAAATTGAAGCTAATGTCACCATCAAAGATCTGGGAAAAAGTGATCTTAACCCGGATGTCATTGTTGAAAATATCATCGATCATATTACGAGAAAAAATAGCAAAGGTGACATAGAGTACATAATGTACGTTGAGCTCACGCCAAAAAATAAGTCCGATTCCACACAGAAAACTTCGAAACATAATGATGACGATGACAATGACAGCAGTAAATTGGAGAAAGCAGCTAATGTAGAGGATTCAACTAGTCATACAACGACAAATGATGAACCAAATAAACAACAAGTTGAAAACAATGCAAATGACAATGACAGCTGTAATCAAGAAGCAAAAGAGACGCCCCAAAAAGGTAATGAGAATAAATCACCAAAATCAAAAAAGCAGGTTCCTCTCTCAAAATTTATGCCAAAAAAAAGCCCAGTTGTTAATTCATCATCAAACCTTGAACCTTATACTAAAAAGGGCAAAAGAAGCTACTTATTCGCATATGAAAATCAACAAATAGACTTGAAAATACGAGATGATTCAACTCTGCTTGCTAACGAAGAAAAGATAAAAAGCAAATTGCACATTAATCCAAACAAAGATATTGAATTCATTTTCATGAAGAATGATCATGAAGAAGAGCCAATTCAAGACAAGTCTCAAGAAATGAAAACATTCTCAGAAGGAAAGATCAAAGTAGTTCTCAAAATCCAAGAAAACAATCAAGAAGAAGAAGAGAAAAGTTACATCTACCATTACCAAACAAACCAAAGCAATGATGTTGAAGAAATTGAGCTGAATCAAGACGCAACTGTTGCAACAATGAAAATGGAAATTGCTAAAAGAAACAACGCTAAGGCTTCCAATATTAGAATTCTTTTTGCAGGCAAGGAACTTCTTGATACAATTCTGCTTGAATCACTCGATATCGGCGATTCAACCGTCTTTGTGTACATTCGATCAGAAGAAGACCTTTTATTATTAACAGCTAAAGCACTCCAAGTTATTGATTATTCATATGAAATTGAAGAAGAAGAAGAAGAAAATTCTAATTAATAAATAATATATAACAAAAAAGAAAAAGTTAGTTATCAATAAATTTAATATGACCAGAAATTTACAATTTTTTAATTATGTATTTTTTTTTTTTCTGTGCTAATTCAAAATTGAAAACTCCGATAACTACTTTTTAAATGAGTTATTTGAAAATCAAACTCATAGAATAATTTGAGAAGTGAATGAAAATTTTAAACTGGGATTCAAAAGTCGAACCACTTTCAACCTTATATTGGCCTTTTGAGCGGTTATTTTATTTTTCTTCTTCTCAATTTAGAACACTTTTCCATTCAATTAGTGGTATGAGTTTTGATTCGTCTCAATTTTGCATTTTTCAATGCAAAAAAAATAAAAAAATTGAATAAAAATGTGTATAGTAACGGCAAAAATATAAAATTGCTTTATTTTTTAAATATATATTGTAATTAATGTATTATTAAATATTGAATATAATATTGTCTGGTTTTAATCGATAAATGCATCGGTAAACAAAAAACTTTTTTTGTGAAAAATGATTACAATAAATATTCAATTTAATAAAAATATTTTTTTTTTCATATCTTTTTATTATATTGTTTTTTCGATATATTTTATATATTTATATTATTATGTTAAATTTGTTATATTATTTATTATTTCTGTAACTTTTAATATTTGCATTTGTTTTAATTATTAAAATTATATTTATACTGCAAAGGTGATATTTATGTTTTTCTTCATGTTAACATGTTAGTTTACTCTTGTGAGCATAAAATAATACATTATTACTATCATCAGCATGACCAAGGTTTGATTTTTATTTTGAAATAATAATTGATGCTAGAACTCATATTCACTAAAATTACTCTAAATACATGAATGTATATCTCGTTGGTAAACAAAACTATAATTCTTCTTGGTTTCAATCAATAAAAAAATGGAATTTCGTTCTTTGGTATTTTAAAATTTATATTTTATTTTTTATATTTTTATTAACTCAAAGCATAATATAATTATTTCAATTTTGTTATATTTTATTTTTAGATTTATTCATTTATTCAGTATCAATAGAAAATGGATCATTGAAAAAAAAATTCAGAATGTATTTTGAATTCATATCTCAATATTTTTGAATATATATATCAATATATATCTTAATATTTATGAGATATTGAAATATTTGAAATAACCTTTTAAAAAGTGTTTACATTTTATGTCAATTTTAATATATATATTCATTGATTGTAAAGATATATATTCATTTATTTATATCTAATATATATATTATGTTTGATATAAAATATTGTAAATTGATATTACAGCTAATATCAATGGATTAATGAAATTATCGAGGTCCATATTTAAAAGAAATTCTTAGATGCACCTATCGAGTAGTTTGTTGCAATTATTAGTTCATTTTATTTCATACACGAATAAAAATAATATATTAAATTTGTAAGAAATAAAATTAACCAGAATCCTCTAAAATAATAAAAATTTAACAAAAAACTAATTTTTTTTTTTAAATTCCTTAAATTTTAGTTCATTTTTAAATATATACCTCAGGAGCATGCTAATATCAATATATGATACAGAATAAGGTATTATATTTATTAATTCTTTCTCAAATAATGTTAGATAAGAAAGATATTCTAATTATAATAATAATAAAAAAGTTCAAAATCTCCCTTTAAAATTAAAATATTAGAGCCTAATTGCGATATTAATAAATATTTATAAAAGAACAATGTAAAAAAATAAATAATTTGGTGGATATTTTCAAAATATTGAAAAATCCAAAATACGTTATTTTCGTTACTATACACATGAATAAAAAGATTTTTTTATTGAATGAAAAAAAAAAAAGATGAAAAGAAATGTCTTCCATTATTTAATCCAAGTAAGAATTTGCTAAAAAGTGTTCCAAAATATCAGAGAAATTAAAATTTATATTTGCGCCTTTCCGATTGATTTAAATTTTTTGAGAAATTTCTCAAATAATCAACAAAATGCTCAACTCTGGGCTTGCCAGATTCAACGAGTGTCTGTTTGGAGAAGAGACAATGAACTCGATTTCAATGACAAAATGTGTTGGAGACGCTCACTTTATGTCACCAGAAATGATGAAAGAAAAAGAATATGACAACAAAACAGACGTTTTCTCTTTCGGAATTGTTTTGTTCTACATTTTTGTTGGAAAGCTTCCGGAGCAAACAATAAAAGAAAAGGCACAAGAAAAACAAATCAAATTGCCAGATGAATCACCATCAATAAGCCAAATCTGCATTGATTTGATATCAATGTGTATATCATTTGATCCGAAAGAACGCCCATCATTCGATGAGATATTGTGCTTTTTAAGGAAGAACAAATTCATGCTTTCATCTGATGTAGATCCATCTATTGTTGAAGTAAGAGATAATGAACTTGAATCAATTAAAGAATAATTAGTTATTTTTTTAACTTAAAACGTATCAATAATAAGAGTTTATCTTTTGATTATTAAGTAAATTGATTATAAGTGATTACTTTTTATTCTTTATCAACACCGCAGACTAACTCGAAAAGAGAGGGTTAATACTGTTTCACTTTTTTATTTAGTCGCTTGAATAAGAAGTTTTGGACTAGCACATTAATAACACACTTAAAACTATAATTGTAATTGAGGTTGGTGATCTTATTTTAATATAGGGTTTCCATAAAATTTCGGGACTCTCAAAATCTGAACAATATTAGACTTCAAAAAATAGTTAATAGTAAAGTTCAAATGTCAGAGAATTTATATATATATTTTTGAAGGACATCATTGGTTTGTATCCGAGTTTGAAAATCATATGTATTTTGAAAAATGAAAAAATGATGCTTTTTTCAGTAAAAAAAAAAAATGAGGTTTTTTTTATGTATCACCTATAACCTTTATTTATCTTAAACCAAAACTAAGTAAAATGTTTTAATATCATCTTAATTATTAATAAATATGATATTTTTTAATTTAAAGGATTAACGAAAAGCTATGATTGCTCATTTTCATCATTGGCATATAATACATTATTGATCTTATAAAACATAGGTCTTTTAATTTAATTTTAATTTATAAACTTAACTCTAATATTCGTGTAATATTAAGTAATTATATATAAAAACATTTTTAATAACTTGTAGGCATCTAAGAAAAAATGCATTTTATTTCATTTTTTGATTTGTCAAATTTATTCAATTCCAAAATTTTCAAATTTTTGCATTAAATTTGATTAAAGCAGGTGATTAAACAAAGATATATCATTTTTAAAATGTTATGCTTTAATTTTCTTCGTATTGTAGATGTTGGTATAACAAAAAATTAATTTTTAATAACTGTAACCCAAAATATACAGAAAAAGTTGAAATGTCATGTTTGATCAAAAAATGTCATTTAACTTAACATGATCTCAATGATTTTGATTTAAAAAAAATGTTAATTAATTGTCCAGACATTAACAGTTAATATATATAATTTTTATTTAGATATAATGATTCTAGTATAGAGAGCATGTTAAGTTAAATTTTTAAAATTTCTTTCATACTGATCCAAATGAATAAATATTTTTTTCTTTCAATAATGTGCAACCCTCAAATGCGTTATCTTCAATTTTAATAAATGAATTAAGTATAAAAATTTTCTCTAATGATGCACATCCTTTGAATGATTCTGAACCAATCGTTGTTACCGTTGAAGGAATTGAAATTTGTGACAATGATGAACATCCTTCAAATAAACAGTTTTCAATAGATGTGATTGATGCAGATATTGTTATTTCTTTCAATGATGTGCAATTTTTGAATGATTCTGAACCAATTGATGTTACTGATGATGGAATTATTATTTCTGTTAATGATGAACACCCTTGAAATGCATTAGATTTTATCATTGTTATTGAGTCTGGAATTATTATTGTTTTCAATGATGAATAATCTTTGAATGCATTATTTGAAATTGTTGTGATTGTTTTAGGAAGGATAATGGTATTTATTTGTTTAATAATTGAATATTCAATTTTTGTTATTTCATGTTTAGATGTATTAATTATCATTTCCGTTAATGAAATACATTCTTCAAATGAATTATTTTGAATTTTCGTTTCATAAGGATCAATCGTGATTTTTCTTATTTTATTGCATTTCTTGAATGAATGTTTACCAATCATTTTGATATTCGGCATAATTATTAATTCTTTCAAAGAAGAACAATTTTCGAAAGCATTATCACCAATTATTTTTACTGACTTTGGAATTGATATTTCACTCAATGATGAACAATCTTTAAATAAAGAAGATCCTATAAATGCTATTGATGAAGGAAGATCAATTTTTTCCAATGATGTGCAATTTTCGAAAGCATTGTCACCAATTATTTTGACTGACTCTGGAATTGATATTTCATTCAATGAAGAACAATCTTTAAATGAAGAGGATTCAATCGATACTAAAGATGAAGGAAGACTAATTTTTATCAATGAAGAACATCCTTCAAATAAATTCTTTTTAATTGATGTGATTAAGTTTGGTATTGATATCTCTATCAAAGAAGAACAATTTATAAATGAACAATGTCCAATTGATTCTAGAGAAGATGAAAAATAAATTTGATTTAATGATTTGCATTCACTGAAGGCATTGTCGCCAATTGTTTTTACCGAATCAGGAAAAGTTATTTCTTTTAACGATGAACATTTATTAAAGGAAAAAGATCTGATGTATTTTATTGATGATGGAATATTTATTTCTTTTAATGATGAACATCCTTCAAATAAGTTGTTTTCAATAGATGTGATTGATGCAGATATTGTTATTTCTTTCAATGATGTGCAATTTTTGAATGATTCTGAACCAATTGATGTTACTGATGATGGAATTATTATTTCTGTTAATGATGAACACCCTTGAAATGCATTAGATTTTATCATTGTTATTGAGTCTGGAATTATAATTGCCTTCAAGGACGAGCAATTTTTGAAAGAATTTGATCCAATAGTTTTAACATTTGAAGGAATTTCAATCTTTTCTAATGATGAACATCCTTCAAATAAATTGTTTTCAATAGATGATATTGAATTTGGAATAGCAATTTCTTTCAATGATGAACAATCTTTGAATGAATTGGGAAAAATAGCTGTGATTGTCGATGGGATGATAATTTTTTTAAGTGAGGAAAATCCTTCAAATGCATTATTTGAAATTGTTGTGATTGTTTTAGGAAGGATAATGGTATTTATTTGTTTAATAATTGAATATTCAATTTTTGTTATTTCATGTTTAGATGTATTAATTATCATTTCCGTTAATGAAATACATTCTTCAAATGAATTATTTTGAATTTTCGTTTCATAAGGATCAATCGTGATTTTTCTTATTTTATTACATTTCTTGAATGAATGTTTACCAATCATTTTGATATTCGGCATAATTATTAATTCTTTCAAAGAAGAACAATTTTCAAAAGCATTATCACCAATTATTTTAACTGACTCTGGAATTGATATTTCACTCAATGATGAACAATCTTTAAATAAAGAAGATCCTATAAATGCTATTGATGAAGGAAGATCAATTAAAACTAAAGAGGAGCATCCTTCAAATGCATTATTTCCAATTGTTGTAACTGAATTTGGAATTCGTATTTCTTTTAATGATTTACAAAATGCAAAAGAAGAGTTACCTATCATTTTCAAAGTTGGAGGAAAGAAAACCTTTGTTATAAAAGAACATTCTATAAATGCTGAATTATCTATAATACTCAACGGTGGTTTTAATAAAATTGTATTAATAATATTTTTATTGAAGTTTTTGTGGTATATTTTGTTTACTTCATTAACAGAGAAAATAATTTCAGCATTCTTAAGAAATTCATCTTTGATGTAATTAATAAATTTCAAATCATTTTCAATTGTATTTTCATAATACCACAATTCGATTGAAGTGGATAAAAAATTATTAAGTATGAAACTTATTACACTTTTTAACAAATTAACGTCATTCTTTGAGTGCAACTCTTGCAATTCTTTTGAATGAAAACAGAAATGTTTGGAAATTTCTGCTTTGTTATATTTTGAATCAACCTCTTGTTTTGAAGCATATTTCATATAATGAGATATTAAGAAAAACTGTCCATCACCAGATAAATCAGAAAATGAATTATTCACAAGTTTAAGCTTCTGAAATATAACAAGGAAAGTATTGCTTTTTTCAAGTCCTTTTCTTTTAGCAACAATCAAACATTTAATTGCATCAGATTTATTTCTTTCACATCCTTCACCAATGAAAAGCATTTTACCAAGCTGATAAAGACAATCAGGATCTTCTTTACTGGCACCTCTTTGGAAATATTCTTTTGCTTCTGAGTATTTTTTATCTTTTTTGAAAAGCTTTCCTAATAAAAGAAAGCTTTTACAGTCGTCTCCTTTCATATTAATTAAATATAATTTGGCTTTGATTAGGTCTCTTTGAACAAATTTTCCTTTAATTAATAAAGAGCAGTAGTAAAAGATTGCATCTTCACACTTTTTATTAATGGAAGCTTCTAAAAATTTGATACCAAGATCAATATTTTGTGAACAGTTATTTCCTTCAATCAAATCTTTGCTTTTAATGAATAAATTTTTTGAGCTAGTTTTCGTTATAATCTGGTCTATTTCTTCATTTGACAACTTTTTATCATCTTTTGAATGTTTTTTATCATCTGATTTCAAATTGCCTGTATCATCTGCTTTTGGCAAATCTTTATTATGCGATTTTGATGAATGTTTTTTCTTGTTTACACTTGAATGGTGTTTTGAATGCTTGTGAATTTTATCAGTGTCATCATCAGTATTACTTTCATCTTTGATTTCATCATTTTCATCTTGCTTTTTATTAGTTACTGTAATTGCTCTTCTACCGCTAATAACTGCTTTATAAAACTCACTTTTATTATGTAGTATCTTTACTGTTGCCCTTCTTTTTCTTTTATTTTTGATAAACGCATCGAAATCAATTGGTTCAAATTTAATTTTATTTTGAGTGGTTTCATCAGAACCAGATTGATCTTGTTGGATACTATTTTGACCATTTCCAACAAAATTATCGTAATTTATTGATTGATTTTGTTTAAAATAAGATTCAGAAGTTTCAACAAAGTCAACATAATCATAATAGTCAACTTCATCAACTAATTCAGTAATGAATTCTTTATTGCTTTTAAATTCTTCAACAATTTCTTTGAATTTTGGCCTGTCTTCTGGTTTTTCTGACCAGCATCTTTGGATTAGATCACAATAAACATCAGGAATATAGCCTGTCAAATTTGGCCGAATACCATCATCAATTCTTTGATTTAATTCGTTAAAATTAAGTCCATCATATGAAAAGTGCCCATTCAAAATCTCGTAAGCTATAAATGCATAAGAATAAACATCACTTGATTCTGAATATATATTATAATTTATTGCTTCTGGTGCTGAATATGCAATTGTACCTTTAAATCCTTGTTGTGATTGATAATTCAAATTTGGGAAGAGGCAATTTTGAATTTTTGAAAATCCAAAATCTGCAATTTTCGGAAAGCAATGTGAATCTAATAGTATGTTTGCTGGTTTTAAATCTCTATGAATGATTCCATACTCATGCATGAACATCAGTCCGGCTGCTATTCCAAAAATATTAATTAATTTTCGAGTATCATCCCACACATCAAGTTTTTGGCCCAAATCCTCTAATTTAATCATATCTTCCAAAGATTCTTTTTGGGCAAGTTCTGTAACAATTGTTGGGTAATTATCACCAGAAAAATCTGTTGGACTGTATCCAATAAATTTTATTATTGAAGGATGATACAATGAGGCCATTAAATTTACTTCACGGAAAAGCTGGTGCGTTAAATCTGCATCTTTTGAACTTTCATCAAATTTTTGTTTAGATATTTTCGCTGCAAACTCCTTCCCTGTTGATTTTTCTTTGACAACATAAACATTCCCAAAATTTCCGCCCCCAATTTTTTTTTGTAATTCGAATTGATTTAGATCAAACTCCATAAAAGAGAAATAATAAATATGGTTCATATCTTATCTAATATTCAATACTTTTATTTAAAAATTTAAATATAAAAATAAATCTATATTTATCTTTTATATATTTACTTTATTTTTATTAAAATCTTTTAATAAATTAAATAATTGTAAAAATTCTGATTGTCATTAATTAAATGGTAATTGATTTGTTTCTGAAATTATGAGCGTTTTTATAGTTTTATGTTCAGAATTTTTTCTGACAAATTGAATTAAAACGAATACTAAAAAAAAACATATATAATATGATTTTAAATAAATGTAGGGCTGAATATTAGTTTTTAATAACTTATTTTATAATTATTAAATGTTGTTTCAGCATTATTTATCTAAGATAGATGGATTCATTTCATTTCAATAAACATTTATAATGATACATTCTATTATTTGATTTTAAAATCAAAAAAAGATATTATATAACTTTTTGATGATAATTAAAAAATAGTAAATACTATAAATAATATCTTTTTGGAAATGTAGTAGAAAGAAGTTGTCATGATTCCTGGTCAGAGCCCAGGACTCCTGACAACCCCCGTGAATGCCTCCACCCTGCCGAAACGACCCTAAAAACACCAGTTACAAAGCCCTCAACGACTACCTCTTCCCCCTGCCCAAACGCCCTCTAAAACACCCGTTAGCGTGACTCCAGCGACTACCTCATAAACAGCTCCACACTGCCCAAACGACCCTAAAAACACCCGTTAGCGTGACTCCAACGGCTACCTCATTCACGGCTCCCATCCTCAGTGGAGTGACGGCTTCGGAGGTCGATCATGACCACCCCATAACCACACTTTTTATCAGGTATGAAAGAAATGAACTACAACCAATCCGTCGAAATCGATGACGCAAACGTAAGTAGTGTAGTATGTGCGTATTGGGGGTCAGATAATTAATCACATCTGACGGTCTACCCCATGTTAGTCGCCCAAGGGTTTCATGCGATTTTCCTTATTTTCTAACCCATTTTCAGAACTCAAGGTTTTCTAGCTCACTGTCTACAACACTGTGAGCCCCAACTATGAAACTCAATGATTTCTAGCACTTTTTTAGAGTCGAATAATTTGAGCCTCCAATTGACAGCCAAACAGTAAATCAAATATTTTTTTAAATTTTTATTTCATTACAAAATGGCTTGCAATAGCAAATCACTTAGAGTTTTCGAATATATCAACAATCTTATCTCACTATTGGAAAACCCTGATGATTTCAATAAATGTGATTTCACACTGCTTTGCGAAAAATATCCTATTATCAACAAATCGAGTTTTATTGCGAAAGTGTTATACATTTCACTACAAACACCGGATAAAACAATTAGATTCTACCCAGATAAAATCAAAGAAATGGGGTTTGAGCACGTCGTTTTAACATCTAATACAAGGAGAAGAATTAACTGTAATTCATTAGAGTTCTTTGTTAACGGTAATACAGAAAAGCAAGTATATAAAGAACATGAATATTATAACTATTCTATTGAACGAATCAACAAAACAAACCGTGATATGTTATTAAAGCTAAGAGAGAAATATGATATACCAGAACCAACAATATTTAAGGGTACTCATCAAAATATTGTATTAGACTAAAAAAATATACTTTGAATATACCATATTTTTTTTATACACAACTAATAAACTCTATACTACCTTCTCGTGTGTTCACCAAGATGAAATCATGATTTTTCATACAACAATATCTCCTCCACAAATCTTCGAATTCAATTGGCATAACAACTTGTTGGTATATATAACCCATTTTCTGTCGTGAGAATCCATTAAATATGAAGAAAGATGTGCAGTTATTCTTGTAATCCGTCGGTATTGCTTTAAAGAATTGAACATTAACATAGACAATAGAATGTTTGTGTCGTAATTGAGTGATATAATTGGTAAAATAAGCTGATTTCAATAGCTTTGATTTAATGAAATCCTCGCATAATATGATAGTATTAAGAGGCTTTGCAGACCGAGACGAAGTCTTTGAAATACATAAAAAGGAGAGCATCTTATTTATCTTCTCTTCACAAGCAAAGCTTGGGCCAGCAGAGCTGTCATCTAATCGAGTATTATTATTAACGTATTTATCATACAATTCTTTCCATAAATCAAGTTCTTTTAAGTAATTCTCAGCATTTGAATCAGATATGACTTTCACAGGAAGTTTAATCAATTCTCGCTGGGCCTCAAATGTTGAATCATTTATAACTCCATTCTTACTAATATAAACAATTAAATGAGCAGCACCAGGGATTCTTGATATTTGAATAATATCACGCAATACAATATGAGATTTACCCTTTCCTTGAGCTCCAACAATGATGTTTAATGAATTATAATTTGCGTAGATACCATTAGCAATTGGTCTAATAGATTCACTCAATATCTTGGATTCATTTTTTTTATACGCTTTACTCATCTCAATGTCGATGTTAAAAAAGGGTTTTACCTGAGGTTCAGCAAATAGCTCTTCTGAATCACTAGAATCTGAAAAAAACACTGTCGAATAATCAAACTTTGTAGGTTTAAGCATTTCTTAGCAATAAAGTTTCTGTCGCATCTCTTCACTTAATTCAGGTGGTTCATCAGGTTTCAATGCTGATATTATCACAAATAACTCCATAACATTAACAGCTAGAATCATACATAAAAGTATCTCACAAAACATTTCTTATTAAGAAAAAGTAATTAGCAACAATATTTGAGTGATATTGCATATTTGACAAACTCTGTATAGACATGATTGTAGCAGTATTTTAGTTCTTCGGATTTACCATCTTTAGTGATTAATATCTTATCAATCTTTATCAGTTTTGCAACACTAGCAACACAACAGCCAGGTTCTTCATCTTCAATAACCAAATCAACTTTATCACAATCTGTCAACAGCTTTATCATATCCATTAATAATGTCGATTTACATACTACATAAGAGTTTACCTTTAATGGGTTATTCTCATACATCCCAACAAGCAACTCCAAAAATTTGTTTTTCTTTTCAAGTGTATCCAACTCATTTCCTAAATCTGCAAGCCCCCTTTCTTGGGCAACACTGTTGGTTGGAGGTATGTATTGAGAAGCAAACCCCTCCTGTGGGGTCTGTGGTATAGTAAAATTTACATTTTGTGGTTGCGGTATTTGTGGATATGCTACTGCACTTCCTCTTTGAGGAGCTAATTTGATTTCTATATTTGTTTCTTGACTCTGTTTTACACTTGCATCGTTTTCTGAGCTCAATATACGTGCTTTATTCAAAGACATTTCAGTGCAAAAAAATCTCTATACATCTTACTCTTTATTGGTTAATCTATCAAATTCTTTTTCGAGTTTGTGAACTTTCTCTTTTAAAGATTCAATATCTTCAATTAACGATTCTCTTACTGCTAATCCATTTGAGCCAAGCATACCTGATTTTACGTTATTGAGATGCTGTTTATAGTCGTAGCATTTCTCTTTTAGCGCTCGTTTGATTCTTTTAAGTTCAGGAATTTCCCTCTTATAATCACTTAATTCAGTCATTTATTTCAATACAAAAATGTCTTTTCAACAGAGACGCACGATAAGAGATGATAAAAGAATGAATTTCTACGACAGACTTCAATTGGAAATGCAAAAAGAGCGTACCAGAATCAATTCTGCACCTATAATCAAGAAGAGAGATTTGAAGGGAACTATAAACCATGAAAAGCCTCCAATAACTACAAAAAAACTCAACTATCATACATATTCTTTAAACCATTCAGTGGTCCCAATTAATAGTAAGATTTAAGCTACATATTATTCATAGTATTAATATATTTAGCTATCTGATTCACAGTTGATGTTAGTTCTATTATTTTTTTCTCTGATTGCTCAATACGATTCGCTAGAAGCTCATTCGCATGAATGCGCGATATCATCTGCTTAATCTCATCCTTTACACTTTCAATATCAGCTCTGATAACATCTTGTTCTAACTCTTTTAGGTCTTCCTTTTTAAACACTTTTTTTAGAAATATATCACCCCCAACTCTCTTATTTCCTTCTTTCGAACAATTCTTTTTTGTTATTCTATATTCAACACCATCGGGGGTAATAATCTTATATACTCTATTGAGGTACTGTGTGGTGCGTCCATTCATCTCGTCCTTGTGCTTCTGGTAGAACAAATTAAATTCTTCGATGGATTTGAAGTTTTTTGTTTCTTCAGTTATTTCGTTAATTACTTCCAATTCCATTTATTTTCAAAAAAATTTTTTTGTTTTTATTCTACTTCATTTATCAAGCTCTTACCAATTCTCATTCCTCTATCGACAACATTCAACCCTGTGTCAATTGCTCTTATAGTGTCTCCAATAAGAGGTATATCACCTAAAACAGGCTTTACCGCACTGGTAACTCTTTTACCAATTTCAACAACTTTAGGAAGCGCTTTACCGACTTTAGTTGCAACATTCTTAATTGTATTGCCAACTGATTTAAAAGCATTTTTCATTTTCTTGAAGATTCCGATACCCATTGTTTTTATAATGAAAAAAGTCCTGTAATAAGTACTTTTTTTGTATCATAAATGTTGTATCGCAACGAAAGAGCACATAATTACAAAATCGAAGCTGGGAATGTACTTGACACTTTTAATAAGATGCGTGAAATGATTAACACTAATGATGGTACACGCTCATTTTCATTCAGAACAGTTGATTGTCATGACCAACCCGCACCATTTCATCAAGGACAGTATTCCCAAATCAGTTTAACACATCCTGACCACTTCATTAGTGATGTTGATAAAGGATTCCTCACCTTTCACATCAAACTAGATTTACAACTCAATACTGATTTAGCAAAATTACAACAAATTGATGACCCAAATAACTTCTACAAATTATTTGTCGGGCTCAAATCTTCTAATCAATTGTTTGACCGTTTGGAGATTCTCCATAATAATGTAAACGTTGGATATCAGCAAAATGAATGCATTCGTGAAGGGTTTTTGTATTCCACTGTTAAACCAGAGACTGAGAAGAAACGTAGGCGTTTTGTACATTCACTTTGGGAAAACGTTTCAAATTATTCACAAACTGTTGCTGGTGCTTATGTTAACCTCAATTCATTCAAATCTAATGGTAAATCCCAAGTTGAATTTGATTTAAACGTACCATTCGATGATTTACTTGCATTACAAGCATTCGATTTATTCCCTAATGGTATCATAGGTGATTTATCAATTCGTTTCCAAGTATCACCCGCAGGATTAGTTTGGGCCGCTATAGACCCTTATACTGTTGCTGAAACAAAAGCTTATCTAGAAGATAATGATAGTATCTCATCTGCAGAATTAGAAAGATTGAAAGAAATAAAGGCCCGCGGTCACTTGAAACATCAATTTACACAAATTGGTAATGAAGCTATAATTCCAGGTCCTGGTGCTCCATCTCCAGACCCATCTCCAACACCAGACCCATCACCATCTCCAACACCTGACCCATCACCGTCTCCATCTCCTGAACCAACCCCAACACCTATCAAGTATAAGATTCAATATCGAATTGGTGAACAATGGGATAATGATGATGGAAGTACTGGTTACACTGATATTCTTACAGATTTGGAATTCAATTTCAGTTACACAAAGGAAGAATTTGAAGAATTTGGATTACAACCAGGTGCAACTGATGAAGAAATTTGTGTTCATAATCCTGCTGTAACATTACCACCATTAAATCATGCTGACAAAAATGGAAGATATTATGCTTGGCAAATTGTTAAAACACCAATTGTTTCTGCTAAACAGACTCTTCAAGCAATTCATGATGCTAAATCACAACTTCACAATGAAACATATTCATCACAGAAAGCCACATTAACTGTAAACAGAATGACAATCACATTATGTAAATCAAATATGCAAGGATATGGTGTCTGTGAATCTACTCGCAGAGGTATTGAAAATATATTACGTGAAGGAATTATAATACCATCCCAAAAAGTTGATTACCATTCATTCCCAATCGCTCCTGCCGCAAATGGTATCAAATCTACTTTGAATATCCCATTAATTAATGTTACTACAATGTCGATTATGTTTCCAAAACATCATAATGACCTCACTGTTTTCGAAAATCCAGTATATCAAAATTGTTATCTCAATATTGGTGGTAAGAACTTCCCAGATGAAAATGTTAGCACAATTGGTGCAAGATTCTTTGAAAATCAATTAACTGCTGGAGACCTTGATGGAATCACATTACAATGCACAAAAGAATTTGAAGATAGTATGACAATGCCAAAGAATGATGCAAATGGAGTTCGTTATAGAAATACTTTAAGTGATGCTTCTAGCTTTGTTTTCAATATTCAAACAGAACGTGCTTCAGCAGGATATTGCTATGATGGTTTGGATGGTGGATTTGGAAATATTCAAGTTCAGGTTAATGGTCAACCAATATATACAGGTCCAAATGATACTTACTATAATGTTAACGAAGAAGGAACAGTACATCCACCACCAACTCAATTATGGCTCACAAGAGATACATACTTTAAACTTTCACTTAACGGATTGGAATATGTTGATGATGAAACGCCAGCTGGCAGTCAAGTTAATGAATAAATTGATTTGAGAAAACCGGTAGCAGCAAAATTGCTGTGACCACATTTTTTTTTGCAAATCTATTTTTAAAATAATTTTTTATCTCCAGAACAAATGGCTTCAATAAACGTAGAACGAATTAATGATGACTACGAATTTATTCAATATAATACACATTTACGCATCATACATTCAATCAAAGATGATATGTACCAAGCTCAAAGCATAATAACTGCATGCCAATCAAATAAACTTGCAAAGCACTGGTTTGAAAATCAATCAACAAAAGAGTTATTACAAGAATTTGAGTCTCAAAAATCAACCCTCGGAATTCCGACCCTCGCCAAATCTTATGAAAAACGTGATGATTTACCTAACGGATTAAGAGGTTATTATATTCACAAGCTTCTAGTCAATCACATCGCAATGTGGGCATCACCAACATACGCAATCTATATTGCCAAACTTTTAGACTCCCAATTTGAACGTGAACGCAAACAACATCAGCAACAAATTGATGAACTCAAACCACGTGCAGTTCCAGAAAATCACAAGAATGATTACCGTTATTTGATTTACAAAGAGGATATTAATAAAGAAGGTTTCATTAGGCTTCATTTGTGTCGTCGTCATAAGAGTACTTGGAGAAAAGTTGTTAACCATTATAATAATGAAAACGAAAGATTTTACTTCAAAGATGACCTTCCTATTAGTATGACACCAAATTTAAACATCAAGAACATTATAAAAGCATCATTTGGAACAGATGATTATAAGGTTTCCAATAGTGGTAACTGTGTTGATATCAAAATAGAGCATCTCAATAAGCTCCATACATTAATTGAAGAATACTTTAATAGTATGAGCCAATAAAATCGACGGTCGGAATTCCGACCCTCGCCAAATCTTATGAAAAACGTGATGATTTACCTGTAATTGATATTTTTTTGTATATCAATACTTTTTTTGGAAAAAAATGACTAAATCAGTAAGAATCTACGATAAAGAATACAACTCCTTACTCAATTATCCTTTCAAATCCAAGTATAAATACATTGATAATTACATACAACCTTTCTTTAAAAGTGATATCAAAACAGAACCATTTATTCCTGACTTCAAGTTGAAATCATGTAAAGAATTATCAAAACCAAATTTCTCTAATGAACCAGGTTGTTGGGAAGCAGATTTGATGTTTAGCAAATACTATACTAGAGATTTGACAAAAGAAAATAAAATATATTTGGTTCTCATCAATACAAATACAAGATACCTAATCGTTGAACCTGTAAAGGATAAAGGAAATATATGGTTTTCCCTTGAACGAATTATAATAAGATATCCACAATTTCTATTCAAAACTATCAAATGTGATGGAGAACCTGGATTAAAAGAGATGAAAGATAATAGTGTTGTCATTTGGTTTTCAACAGGAGAAACTACTTTGATATTTGACTTGAAAGCTGTAATTAAAGAAGCAAGGATAAAAGAGTTTGATAAAATATTAAGTAAAATACTCGTGAACCACAAACTGGAAACTCTTAAAAAACTGCTTAAAAAAAGCGACTATTATAAACCTCGTTTCCAAAGGCTACTCAATTTACAATTTGAAGACATCCAGTTTTGGGAAAATACAATAGATTCAATCACTGATTTCTATTCTATAAGATTCATTATTAATGATTCTCCATATGCGTTAGCTCACAAAAATGTTGATTCTGTTATAAGAACTCTGAGAAATGCTTTTGGGTTAGATGAGCGAAGATTAAGTGATTATAATTTGATGAGACAAATGGTTGATTACTATAATAACACCCCTCATAGTTCTCTTCGATTTAAGAATTTTGATTATGACCCATCAGATTTTTATGACAAGAATCTTGTAAAACCAACGAAGTACATATATTATACCCCAGCTCAAATGCAAAACGATACTGATTTGGAGTGGAGATATATCAGGAAAATGCAAATGAAATTACGGGAAATCAATGATAAACAACGTTTTAAGGGGTTGTTATCTTATAATAGAGGTAATATTATATTAGTTCATCTCGATAAAAGCAAAACGCAAAAAAAGCATGAGAAGCGTAGAAGAGTATTTAATGAAATTGCTGAGTTTCTAGAGTATCGTAATGGAAATGTAATCTGCAAGTTATTAAAACCATATCAGACTGTTAAAAAAGATGAACCACAAGAAAAGCATAGTAAAGGTAGGAAACGTATGACTGATGCTGAAAAAGCTATTATTGAAGTACCTATTATATATACGAAATTCATATGTAATTCATTTGGAGACTTAAATGAAGATTACATTAAGTATTTTAACATTTAGTTTCTATGAAAAAAATGCTTATGAATAATATCAAGAATGTTGCAACAAGCAATGTAAAACAGCCCATAACAAAACGTTATTTCCACACTCAATCAACAGAATTTACGTTGCCACTTGAATTTGTATCAAGCAGAAACAAGAAATATATTGTAATTCAATATGTTGGAGCAATTGTAAAAGACTTTTTAGTTGGTGATTTAATGGTGCATTCAGATATAGTTCAATTAGATGCATATTGTGATTCATTCATTATGTTAGCTAATAAGCGTCAAACCAAATATCGAAAATACGAATTCTTCAGTAGCAATAAGAGAGATTACAAGATATGGTTTACCGATTTGTATGGCAATTCAATCATACCATCAGCATTTATCATGAGCTGCCTTCTTATTTATTAAGCTACAACTTTTCAAGAACAGAGTTCTTGTTAAGCTATAGCTTTTTTTGAATAAAAAATGAATAACAGCAACCAAAAATCGGTATTCACAGCACTGCAAGAACTTAATTTGCAAGATCCAAATTGTATCAATATTAATAAGGACCATCAACTGTTTTCATATATCTCTGAAAGAAATAGGAGAGTCTTATTGTATTTAAGTAGTAATTACCATGAATTATTTGTGCTTATTAATGGTAGTGAAGTAACGTTGGATTTACCTAAAAAAGTGGATTTCAAAGATGAGAGAAATATAAATAATACAAACGATCCTAGTCTATTACGTTTATTCACAATAACTGTGGACCTTTTTTCTAATTTTGGTAATACAGATATCCAATTTGTTGAAAAATCATTTCCTGACCTAAATAAAACATATATACTATTGATTGGAGACTATGATTATAGATATGATGTAAAAGAAACAAATAATTTCTGTTATCAACTATCTTCGAGCGTAGACGTTGATTGCACAGTTAAGCCAGTACCAATAATTATCTTTCTCTGTTTCGAAAAAGAAGCATTCATGAGCCAATGGCAGAAAGTTCGATTGCGAAATAAAAATGAAGATGCTGATATTAAAGGTTTCAAATATGAATTTCAGGATTGGAAATACCATTTTCCAGTATTCAATGTATTCAAATCAAATATCACAAGCCCTATCTTAAAGGTAAATACAAATAATTCACATCCTAGGGAGCCTTCCTTATTTAGTGGATATGACCCAAAAGTAAATATTGAATATAATAATGAAAAACTTGATATACCCGATGAAATACGCCCAAAGAAGGTATTACCATCACCAATAACTGAATTCAAATATTTTTACCAAGAACCTGAAAAATCTAGTATAGCTCGTAATACATCTAAGAATCAAAAGGTTGCAAGTCCAACAGAAGCTAAAAATGATTTCTTGTCGCAAGCGAAGCTTGGGCCTGCTATGCAGTCACAGGTAAATCCAGGAACAAATAAGGCGCATACAACAACATTCAAATTACCAGGTTCAAAAAAATAATTAGCAAGGATATAAAGTAGGTAGTAATTTTTTTATGCTTCATCTTCATCGTCATCATCATCAGAAGGTTCCTCAACAATTTCAGCTGTAGCTGGCTTTTCAACAGTTCGTGACCTAATATATGATTTATCACCAGCACCTTTATGTGCAGCCTTATATAATCCTTTGATTGTGGTGTAATTTCCACCAACTTGTGAATCAATCCAAGCATCAATATTTTCACCAAATTTGTCTTGTAATTGCTTCTTTGTTGCTGTACTTACTTTATTTTCAATTATAGCTTGAGCTAACTGTGCATATTGGTCTTTCTTATCTTCTGTGAATCCAAGACCAGTCTTAAAGATGAGGTCATTTGTTTGCTCCAATATTTCTTGTAATACTCCTGATATTTCACCATCACTATTTATTTCTCCATCAACTGGCATAGTCGCTTTAATGCTTTCATTATATTCTTTTTGAATCATAACACCCAATTCAGCATTTACGGATTTTGGATGTAATTTCTTATATTTAACCCAATCACTCCAATCATTGCGTTCATGGTCTTTCATCACTTTAGATTCATAACGTGCAATAAATATGGCTGTACATACTTTGAAATAACTAAATATACATTTTAATGGTTCCAAATCTTTGTATTCTTCAGTAGTAAATATATTGTATAAAACAGTTTGCCATATTTTTGAAAATATAGAACTCCACAAACCTCTTGCAGTAATTTTGGTACTGATTTTGGGTTTGGATAAACCAACAGATTGATATGAGTTTATTACTTTTTCTAATTTCTTATCAATTTCAGGTTTAAACTTACCTTCATTCCATTGTTCTGGAGTGTATTCCCATGTTCGTTTAGCTCCCATAAGATTCTTAAGCCATACTTCGAATGAATCATTTGTTTTACCAGCAATACGTTCGGTTTGCCATAATTTCTTATAAGGGTCTGCTTTAACAAGACGATATCCATTAATAATAACAGGCTTACCACGGGTATCAACAATAACAATATCTTCAACTCTATCACCGTTTAAATCACAAATTGGATTACCGAGAGGGTCTTTAGTGTCATGCCTAGCTGGTACTAAACGATATAATGGATATCCATTTTTATCAAATCTTTTCTTGCAATAAGCTTCTGCTCCATCTCTTGTAGCACATTTAGGTGAAAACTTGACACGGTAATTACCGTTAATAAGAATATCAAATAATTCCCCTCGATATTTACTAACATCAATACTTTGTTTGTTTTCGAAAATGTACAGGTCGCTCATACGTTTTTGTGATGCTTCAAATGTTTTACCAGCACGTTTACCAGTTGGGATAGACTTCATATATTCATTTAAGAATTCAGCAGCATTTACTTCAGGTCCTTTTGTTGCTTCAATATTTGAGTTCAATAGTTCTGAAAAGTTGGTGTGGTCATCTTCAGCTTCAATTGGTTTGTTTCTTCTAAGATATTCTTTGGTTGGTGTGCTAAAAACACGCTTCGACATTGTTTTATAGTCGGATAAAGATTCACTATCATCTTCTAGATTTACGTCAATTGCATGATAATTGTCTTTAACAACTTTGCTTTGCAAATGTTCGGCTTTCTTTGAAAGACTCGCCTGTGGCGCAGATTCACTTTGCTTTCTATATCACTCTTCTATATCACTATTCATATTAAAAAATATTTCTCTATCTCCATTTTCATTAAGGTACTTTATTAATTGTTTGAGTTGCTTTTTGTTTTTAGGTTCAGTTGTTTCTTCAAATATGTTTGTTTCTCTTATTGCATCATGTAATTGTAATGCGATATTCCTAACTCTAACATCGGAGTCATCTTTAGGATTTATAGACCTATTATAGTAACCATAAAGGTTTTTAGCAGTAAACTCTTCATTTAATAAGCCAAACCTTTCTAGTTGGTTAGCATCAATTGTAGAAGATTTATTGTAAGCATCTAATAATTGCTGACCTTCTTGATTAGATTCAGCTAACTTTCTCATTGTTTCAATATTGGTTTGTCTTCTTTGTTTCTCAAATTGCATTAGGTTATTTATGTCATCTGGTATCTTGTTGTTTTTATGTGAATCTATGTTTTCAGTTAATGATACGACAAGTAATTGAATCTGTGTAGTATCTTTTTTATTAAATAACGGATACCTTTTTGAGTCATCAGCAATACAATAAAATAAGTGTAAAGCATTAATATGATTACTATCAAGTGCAACTAAATTACTAAGTGATTCAATGTCTTTATTAATTCTGTTTCTAAAATAGTGGCCTTCCAAGTCAGGTTCTTCCTCTTCCTCAATTTGTGGAATAACAGGCTTTTCTTCCTCCGCTTGTCGGCAACTGTGTTGACTGGAACTTTGTTCCCGGAGGCTGCGAGTGCCCGCAGCTTTATCTTTTAGTAAGCCAGATATATCAATAAAGTAATTCGCTTTTGAATCAAGTATTTTAGCTAATTCATTTTTTTGTCTTTTACTTCCTTTAGGCTTTGCGTTATATTTATCAAGCATATCTTTTAGCTTTTCTTTCACGTCTTTGATATAGTTACGAGGATTCTTAAGATACTCAATAATATTGTGTATTATTGTTTTTATTTGCTCTGATTTACTATTTTGGAACATGAATATGAGCATATCTTGATAATCTTTCTTTTTCACCTCATTCATTATTAATTGTTCATCCACATCTGACGTCATTTATTATGTTCAAAATGTTTACGATAGAGCAAGCAGGTGGTATCAAAAGGGTAAATACAATAGATGAATTAATAATAGAATACATAAAACAATATGCCACTTCATGTGGGTGTAAGTGTAATAACGGAAATAATTTGGGGTCAAGCTTGAATACCGAGGAATTGAAAGAATTATTGAAACCTTACGCGAAAACAACTGATTTATTCGATTATTTGAAAACAGAGGAATTCAATAAAGAATTATTAAAGTATGCTAGTAGTGAAGAAATTCAAAACGCTGTTAATACATTACGTGATTACATTGTTAACAATTTTGCATTATCAACTGACATACCTGAAATACCTACAGATTTGGTTAATGAATCTGCTTTGACAACTGCTTTGGAACCATACGCGAAAAAAGAAGACTTGTCAGAGATACCAGAAGTACTCAAAAATAGTGAGTTGCAATTGAACATAAGAGACCAATTATCAGACGAAATGTTTCAGAAATTGATGGCTGATGATGTTAAACCATTATCAGCTCAAGCATCAATGTGTTTAACAAGTATGGCAGCTAATGAAGGTCTTCAAGCAGCTTTGGATTCTTGTGCCAGAGAATATGTTTCAAAAGAAGACCTCCCAAAGATTATTGAGCAAGTGAAAAGCGAAATCCCAGAGATTATTGAGGGGCAAACAACTATTCAATTCACAATCGCCAATAATACAATTCTTGATTTGGATTACGACCCATATCATATACTGATTGAGCAATATGGGTTGGATATTGTTTCATCAGACAGTTACTATACGGCCCATTATGTTCACGCAGACTATTCGTACAATGACGATGATGATAATCTACCCTCTCAGATACTGCGTATGGAAGGAAGTGATTCTAGTCTTTGGTATCTGTATAACTCCCATGAATTAATCAATCCAGGAACTGGTGAAACACCTGAAATATTATCATGTTCAATAACCAAAACTGTCGAACCAACAGACAAAAACGCTTATTCGGCTAGATATGTGTTAAACACTTATGCATTAAAATCTGATATTCCAGAAATAATTGATAAAACAATTACTTTCAATCAAGAATTAGAATTAACTTATGATGAAGGTAATAGTATTAATACTCTTTCGGTTCTTTATACTAATGCAAGTCAATATTTTGAAAAATGGAAACAATATGGAATGTTATTTGATGGATATGATAAGACTGATGAAAGTATTAAATATCAAGGAATATTCACTATATCAAGTATTAATAATAATGATTATGTTTTAAATAATGGCGTTCAAAATATAGCATTAACATTAGAAATGAGTTCAAGTTGTGGAGTTGTTTATGATTTTGATAACCAACATAGAATCAATGTAATAAGTTGTTATATTGCAAATGAAGATTATGATGAAACGAACAAAAACTGTGTTGTTAATCTTGCATTTCTCCAAGATAAATACGCACTGAAGAGTGATATTAAAGATGTTGATTTGACACCGTATTATACTAGTGCACAAGCTGATGAGAAGTTTGTTGATGAGGATGAATTGGCTTATGAATTGGATAAGTATGCATTGAAAACAGATATTCCAACAATTCCAACAGATTTGATTAATGAATCTGCATTGAATACTGCATTATATGGTACTGAATTGAATATTGAATATCCTGCAAAATTATATGACGGTGCATATATTACCCCTAAGCTACCAAATGCTGGAGTTCATTTGGTATTTGATGTTAATTGGGGAGATAATCAAGATGATGATATTATGCGTATTGATGTAATATTTAAACCAAATGGCTCTACTAACACTTTTGATTGCTTGGACAGATATGATAGCAATGGTAAACGCATTGATAGAATAATATGGCGTCATGATGATGGACAAATTGTATATGTATCGTATATTGCAGCACATAGAAATAATAATCCTATAGCATACAATTTCATTAGAGCACAAATTGAATCACCATTCATTAAAACCGCAAATGTTGTTGATGAAAATCCAGAACGATTCACAATTCAATGTACACAGAATGATAGTGGTTGTGCAATCCCAGATGAATATATAAGAAGAGTATTGACAACTAAAAATATTATTGTGAAGTTCAAACGAAATGCTGATGATGCATCATATGAAGAAGCTGAATATACGTATTCTGGACGAAAGGGTGCAAATCTCATATACAAATCAGTAAGTAGTGAGTCAAGCGAATCAATAGATATTCGTGTAGCTACACGTATTGTTTCATTGAGAGCCGCGGACGATACACTAACCAATATATATGATGCATCTATCACATTAATCAGCAACCAACCTGTGAACGATAATATGATTTCATCTGTGAAATATGTGAATGATAACTTTGCATTGAAAACAGAATTGATGAAAAATATTGACCAAGTGAAGAGTGAAATTCCTATTAATGTCGATTTGTCAGGTTATGTATCAAAAAATAATGATGGTTTTTAACATATGAATAGTACCGAAAGTGTTATTGCAAGTTTGGTTAGTTCTATAGTGATTCTAATACATTGCTTTATTTAGATTTAGATAGAACTGATACTTATAATACTGTTACATTATGTATAGGTCTTCATAAACTGCTATAACTGGTGAAGTATTTATATATGTTGATGGTCATAATTTCAATCATTTAGCATGTATGGTACTGCAAGAAATACAACAATTGATTCAAAAAGATTTACATGTTTCTGGCAAGATAACATCAAACGGTTCAAATACAATCACCCACTACTCCCCAATCGAGTCATCTGTAAATTCAATAAATGATTTCGTTATTGGAGCTCCAGTATATATGACTGGTAAGGTTTATAAACATGATGGTGATACGTGGATACCTTCAACTGTGAGATGATACAACAGATTGTATTTGCAGTGTCAAAACTACTGGTTCATGGAAAGAATATGTTGGTATTTGTGTTAGAATTGACCAAAAAAATAATTGTATTACCTTCACTTCACATGGTGATTATCTTGTAAAAGTTGATGATTCATCTTGTTATGGTATTGGAGATGAAGTATTTATTGATAATGAAGACAATAAATTGAAGATTCTTAGTGGTGAAACTGCAATAACATCAAAGATTAAACGTATGACTGTGGGGGTTATCACTGCAATAATAGATGATAAAACGCTTGCTGTATTCAAATACTGAGCATAGTAATTATCTTACAAGACATGTATGCAGAAAGATTAATATTCAATTTATCGCGAACAAGCTTTTGAAGGAATTCATTTCTTGTAGCAGATGGTTGATCCAAGATGAGTTGTTTATTTTCATTTGCAAATGCTAATACTTTATTACGTTGTTCATCATTGAGATTCTTTGATTTATTTAATGGGAATGAACGGTTTGTTCGTCTATGGATGACTTTTCTAGGCTCTGCTACACAGTCACAAGCTTTAGCTTTGGTATTGCTTTGCAAGTCAATTGTATGTTCTTCTAACGAATTCTCTTCACCACTTTGTGGTTCACTATTAGACGAACTGTCTTTTTTTTGTTCAGTATGTACCCATAATTTTAATGTATACAAATCAGCTATTATATCATCGATTCTTCTTATTATTTCGTTTGTCATTTGTTAAGAATAAAAAAATAACTATTTAGTTATAATTAATAAAATAATTATTCGCTGTTAAGCCACTAACAAAAGGTGCGCATGATTGATTTGGTAAAACAATCATCTTTGTATGACATCCTGTGAGAGCATTCTTGTTTACCGTTATTTTACTCATTTTATTGTTTTGCATCTGAAGATTTATATTCTTACCAAGCTTAATTGATTGATTATCAATAATAGATTTGTAATCGGAAGACACAATATGATTCTTCTTTAAAGATACACCTTTTAGTTTGAGTGATTTGGTTTGCCCATTACTGTTAAATATAGTATAACATTTAGGTGCAAGAGCTATCATGTTTTCACCATATTTTTCAATGGCACATCCCAATATCTTTTTTTCGTCTTGAATAGTGTTGATTGATGGGTTAGGCATGAATTTATATACATTCTTGTCGTAGAACTCTTTGTTTTTAATAACGTAATCAAATAATTGTTCAGGACCTTCATTTGGGTTCCCAGCAACTGCAAAATATGCTGAATCAGTATCACCCTCTATAAAATGTAGTCTATCCATATCAAAACAATTATTCATAAAATCGTAATAAAATGTGAGATACCAAAACTTTGCGTTATCAAGAGTCCACAATGATTCTTGAATGCATGTATTGCAATGATATGATTTGGGTGATTGTTGAATTAAAAATGTATTATCACTTAATTGTGCTCCACCCATATAAGTTTGAGAGATGATATATTGATAAGCTTTATTTGCATCACATATCTTGACTTTACTGAATTTCTCAGAGTTCATCCCATCATATCCATATGAACCGTTCATAGATATTTTATAAAATTTCTCATTCGCTACCTTTACTAACACCACTAATAATATCCTGACGTTTTTGCATAAAAGTGCTAACAAATTCATTAAATCCTGTATGAGCTTCATATTGTGAAACAGATTTAACATCATCAATAATCAATCCGTGGTCTAACAGAAACCAGAGATAATAATTTGAGAAAATCATGTATTCATCATGAGTATCAAGAAGCATTGTAAGCTTGCGTTCTTCCATATCTGTAGAAGTTAATTTATTTGTTTTCATGTAATTGTACATATAAGTGCCAATTGTTGATTCATCGTTTTTGATATTGATATTGCGAAACACAGGAGGTAAATTGATAAAATAGTTTATTTTAGAGGTGGGACATTTTAGTTTAACTTCAGCGTAGAACAAATATGATGGTTTATTTGAGAATCTTGATGAGTTTGTTATGATATCGAGGCATCTCTTTTTTGAAGCTTTATCTTTAACATCAATTCGTCTAATAAATGCTCCAGGCATATACATTATACCTCCATGATACTTATTAAATTCATGTTTACAAGATGAGAATGATGATGGATACAAAGAATTAAAATCGATACCAACAACATGAGATTGAACATTAGAAGTATCATATGACAAAACTCCTTTATTGTCAATATAGCGAAATTTATTAATATGAGTCTCATCTTTAATGTTTACTCGATGCATTACATTAGAGAGTCCTCCTGTGATAGCATTTCTTATTGAATAATATTCACGTTCATCGTTGATGAGTGTTGGTAAATGATGTAATTTACAATATTTTTTTAATTGGATTCTTAGAGCTGTTATTTTAGGGTCATCACGTTTACGAAGTTTATTACATTCAGCACATGCTAATAAGCAGTTATCAATTTGGTGACCTTTATTATTGTCAATTCTATCTAATGTAGGCTTATTTTGATAAGTAAAATGTTCATGACATAAATGGCATTTCCCTTTATTTGGGTCGTCATACATTTTCATAAAAGCTTCGAAATCATTTTCTGACACACATTTTGTTAAATCTCGTTGTGGTTTTTTAGGGTTTAATCTATTGTATTTCTCATCTTGATTATAATAACTATCACATTTATATTGCCACCATTTCTTGCTTGGTTTGAATGTATTATATTTATTTGTAATCCCAATGTTGTTTCTCGGATTAAAATCTTTATAAGCCAAAGCATATTTGATGCACGAAGCATTCTTTGATAATGAGAGATTTGAAAGTAAATCAACATTGTATTGAGCATTGAGTGCTATTAGATTATCAATAGGTTTAATCATCATTTCAACATCATTATCATTGTATGCTAATAGGTAGTCCCATCGTGTTGCAAAACGTTTTGAATCTTCAAGATAAGCATCATATTCTTCTTTAGTGAGAGGATTCTTTTGATTGAGATAGCTATAAAAATCATCATATGAAAATGGTTCTGATTTTGATAATACTTCATTGTAGTTCTTGTCGTTGATTGCTTCGTAAGGAAACACACCTTTTATATCACAAGCTTTAGCTTGGGTATTGCTTTGCAATTCATTGATACCACCACAAACGCTCACGTTTGAGTCAACGATTACGTTGCCAAAATCTTCGCCAAATTGCTTTAATGTACCTCCTGCAACAAATGATTGAGCATCTATGAATCTCAATTTAGTTGGATGATTATCTGATGTGAGAATGAATTGTTTTAATGAAGATAGGGTGCCAATTATTGAATTTTGTTCGACTTTCCAGAAAGAATGATTAAAATATTGTTTAAATAAATTGCTGTCAAAACGTGATGAGTTAAACCCTAATACAGTAATTACATTCATATTTTTGTTAATAGAGGTATCTGGTAAGAATGATTCATAATATGATATCTTATCTGCATAGACTTTCATTGATTGCTCGAACAACCATTTTATCCATTGTGGTATGAACTCTTGAGAGTCTCTTAATGAGAAATTCTTTGTTGTCAAGCCGTTTGATGATTTCACACAAGATGAAACTGACAACGGAATTAACCTTGAATTTATTGTTGTTGAATCAGAGATTGATTTATTTATTGATTGCTCCATTGTTTCGAAATCATATGTTATATAATATATTTCAGGTTTCCATTGAAGATTGTATGCTAAACAGTATTCATAAACAGGGTTATTCAATATGTGAGGACAATAAGGTAAAGCTTCTTTAACTGGTATGAAGTTCTTTTTAAATACACCATCACAGTGTTTAACATGAGAATCAAACCTGTTAAAATTCTTTGAACCATAATGAATATATGAATTACATTTAGGGCAAATATGTATTTGGGTAAGCTTTTCAGGATTCTTGATGTACATTATATGGATGATTTGATTTTGAGTGAAAAGTAATGCAGAATATGTTGTAAATGTTTTATCGAAAAACCACTGCTCTGATAAATCATAATATTGCTCAGAATCTGTCTTGAAAAACTCATATATGTTAACATTAATGTGATTCTTTTGTGCTAAATCTTTCATCTGCTCCATTGAAACACCTTTGAATTCATTAAGTATTTTCTTACCTTCATTTGGAATCTTTGTGTTGTATATTATATTGTGTTCTTTAAGAAGTAGTTTCTTAGCGATTTTGGTTCGTTCTTTAGTTTTATATTTTTTGGTATTTGCTAGTTCTTCATTTAAACATACAGCTAAGAATCTGAAGAAACATAGTTTATCATCTTCATTATCACATATTATGAAATCATTTTTGATGAATTCTATTGGTAAATCCTTTATGCGACCAGTTATCTTTCTCATTCTTGAAACTGTAAAAGCTATTGAACCAACTAATATAAGTTTTGTGCTTGATGATTCTGTTTCATATGAGTGTAAAACAGATTCAATATAGAGTTTAACAATATCAAGGTCTTCAAGTTTACTGATGATGATGGGGACCATTGATTGATAGTTTTTCCAAATAATATCTCTAGCTTTATAATCGTATTTCTCTTCTAATGATTCAAAATCATAAGTGTATGTTTCGAAGACTCCTGATAGTTGAAAATGAACCTTAAATGGTTTCAGCTCTTTCTTGTATACATTGTGAAGACACTCAAAGATATTATCTAATGATGCAACTTGATTGAAATAATATGTTGTTATCGGCTTGCCACTGTCTTTGCGTTGTATAGTATTTTCAGATGGATATTTATTATAGTGATTCCATTCATTTACAGCTCTATCGAAATCATGTGGCTCGTTAATCATAAGGAAATCACTATGTTTTGATGTGAAATTGTGTGCGCATTTATTGAGGTATTCATATATTTCTTCATTCTCTGGAATGTAATACTTTTGATGGTTTTTGATTAATGGAGCATCTGGGATTATCAGTTTTTCAGTCTTCTGTAATACAGGATGTTGTTGTTGTTTTATTAATTGTATTGCATCATCAACTGCTTCATAAGCCCTATTAATAGCTTCTTTTATCTCGAATTCTCTCTCGATTTGTTGTTGTTTTGTGTTGAAATAGCGTTCATCTTCTTCATTAATATCTTCTTCAAAGTAATCATCACGTTTGAGCATATCTTGGTAGTGCTGTTCATGCGAATCATCCAATATTTGTTTAAGTTTATGCTCATGTATAATGAAACTATCTATTTCTTCTGCATTTGGTAAATCATTTTTAATAAATCTGTGGGCATTACGATTATTAAGCCAATCACATAATACTTCTACGTTTTTCCTTCTATTCCAAGCTTCTGTTTTAGCAGTTGTTGTAATTGGTAGATTTGCATTGAAAAGTGTATTGATAGAATTGATTAATTCAACAATATCATCATTACTAATATTTTTAAGTGATCGGTAATCGTATCGCATTTGGGTGGAAATAAAAAATTAATTTTGATAATCGATGGATTTAAATTTTATGGCGTTCACAAGCTGTCAATTGGAGGCTCAAATTATTCGACTCTAAAAAAGTGCTAGAAATCATTGAGTTTCATAGTTGGGGCTCACAGTGTTGTAGACAGTGAGCTAGAAAACCTTGAGTTCTGAAAATGGGTTAGAAAATAAGGAAAATCGCATGAAACCCTTGGGCGACTAACATGGGGTAGACCGTCAGATGTGATTAATTATCTGACCCCCAATACGCACATACTACACTACTAACGTAGTCGACTACAACCATCTGAGACGATTAGCTCGTATGCTGGACATCAGCAACGATGACATCCGCGAATCATACAACACAGCCAAACGTAGACTGGGTATCAAAAAGAGGGTCACTGAGAAGATATTCAACCAAAACAAGTCCCGTTTCGTGGATGAGTTAGTCTATATCATCGTCGATAGAGCCCTTGAACTTGGTTACAGCAACGATGACACCAAATTCATGTCCTTCTACAACTTCGCGAAGGGATATCAAGCTGGGATGCATGCAAAAGCTCCTTCTGCACCAGATTTTGAACTTCCACCACCATCAAGGTATATCGATAGTGATGTCTACAAACAACGTATTCAGAAGAAAGCCGATGACGAGTTCTTCGGTAATCCAACCGAATACAACGACACCTTCGTCAGGGAACAACACCGAAAGAAGATTCATCTCCCAATGGATTCCTACGATTCACGCAGCAAAGAACAGCGTAGACTCAGATTCGATAGGGAACTCCATAAACGAGATACGTCCGGTATCAGAGAGCACATCAACGACATCAAAGAGTTCTGGAGAACCCAATCGATAAAGAAGACCCAAATCGAGAAAGACCTTGAAGAATTCGATATCTGGACCCCAGATGAACGTCGTGAAGAGGACATCAACAACCTCAAATCCTTCAGGGAATGGAAAGAACTGGGTAATGAGCAGCAGAGAATCGTTGACGATATCATGGAACAACTCGAAAGAAATCCACATCGATGGACCATCAATTTCGAAGAGCTCAACAACAAGGGTCGTAAGCAGTTGTTCCCTCGATTGAAAGAGTTCTTCGAAGAACTCATGGAGAATACACCCATCATCGAGATGTACAAGATCCAGTTCAAAGTGAATGGTGAGTGGAAGTCCAAACCGTTAACACCCAAAGTAATGAACAAACTTATGGAGAACCTCACTGAACAGAACTTCATCTTCGACCTCGAAGACATCATCCCAGATTACTTCTATGAAGAAGGTGGTGAAGAACTCCCTACTTGGTCCCTCTTTACGGAGCTCAGTTTCAGCCCCTACCAAAAGTACGACGGTAACAAAGATCGTGGTGGTGACTTCTTTCCATACTTGACCATCCCGAACACTCCCAAAGTATTAGTCGATTACCTCAAACGTTTCCAGATATTCGACTCATTGATTGACGACAAGGGTAAACAACGATGTGAACTCAATGACTGTTGCTTCGTCTATGCACTCATGATGACCGATTGCTATGATGAACCAACCCTAAACCAGATTC
This sequence comes from Tritrichomonas musculus, assembly GCA_039105265.1. Classification (NCBI taxonomy): domain Eukaryota; phylum Parabasalia; order Tritrichomonadida; family Tritrichomonadidae; genus Tritrichomonas; species Tritrichomonas musculus. Next base: position 3,311,249 of record JAPFFF010000015.1, on the reverse strand, counting down.
GTTTACGTATCCAGAATCGATACCTGTCGCAGGGTTCCATAGAGAAGATCTGTCAAGAGTTTCACATCCATATCAAGTTGTCGTACATCGATGAAGACACTGCCGGAAAGAACAAGAAACAGACGAATCGTACCACTAAGAAAAATGGTTCACGACCACCCTACTATGGAGTTCCCATTGAAGAAGTCCTTAACAACAGAGTCCATCACCTCTGCATTTACAAGGGCCATTACTTCCTCGAAGAAGAGACTCCCTTCAGCGGCTACTACATCAAGCACCTCCATGAATGTGAATCCGATGAGAGCATGTTCGACAAAGAGATCTATCACGGAAGAGTCATTGACGGTCGCTCAAGAGTGAAGTCATCTCAGTTGCTCCGTTTGATGATGAGCCAGAACTATTTCATCCCCATCACGTACGGTCAGTGCCGAATCCTCAAGACTGTCTTCTTCAACGAGATCAACAACGATCTCTCCAACGTAAACCTCGACTACGACGAACAATACTGCACGAGACTCATCAAACCACCCATCTCAAAGACATCCTCCTCACCGAAAATGCCCCCAACATATTGGTTCGCAGACTTCGAAGCCGATTCAACTAAGACACCCCATAGACCATACAAGTGTGTGATATACAAAGATAACGGTCGTCTCAAGAAAGAGTTCGTTGGCGAAGACTGTGACAGACAACTCCTTGAGTTCTTACCTGATGGTGCAGTCGTCTACTTCCACAACTTAGCGTACGACATCCGAATGATCCGAACAAAGGGTGCCACCACATTAGAATCCACCGAAAAAGAGTTCAAGAACGGTATCACTAAGTCCATCATCAAGGGAACCAAGGTGATGAAAGCTGATGTCAAGTACAACGGTAAGACCATTCACTTCAAAGACTCTCTCCCCATTCTGACATGCAAACTCAGTGAGTTCCCTATGATGTTCAACCTCGATGGTATTCAGAAAGAGATCTTCCCATACAAGTACTACACTCTCGAACGCCTCAAAGAGAATCCCGCTATCGGTACCATCTCTGAAGCTGGTCTAAGAGAAGATCGTTTATGGACCGCCGAAGACATCCAGACCTTCAACGAAAACATCGACAGCATTCCCGGTTGCAGAATCGATGACGACCACTTCGATATGTGGAAGTACGTTTCGTTCTACTGTCAGCAAGACGTTAACATCCTTCGTTTAGGGTTCACTCAGTTCCGAAATGACTTCAAGAAAGACTTCAACATCGATCCCTACAACTTCATCTCCATCTCGTCACTAGCCAACGAGGTATTCAAGCAACAAGTGTATTACCCTAATGGGAACCTATTCGAAGTAGGTGGCATTGTCAGAAAGTTCATGTCCCAAGCCGTTTATGGTGGTCGTTGCATGACTGCCTACAACAAGAAGTGGCACGTGAAGAAACACTTAAGTGACTTCGATGCTGTTAGCCTCTATCCATCAGCAATGGCGAGATTACACGTTGTTGAAGGTCGACCAAAGGTCATCACTGAAGACAAACTCAACTACGAATTCCTCTCCAACCAGTCCGCTTACGTCGTCGAAATCGAGATCACCAAAGTCCACAAACATTACCCATTCCCATTGATAGTTCGAAAGGTCAACGGATTGAACCTCAACGATGATAACCTAGTCGAAGGTGAGTCAGTGCATATGGTTGTCGACAACATCGCTCTCGAAGACCTCATCAAGTTCCAGAAGATAGAGTATCGCCTCATCAAAGGTTACTATTGGGATGGCAAGACAGATGATCGTATACAGAGTGTCATCAAAGACATCTTCAACAAGAGACTTCAGTACAAGAAAGACGGCAATCCACTCCAACTCGTCTACAAACTCATCATGAACTCCTGCTATGGAAAGACCATTGAGAGACCTCACGACAAAGACTACAAGTACATCCACAATCGTGATCTGGACAAGTACGTCATGAAGAACTACTACAAGATCATCGAAGACGTTGAACTCGAGAACTCCGACATGCACGCAGTCAAGGTGATGACACCAATCGATAAGCACTTCAACTTCAGCCTCCTCGGTATCCAAGTCCTTTCCATGAGCAAACGTATCATGAATGAAGTCATGTGTCTCGCTTACGACATCGGTTGTCACATCTACTACCAAGATACCGATAGCATGCACATCGAAACCGATGACATCCCCAAACTAGTATCCGCTTACAAAGACCTGTACGGAAGAGACCTTATCGGATCCAATCTCGGACAATTCCATTCCGATTTCCCCACCATCAACAACCATAAAGAGACACCCGTTTCGGTTGAATCCATTTTCCTCATGAAGAAGATGTACATCGATAAGCTCACTGACAGTACCGGAGACATCGATTACATGATCCGTGGAAAGGGTATCACTCAGAACAGTATCAAGCACGAGTATCAGTCACGATTTGATGGTAATCCAATGTCCCTCTATAAACACATCTTCGATGGACACCAAGTCACTTTCGACCTAACGAAAGGTCAACCATGCTTCGCCATGAACAAGAACATGACTGTATCTACTCTCGAGAAGTTCCAACGACGAATCAAAACCACTTACGATATCGGTGACGTCACGGACTACTTCAACGACAAAAATGAATGGGCTCAGACGTTGTAATCGATTCGGTAACGAGGTACCATCTGGGATCTATTTTTATCATCAACCACCTCGTATAGACCGTTCTTGAATCCCTTGATGTAGTACTTCCCTGGTTGGATCACTGATCTTCTCTTCGACATCGAGTCTTTCTCGTTGTAGATCTTCACTGAGGTACCCTGATCGAGATTGAATCCACGTTGACTCATGATGTTGTAGTTATCTTGGCAGATTCGTCTACAGATGAACTCTTCTAGTTCTTCATCGTCTTGGACCATCGCTGGTGATACATCCATCCCCGCGTACTTGCTGAGTGTCCCATGAGTGGATTCGTTGTATTGAGTCACCAGTGACTTCATGATCCCTGGGGTTATGTCTTTGACTTCCATGTTGTAGGCCATGTCCCTGATGGTTCTCACTACACGATCCAGTATCCCTAAGGAGCCATGTAACGGGTCCGTGGTGTCTTTATCGTCTTTGTTCTTCATGAAGTCGGGATATACGTTGACCTTCATTCGGGGTACTTCCGTGAACGTGATGTTGTGAGCAGCATAGAACCTCCAGGCATAGTCCGAGTTGAACGCTTTCTCTCCATCCCCTTGAAGGTACATCACTCGCATACCATCCCGAATGAGCTTCTGTAAAGTCTTGATGAATGTGGTAGCCGTCTTGATGTCCCTTACGGATACTCTCAGTGTCTTCTCTTCTTCAGTGACATTGTCGTTGAATAGGACCTCGTTCATCAACTCCACGAATAGGTATCTCGTGTTGACATTGATGGCGAATAGGTAACAGAGTTTGCCCACGAACACCAAGTCGATGATGTATGTACCTCTACGAGCAACCTTGTGTAGTTGATACTTCTTGAGGTTCTCTTTCAATGGGAAGTACGTTGTGGTTGTTGTCTCAATGGGTTTCAGATCAGGGTGGAGTCTCTTGAGGGAGCTGACCTTATAGGGTGACTTGAATGCAATCACTTGTGGAGTCATTCGATCATGAATGGTCTTGAATGTACCAGGCTGTTTGTGGAATCGATCGAGATACGTTTGGTACCACTCTTCAATGGAGTAGCAATACTAGGGGGTGCTACAGATACTACGTATCTTACGCACACGTTCGCTTCGCTCACTCCCCTAGCTCTAATTCATTCAGTCTACCAAAAATTGTCATTTTTGTCATCCTCGACCAAATTAGTATATATACCCGCCACAGTCGCGTGACAGCTAATTTAATTGACGAAAACCCCCAAAAATCAGCTGTTTATGTATTTAATTTAGTGCTACTTGTGGCACAAGACTATAGATATATGTCTATATATGACAATACTAATAGCGATAACCTATAATAATGGCTAAATAAACTATTATAATAGGCGAAATCGGCTATATTAATATGAAACCGTTTCTAAACAATTCCATAGCAATACTCATATACGACATTATCGAGATTGTGTCCAATAAAGTAGAACTAATAGAGGCAGATAATGAATGACTATTGTAGCATATAATGAATGACTATATGTATAAACGATGGATTTGGTATGTGAATTACATGAAAATTTTCTCCGAATGAAACCAATGACACTGAACACTATGTTATACGATCACGTATATGAAGGTATGAAATCCATGTCTATAAATGATTTCCGTGATGACGATGATCCATTGAAACAACAAATCGAACCAATACCAACACCAGAAGAAGTCCATGATCCGTCATATATACGATGGCAGATGTTTGATGAGATCCCTGAACGATTATACACTATACAGTGTGAAGGTTACTTCGATAAGAACGGCCATCCATTAGATGATGAAACATCGATTAAACACCTAACTAATGGTGAACCACCAGTAGATATCGATGATGAATTAGAACTTTGTGATGAGAATGACAATGTAATCGATTATATGGATTATGATGATTATTATTATTGTATGGATCACAACAAATATGATTTACGTAAGATCACTAAACAAATCCGGACTAAGAAGTTCATCTGTGAAGCTCCAATCGGTTCTGGTAAATCGACAGCGATTCGTAAATGGATTGCATCGCATAGTACAGAGAGGTTTATGGTTATAGTTCCAACAGTGAATATCGCTGAAGAGTTCTATACCAAGTTGAATGATATGAATGTTAATTCCATTCGGTTGTGTGTTAACGATAATGCGTTTAAAGAGTTTCACAAAGCTGTACACAATGAAGTTAATGTGATTATTACTACATACAACACAGCTTCGAAATGTTTAGGGGATCTAATTGAAGAATATTACATGAACGAACAACGATTAGATTACTTTCTAGTGATTGATGAAGCGCATATGTTACTACAACATATTGGATTGATTGAGATTACTAAAGAGTTCGATCGAGTTGCGTTAATAAGTGCTACTGCTGACGATATTAAACACTTCGCGTGTTTTAGAGATTACATAATCGTTAATCCATGTATCGATAAGAGATACAATCGAAATATATACGTTAACAAGTTGATACCAGATGCCGATGAACAACGAGCTGAGATAGTTAACTTAATTGATACAAAACGAATGAACTACGATAAAGTATTAGTGAAGATCGAAGATAAGAAACAATGTAAGTTGTTGAAAGAGATGCTGATAGATAGATACAAGGTTGCTTTATACACAGGTGATACCAAAGAGATTAAGTTGAATGAAGATGGTTTGTTCGATGAAGATGTTGATGTTGTTATATCTACCTCATCTATCCAGAATGGACAGTCCATTAAAGAGAATATTCTATCTGTATTCGTCCAAACATATATCGATAGTGTGTCCAGTGTTAAACAGTTTCTAGGTCGAAACCGAAATCGAAACTCGGATGTATATGTATATGTTCGATATGATAAACACATGAACAAGAGAAAGTACTCGATACCGAACAACAGATATGAGAGATACTTAAACGAACTGCGTGATAGAGCATGGAATTGTATGAGCAAAACAGGTTGGAATTGTATATTACGTGGGTATGGTCGTGTACGATTCGGTAAATCTGCTGTTGATGATGACGATTCACAAAGTGAAGTTCTCGAAGAGAATAATGAATCTGTTGATGATGATGATGAATCTGTTGATGAACATGTCGTTGATGAACCTATCGTTAATGAACCTATCGTTAATGAACCTATCGTTAATGAACCTATCGTTGATGAACCTATCGTTAATGAACCTATCGTTGATGAACATGTCGTTAATGAACCTATCGTTGATATAGAATTTACTACCAAAAGAGATCTATACAACTATTATGGAATCGATATTAAGACAATACCAGATGGGTATGAAGTTAATATGAGATATAACAGAGTTAATGGTAAACGAGGTCGAGTATATAAATTGGTGAAGAAGTGAATCGACGATGTGATTCCTTTGTATTTTTCTCGAACTTAAATGACCGCATTAACAGAACTATTCGCATGTGATGATATGAACAAGTTGAAGCATGAACTCGCTAGACTTATCGAATCCAAAGACTATAAGACAGTGAATACATTGTTACGTCGTAATCCAAATACATGGAAATTTAATACTCGTGAACTTAATGAAGAGATACCATGTGATGATAAACACTTCACTAAACGAAAAGGTGTAATGAAGTTCGAGACCAGACCTCGACGTAAAGACTAAGACATGATGAGACCAAAAAGATGATTTTTTTAGCAAAAACCAACTATAGTAGATGCGTCATGCATTCGATATAAGAGATGAACATACTAACCCGGGATCGTACATCCAATCCTTATAAAGAGAAACAATATGCATCTACTATAGTTGGGGAACGTTCATTACGAGGATTACATTCGTCGACAAATGCTTCTGTGTTATCTATACCACAAGTAATAGCTTACCCAAGGTGTTTAGTTCGCTAGGGGCTCTATCACAAATATGATACAAATTTACACAGAAAATCGGTACCGCTGAGAATCGAACTTGCACCTGCAACCGAAGTCCGGAGATGCACTTCATGATCCAACAACTATACCAACACAGCTAGCTAATTATAGTATCGAAATTAACATTTATGCGTTATCTGTGTAAGTTTAATTCCATCGAAATGAGTAAGACCAAGAATCCATCATTTGCAAAGCAAACTCCATACAATGGACAACCAACTCTCGAAGAGTTATACACAACCGATGACTTATCAGTACTTAAACGAGCTATCACCGAGTTAACAACCAAACAAGATTATAAGACCCTCAACACTCTGTTTCGTCGTAATCCAAATGCTAGTAAGTTCGATAGTAGAACACTTAATGAAGATATACCACAATCGACAAAACGATTCACCAAACGTAATGGTAAGCTCTGCAATGTATCACGAACAGTTCCACGACAGAGTACTACCAAACCAGAAGAGAGTGACACATACACATACAAGTCCAGATACTATGATCCACACACCAAATCGTTTAAGTATATAGATAAACCTATCGAACCATATGCTAGTGCTTCACGAATTCGTGCTAGGTACTAAATCGACACAGAACACAGATAGTGCACACACATATTTTTGGATAATAGTCTACAACTTTATCGAACTCTTTAGTAATCTCAATCAATCCAATATGTTGTAGTAACATATGCGCTTCATCAATCACTAGAAAGTAATCTAATCGTTGTTCGTTCATGTAATATTCTTCAATTAGATCCCCTAAACATTTCGAAGCTGTGTTGTATGTAGTAATAATCACATTAACTTCATTGTGTACAGCTTTGTGAAACTCTTTAAACGCATTATCGTTAACACACAACCGAATGGAATTAACATTCATATCATTCAACTTGGTATAGAACTCTTCAGCGATATTCACTGTTGGAACTATAACCATAAACCTCTCTGTACTATGCGATGCAATCCATTTACGAATCGCTGTCGATTTACCAGAACCGATTGGAGCTTCACAGATGAACTTCTTAGTCCGGATTTGTTTAGTGATCTTACGTAAATCATATTTGTTGTGATCCATACAATAATAATAATCATCATAATCCATATAATCGATTACATTGTCATTCTCATCACAAAGTTCTAATTCATCATCGATATCTACTGGTGGTTCACCATTAGTTAGGTGTTTAATCGATGTTTCATCATCTAATGGATGGCCGTTCTTATCGAAGTAACCTTCACACTGTATAGTGTATAATCGTTCAGGGATCTCATCAAACATCTGCCATCGTATATATGACGGATCATGGACTTCTTCTGGTGTTGGTATTGGTTCGATTTGTTGTTTCAATGGATCATCGTCATCACGGAAATCATTTATAGACATGGATTTCATACCTTCATATACGTGATCGTATAACATAGTGTTCAGTGTCATTGGTTTCATTCGGAGAAAATTTTCATGTAATTCACATACCAAATCCATCGTTTATACATATAGTCATTCATTATATGCTACAATAGTCATTCATTATCTGCCTCTATTAGTTCTACTTTATTGGACACAATCTCGATAATGTCGTATATGAGTATTGCTATGGAATTGTTTAGAAACGGTTTCATATTAATATAGCCGATTTCGCCTATTATAATAGTTTATTTAGCCATTATTATAGGTTATCGCTATTAGTATTGTCATATATAGACATATATCTATAGTCTTGTGCCACAAGTAGCACTAAATTAAATACATAAACAGCTGATTTTTGGGGGTTTTCGTCAATTAAATTAGCTGTCACGCGACTGTGGCGGGTATATATACTAATTTGGTCGAGGATGACAAAAATGACAATTTTTGGTAGACTGAATGAATTAGAGCTAGGGGAGTGAGCGAAGCGAACGTGTGCGTAAGATACGTAGTATCTGTAGCACCCCCTAGTATTGCTACTAATGGGTTTACTCGTTTGCGGCCATCCACTGGAGACTCTCGCGAACTCTTCCAACGTTAGTAGCTTGTCGTGGTTGAAGGTGACGTAGTTGTTCAGCTTGTCGGAGAAGTCGTCATGGTACTTGATCTTAACGGGTCTCACCGCAGGTGGTCGTCTCTTCTTGGATCCGTCGTCGTTGTATGCACTATCAGGATGCTTCTGATTCCATCGTTGACGGAATTCATCCCAAAGGAGTTCTCTGTCTTCGGGTTGCTTCAGGGCTTTGATGTACGATAGGTTCGTGAACTGATACTTCGTTGGGGGAGTTGTCGTGGAGTTGACCTTGTCGATGAGTTCGTTACGGGCTGTACTAATGGCTGTACCCCTGATGATCTGCTTCTGTCGTGTCTCTTTACGAAGTCGTTTGTAACGATCCAAGATCGATGTGCAGTAACCGATTAGTTCATGGACGATGTACTCTCTATTGGATTGGAAGCATCCACGGATTTGTTGTTTCATGGTTGGATCGCTGATGGATTTCCCCGTCGAGGATATATAGTCAACGATACCGAGATTGATGATCTGTTGTCGTGAGCTCTCGTTGTTGAGGAATTGGTTGATGTCAGCTTCTACGTCAGGATCGATATCGTTCTCCGTTAACGTAGTTGGATTGAGGACACTTCTTCCAGTGATTCGGGCTTTGATGTACTCGACGAGGGTGTTTGCTAGTTGGTTCGACATTTATGCCCCATAAAAGGTTTTTAACCTGAACGAAAGATATGAGCGGAGACGCATTCACGTTACCACCACTCAAGAAACGTCATGAACGAAAGACCTTCGCGACGAAGACACTGAAGCTGATCCATTCACGACTCCAATACTATCGAAAGGTTCTTAACCAACCCGAGAGCGATGACCCAAAGAAGATACGTCAACGTCAACGAATTCAACAAAAATATGACCACAACATGAAGGTCCGAGCCCTTCTCAACAGAGCCGTGAAGAACCTCTATACCTAAGAGATGGCGTTACCGTTTGAATCGAATTTGACGTATCCATCACCACCGAAGTGTTGCGATACTGGATTGTTTTTGTTGTTGAACTTGGGTAAGACCTTCGCGACGCCCCCGATGACGGGTACCTTCTCGAGGACGGACTTTGTCTTGTTCCATCCATGTTTGAACCCATTAGCGAAGTCTTTGAAGCCCTGCTTGATCTTCTTCCCCAGTTTCTTGAACCAGCTACCGAATGCCATGTTTGAGGTCCCATTAAAATAGTGTCTCAGGGGTTTTTAATCGAAACGAAACACGATCATGACGTTACGTGCCGCGAGAATACTCTCAAGTGAGACCGACAACACGATCAAGCAAGAGCAGAACACCAACGTGAACATCAACATCAAGCCTCGTCAAGAGAGCAGACCATCCACAGTTCCCCTATATCCGGATGTGCAACCACTGAACCCGAACGTAAATTTTACTCAACTTCGCCCTCAAACGGGTGGAACAGTTTCCGATACTCCGACGATGACACCGGCATCAGCATATCCATCTCCACAACCAATCGACAGAGGTATCGCCGACATGGGAAGTGAATTGGATGAACTCGACAAGAAGAACCGTTTCTTAGAGATGTTGGTCGAGATGTACGAGAACAACCCCTTGAAGGTGAACTCCTACGTAGTCTGCGAAAGCAGGTTGCTGATGGAGATGATCAAGCTCTTGACCGGTTGCGAGAAGGTCGATTTAGTACTCAATGACGACATCTCCTGTGGTGGTGGATGTAGTGGGAAGTCCGATAAGATCATCTATGTTTCGAAGATCCTCATCACGATTGACGGTAAGAGCGAAGACCTGAAGTACTGCAGAAACGATGTCTATAGCGAGTTCATTCGTTATGGAGTCAGCTTGAAGATGGTCTGCTAAGTGGTTCAATCTCTTTTTGTGTGACCCAAATGAATGACACCTTGAATGGAATCACCAACGACATCGTCAAAACGAACCTCTTCTTCAACCGTTTGAGGGAGAACGCCTACGACGAGTACAAGAGAAGCAACTACGACGAATCCAAACTTGATGAGCTCATGCACTATATCCGTAACACATTCATCGTCCAGAGAAACATCGATGACGACTTCAAAGAGCTGCAGCACATCGTCTGGAGAATCAATCAGAGTGTTGATAACATCAGCAGTACCGATTTTTCGTGTTATTTCCGGTCCATATTTGTGGTAGAGCCCTAGCGAACTAAACACCTTGGGTAAGCTATTACTTGTGGGTCATGGGTAGCACGAGACATCTACCGGTAGATGGAACTCTCTTTAATGAAAGGGCTTCGCGTCCTTTCCCCAGCCATAGTGGTATGCAACGGTTTCTCTTGTAAGGGATTGATGTACAATCCCGGGTACGTATGTCTTTCTCTTACATCGAATGCACGACGCATCCACGAAGACGGTTGGTTTTTGCTCTTTTTTGCTCGAGTCATCCAAAAATAGGTTCAGTCCATTACGATCTAAACACAGCGAGAGTCGTTTCATTGATCTTCCCAGTGACCTTCCCGACGATGGATTGTTGGATGCGGAGAGTCATGGCATAGTCTTCGTCCAGGATCTTCCCGTTGAAAAGGATTACGTCACCGATTTGATAGAGATTGGCATCGTCGACAGTGAATAGCATGTCACCGTGTGTCGCAAACGTGATGCAACCGTTAGATTCGTCAACAGAAGTGATTACCCCAACGAACTCTTTGTAGGATCCATCGACGATGACGCTGCAGATACAATCCGTTGAATCAGTAGCCGTTGAGGATACCCACTTACCATTGACTCGTTTATAGACATGTCCACTGAGGAACACTGGCTTACCGACTTTGAAATCAGTGATCTCTTCTCCGGCTTCGATAGGGCAGTAGTGAGTGATGGTGGTGCTGGGTTTCAGATTATGTCGAGAGAGTGTGTAATCGTTGAATAGCTTCATCAACCCACCAATCAATTCATCAAGGGAATCATCGTTATCGGCTTCAATGAACTCGATGTACTTGAATATCCCATACGCACCGGTATCGACGAGAGGATCATAGTGTCCGTACATCAGATCGTAATCCCGGTAGTCTAAGCTGGATAAGAAGCTCATGTCGATCGAGATGCAGTCTTTGTTGACTTGACTATCATGATAGAGTTCACCTGAAGCATCCGTGATCGCATGAGGAGTATTGGTGACACCACCAAGCCACATGATTGCTGATCCCTTATAGTTGATGAGATCAAACACTACCACGATGTTGATGCTCTTCGGTGCGTTGTATCCATCGTCATCCAGCTTCACGATCACATACTTCGCTTTCGGTGGAACGTCTTGGAGACTGATTTCGATGGATGTTGGATCGAATGTCAGACACGCCACATGTTTCTCAGCTAGTCCATAGTAATCCCTAGTGGTGATATCGCTTTGAATGAAGTTGGTGAATGCAGACATCAGGGATTGACTGTCGAGGGCACCTTCTTTCATGACGTACCTGGCATCACATTCACTCGTTGTCGAATAGTTGCTGAGCTTGTATATCGAGAAGAGGTCCATCAACGAACCCATCATCGCTTCATCAGTCTCAACGAACCTAACGTACTTGAATTCCCTGTACGCACCAGTATCGATAACGAGATCATCGTGAGTGGGGAAGTTTCCACCATCAACCCCAATGTAAAACGAAGCGGCGATACCATCTCCAGATTGGTTTGAAGTGACATCAGCTACAGTATATTTGAACTCCCCTGATCCCGTGAAGACAAGCAATCTACCGGTCTTCTTGACGTTGTTGTACACGACGATGAAGCTCATGCGGAAGTAATGATCGGATGGGCATTGATAGTAGGCCACGATGTACTTCACTCTCGAGAGGTCAACCTCTTTGAAGCTCATATCGAAATCACCGTTAATGAAGGTTAGGTTGGATATGTACTTCTTGGCTTCGTCAGCGTAGTTCACGGCTGCTCTATCGTTTTTGATGTACTCGGAGAAGGTGTTCACCATAGAGTTCTTGGTAATGGATTTGTCGTCGATGACGTCATCAACACATTTGTGAACGAAAGCTGATGTGGCCAGTGATGTGTCGTTGTTGACGGTTTCGGTACTCAAGGCGAGATCGTTGACGTATCTATTCGATTCGTTAGTGAACCTGAGTTGCTCAGCATAGAACATACATCGAACGTAATCACCAGACTTCGGTCTTATCACGTTACCACCCGATCGATACCAGAACTGTGCGTTATTGATGCGATTGACGGTGTTCAACGCTGTCAGAACCTCATCATCGGTGAATGTAGTAGTCGTTGTGTCTGTACTCGGAATGAGGCTATCTTGATGAACGAACTTGTCATCGGTTTCACTCTTGGTGTATCGGTTACTGAGTTTGCTGTTGAGATCGTTGATGGATGTGGTGAATGATGTTGTCGTCACGTAGTCGTTGTTCGTTAAGGAGAGCTTGTCATCGACCTCTTTCTTGGTGTATCGGTTGTTGATGGATGTCGTCAATGAATTGATATCGCTAGTGTGCTTCGTTGATGTAACGAACTTGTCATCGACCTCTTTCTTGGTGTATCTGTTGTTGAGGGAATCGTTGATGGTGGATACCTTGCCATCGATCTCGCTTTTGGTGTATCGGTCAATGAGTTCATCGTTGATGTTGTTGATGGATGTGGTGAAGGATGTTGTCGTAACGTAACCGTTGAGGTTGTTGTTCGTTAAGGAGAGCTTGTCATCGACCTCTTTCTTGGTATATCGGTCACCGAGTTCATCGTTGATGCCGTTGATGGATGTGGTGAAGGATGATGTCGTCACGTAGTTACCGAAGTTGTTGTTGATGGTGGATACCTTGTTATCGATCTCGCTTTTGGTGTATCGGTCACCGAGTTCATCGTTGATGTTGTTGATGGATGTGGTGAATGATGTTGTCGTCACATAGTCACCGAAGTTGTTGTTCGTTAAGGAGAGCTTGTCATCGACCTCTTTCTTGGTGTATCGGTCACCGAGTTCATCGTTGATGGTGGATACTGCTGCGTTGATTGTCTCATTGAGTTCATCCCTTGCGGTAGTGATATCTGAAGGGAATGCTACAGTGGAACTCAGTGTCGATACGGTGGTTTCGAGGCTGTCCAAATCGGTCTTCAACTGAGTGATATCGCTTTCGGCTGTTGATAAATCGGTCTTCAATTGAGTGATGTCCGTTTCGGCTTCATCCATAGCGGAGTTGATGTTCGTGATGGATTCTTGAGCAGAGTCGAGGTCGATGTTGATTAGTTTGATCTCGTTGTCGATGATCTTGATGTTGCTTTCATTCTCAAGAGATCTCTCATTGAGGGTCTTGTCATTGGTTTCGAAGTGGATGAGTGATTCGTTGACGCTGCTGATCAAGGTGTTCATGACGGTGTTCACATCATCGACTGTTACCTCGGGTTCGGGTTCGTCAAGGTCAATGTCGCGAGTGGTTGTATCCATCAGCATACTGAGCCCTGAAGGAGCATCAAGGTTGGGATGATTCTCTAAGTGTTCGCTGATGGTGTTTGATAGAGCATCGATATTCTCGAACATGGTGCTGCAGATTTTGTCGTGCTTGAGGTCAACTATGGTGGTGTTTTGGTCGCATTCGGCTATCAACTCAAAGGCTTTATCGATATCGGCTTTGACCTCCGACATTGACATGGGGTATCCATCAACCATCACTTCCATATCGGCTTCAAACACAGGAGTGGACTTGAACGTAACACTGCTACCGAGGAACCCCTCGAATTTGGTGTCTCCATCGAAGGTCGCGTTGTGGTATACATGAAGGTTATCCAGTAATTGGTTCCCTCCACCACCATCTCGAGTACCCCCTACAAGGGCTTTATCGATAGCGTTCTGCTTGGTTAATATACCGGTCATTTGATTTCGACTAAAAATAGGATGTGGGGGGGTCTCAGTACTCGAGTTTCAGGAAGAGGGTGAAGTTGTCGGGCTTGATCTCATGACCCTCCGCGTCTGTGAACCATACCTTGAAGGAGTTCTTTCGTGAGATGATCTCGTATTTGCGGTTGTCGTCAGGGGGAACTAGATTGGCGTACCACACAAGGGAATCACAGTACTCATCACGGGGAACGAAGGAGCAATGGACTTCGGTTTCACCATCGAGGTAGTGCTTACAAGTGGCTCTGCAGTACTGAAACGCTATGTAGCGATCATTCGATGAGTTGACGAACTCTGGTGGTAGTATGTTGTCGTAGTCTCTGGTGATGAAGTACGTCTTGGTGGTTGGTTCAGTGGATTGGATGTTCTGCATCTGTCTCTCGTAATCGTCAACGACTCCGTCACCGTTGAGGTCTTCATATTCATCGTGAGCATCACCTCGATACGGATCAATGTTGTAGGATATTCGATTGGGGAGGGGTACGTTGTGGAAGACTCGCTGAGAGTATGTCGTCATGGATTTGATTTTCGGTAAAAATAGTCAGCAACAGCACCTCGGTGAATGATCCCTTTACTCGTAACCAGCAGGAATTCCACGTGGATGGTATCGAACACCACCATCTATTGACCATGTCCAGTAAGTATCGCTGCAGATCCACATCTCAGGAGCGGGTGGATGAACATCTCTGACGACGGTTCCGTTATCGAGAACATCTGGGTAGAAGTATGTATCGTCTTCACCTTTGTGGATTGGTTGTCCCTTGAAGTTGACTGTGATGGAGTGGCATCCAGTATCGATTCCATCAAAGACGTATCCAGCATTGCCGCGTTCGAGTTGGAAGTTGATTCCGAATGATGTGTTATCCGCGGCTGATGTGGCTTTGTACCTCTTTCCAGTAACTTCATCGTTGAGGGCAAGAGAGAACGAGCGGACTAATTCGTCAGTGGCTTCGATGCATCCGTCGAGTTCATTCGCGATGAGTTGATGTTGAACGAATCTACCATCATGAGTTGTTTCGAATTCGGTATCTGGGTATTGTCTCTTGTTGACGGTGAGCTGACAGTGTTGGTACATGATGTTCTGGAAGCATGTGATATCCCCTGGATGACGTGGAAACATGAGTGTGATGTTTGTGGCGTTTCGGAGTGGAATGGATTTCGAGACGTCTAATCCCTCAGCTTTGGCAGTACCTTCGAAGATCTCGCGAGTGAGTTCTTGTGCAGGGACGATGATTGGGGTCTTAAGTGCTTCGTACAATCCCTCGATGACGTTTGGTTTGACACCGAATCCAGCACAGTTGGTTCTCGCTATCTTGATCTCACCGTTGTTGTATAGCTGAAGGGTATTGAACTTGACGGTCCAGTGGTTCTCTTTGGCGTCGTTGATGGAGGATGCTTTGAAGTCAATGCTCGCGTCAGCTACTGCTGTGTTGAGTGGTTTCTCGGTGACTGCGTGAACGATCTTCGCTGGCATTCCAATCTGTGTGAAGTGGGCTGTGATAGGGAGTATCCATGGTGAACTGTACTCTTTGGTGGCATCGTAGTTCATGAATTTGAGTACATCAGCAACGGCTTTGGGATCGATTTGGCACCAAACGAGGGCATCTAAAGAGGTTCTGATCTCTTCTTCTACTTCACCGAGGATTCGGTTAGGATAGAGGCGCCAGGCTTGGAGTGCGAGTTGGTCTGTGAATGGGATGATGAGATCGAGTTTGACGTCAACGGGTGCTCCACCTTCGAACTTGGCTAATGGGATGTAGACACCGCACTTGCATGGCATGTAGTTCATAACGTTCTCCCAGATGGAGTGTGCATGAGGGTTGGCTGCTTTAGCGTCACGTGCTTTGATGGAGTTGTATGCGAATGATTCGCGGATGAGTTCGTCTTGGCGATAGGTGTCGATGAGCTTGCCGTTCACCCAGAATCTACAGTCTTCGATGAATTCAACGGAGTTCTTGAAGCCGACGAAGATGAGGTTCAACCCTTCTGTATCGATCTTAGAGATGGCGTCAGCAGCGATGTTGTTCTGGAACTTGACCTTGAATTCGACTGTGGCGTTGATGAATCCCTTCTCGATTTGGCTGATGGTGTGACCTGAGTGAGTGAGCTTCAAGCGAGTTTTGGTACCGACTGGCATTGGAGCATCTTTGTTGAGGAACTCTTCGGTAACGAAAGAGAATGTGTTGTCACCTCCGTTCTTTTGGACGAGGTTACGGAGAGTATCGTTGAAGAAGTCGAGGACATCTCCCTCGTCATTGCCGGAGTTCTTGAATTGAGCGTTCTGGTAGGTCATTTGGGTTGTCACTAAAAAATCGGAACTGTCGATGGGGTTCTAACCTCGTTGAAATCACTTTTTTGTATCACCACAAACATGGCATTCGGAACCTGGTTCAAAAAACTCGGGAAGAAGATCGTAGATGGGATCAAGAAAGTAGTTCCCATCGCCAAGAAAGTCGGTAAGGTCGTCAAGAACACGGTAGCACCCATATTGGGAACCATCAGTAACGCAATCGGTGGAAAGGTTGGTAACGCTATTGGTGTCGCAAGCAAAGTCACTGGAATAGCTGGTGATAAAGCAGTCTCGATATCAGACAAGGTCGACAACTACATCAAAACGAATGGGCGTTCAGCGATTGATGACTGGATAGCTCATGAACGAAGCCTCGGCAACCGTCTTATCCATCCAAGGTAAGAGGTGATTTCGGGTCCGCGTGATTTCGGGTACACCCATTTCGGAGGTGATTGAATGAGTTCGTTAATGATTGATCTGTTTCGGAATCGATCGATAAGGTTTACCTATTTTTGTGTTGACTCAAACATGGACGTCAAAGTAATTGAGCCCATCACGCACTACCTCAAAGAGTTCGACACCCCTAACGACTTCGACTCATGGTACAAATCCCATCAAGAAGAGATGGACAAGCTGACCACCCACAAGCTCAACAAGATGTACCACATCAACGGATATCGTGTCACGAGAATCAAAGGTGTGCTATCACTCAAGAAAGCCCCGAAAGCGACGAAACCCAAAGAAGATGACTCGGAGACGGAACAGAGATTCATGGCTATCGAGAACGAGATATCCGAGATGAGTGACGACATCAAAAACATCAAGTTGGCGTTGCAGTCGATACAAGACTACTTCAATCAACTCATACCTGAATGAACGTCTCGCCACCGTCAACGACCTGAATGACCATATATGGATGGGAGTCGGGATAGTTGGTCTTCAACGACATGATCTGCTCATATTTTTCGTAGAAGTCGTCGAAACAGAGATTCGATGCGGACTGACTATAGATGTACCTCAGTTGTTGTTTGTTGAAACAGGGGAATATCATCAACGTGGTGATCTCGTTCTTGATGTGCGGCTTCAGGCCCTTCCATCCCTGAATCAATAGAAAGAAGGTCATGTTGGTGTGTCTACAACGACGGAGTAACTGAGAGAAGTATGATGTCTCATTCGTGAAGAGTTTGCTGTTACTGATGTCATCAAAGAGGACGAGTGTATGGAGGTACTTCCGATGGAAGTCTTCGATGTGGAGGGTATCGAAGAGGTCATGGATCTCTTTTGGGGTGATGTTGAGTTGGGGGTCGTCTAGTTTGTCTTCGAGATGGTTGTTCGTGATGGCATAGTACTCGTTCTTGGCTTTAATGAGCTTCTCTATGGTTGCTTCCGCTGATGATTCACTGATGGTGATGATCGGTAAACGAGGTTCTATCAGTGATTTCAAGGCGAGGAAGGATCGATCGCTTTCATTCCCATCTTTGGTTACGTAGACGAGTAGATGATGAGTATCCATTAATGCAATCTTGATGATCTCTTCCAAAGCGATGACTGTCTTCCCCTGACCTTGCTTACCGACAATGACGTTAACGGAGTTGTATCTAACGTTGATCTCTGGATGAACCTTGTCTATGAAGGCTCCACTCATGTCGTTCTTCTTAGTGGATAACACCTCATGGACCTTGTCTTTAACGATGTCTGACAGAGATGTACTCATGGTTTCTGTGCCATAAAAATAGGTATCGTCTAGTGGATGGTTCATCAGCTTACTCCAAGAAAGCGTCTTCATCGAGATCTGGTGGAACATAGTCGGATATTTCTCGTGGAGTTAAATCAGGACCATCTTGTGCGAGTCTGGCAGCTGCATATGCTTCTAAATCTTCTGGAGAAGGTCGTGCTCCGAAACCGGGTGGTGGATTACGAGATGTCATGAAGGAAGCTGCATGATCGGCAAGGCTATCACCGTCACCGCCGATAGGTATTGGTAATCCAAGAATGGAACGTAAATCAGCAACGAGTCGGTCATAGAGTTCGTCATAAGAGTGTGTTACAGTGTTGTTTCGGAAGTCAAGCATAACTTGGTATACTCTGTTTTCGATGGCTGATTGAACAGACTTCTTACGACGAAGTTTATCGAATTCGGCTTCAGGCATATCGTCTGGGACACCCAATGCGGTTTTAACCTGCTTCTTCCAGTAGAAGCCAGCCAACTTAGCACGGATCTGCATCTTTTGCTGTCCAGGTATTTGTCTTCCATGAGTGTCTTCAATAGTGTCGACTGCGGCGTTGAATACAGGACCGAATACATACTTGTTGAACATCTCGTAAGCGGATTGTTTACGAGGCTTCTTCATTCGATAACCACTCTTTGGGTCATTCAATACGTTTTGGTACCATTGTGGGGCGTGAGCGACGTTGGTTCCAGTAACGGTACCTACTTGACGAATCTGTTCAGGAGTTGCTGCATCTTCGTATCCAAAGTAGGTGACTCCCAATGCGTTGTTGATGAAGTCACGTTTCGTGATGGACTTACCGTGACGTTGTTTGTACGCGGCACGAGATGCTTTATCGGGAAAGGCTATATGATATCCCAAAGTGTTTGGCCAATCGGATTGGACTGTTGTGTATCCGTTAGCGTATACAGGAAGGTTGTTCTTGTCACGGATGATGATATCAGGGACTCCATCAGCGTTAACGTCAGGCATGTTCTCTAAAGTAGCAGCCCCATTAGGATCTCTTTTCTGGAGGATCCATTGACTAGATGGATTGGCTTGGTTATGCTTATCGACAAACCTTTGAGCACCCTGTGGAGTGATGATGCCGTTGATTCTCTTTACATCACGTTTCAAGTCAAGGACAACTTTCATCAAGTCTTTCATTCCAGGCTTTTCTTTTGATGTCCTTTGGTTTCGAGTAAAAAGTTGGTAGGTCAGTAACGAGATTGTGATCGAGGACTCAAAAATAGGACCTGTTTACGAAGACCTCATTGATGAGATGTCTATAGCGTTCATGGATTGAGTTCGTTCAAGGAACCTATCCGAGACGCAGATAGTGGCGGACTTCTTGTCATCGTTTCGTAAGCTGAATAGGATTGAGGGACTTTTCTTGTATGGCTTGATGCTGAGGTAGGTGTCCAAATGAGGACGATATGAGTAGAAGAGTCGTTCACTGGGACTGAAGAAGTAGTTCTTCGTTCTGAAGTCATGTTTGCCGTAACCCAACAAACGTTTTACATCCCTTGGCATTGACTCGCTACTGACCTGAATATTACCGAAGTCTTTGTAGTGTTCGTAGTAGGTCTCCATTTCATGGTTGATAAAAAGTTACTTCATGATCGACCTCCGAAGCCGTCACTCCACTGAGGATGGAGTCACACTAACGGGCGTGTTTCGACATGGAGGAGCTGTGAATGAGGTAGTCGTTTGGGACGTGGTAACAGGTGCTTTAGAGGGCGTTTGGTCGTGTGGGAGCCGTGAATGAGGTAGCCGTTGGAGTCACGCTAACGGGTGTTTTTAGGGTCGTTTGGGCAGTGTGGAGCTGTTTATGAGGTAGTCGCTGGAGTCACGCTAACGGGTGTTTTAGAGGGCGTTTGGGCAGGGGGAAGAGGTAGTCGTTGAGGGCTTTGTAACTGGTGTTTTTAGGGTCGTTTCGGCAGGGTGGAGGCATTCACGGGGGTTGTCAGGAGTCCTGGGCTCTGACCAGGAATCATGACAACTTCTTTCTACTAATGTTTAATTGGTTTCTTATTTCTCTTATTACATAAACTTATTCAATCAATAAAAAATAAAATATCATATTTTATATGTAAAATATTATACAGGGCGCGACATTCAAGTCGGGCCGTGGGATATTCAAGTCGGGCCCTAGGTATTCAATTTTCTCAATGTTTTTCAATGTTTTTAACGTACAAACTCAATCTTTTTCAGAAGAATGGACATTCAAGTCGGGCCCATTTTATTCAAAAAAAAATTTTGAAAATAAAATGCAAATATCTTCTAAAAGGAATATGTTTTTTTTAATATATTAAGTTTATGACTAGAATAATATATTCTAATATTTTAAATAAAATATTGAATAAATATATGCTTGGATAAAAAAGATAATCAATCACTTTGAATAAAATATAAATATCTTTTTTCAAAATTTATAATATCAAAAAATATATAATTAAAATATTATATTTATTTATTTATTATTAAATTCTACAATATAAAAGCATAAATTCCTTTTTATATGTTGTTTCAATCATTGGGCCCAACTTGAAAGTCCATTATTCTGAAAAAGTTTAAAAGTTTTTTCTAAAGAAAAAACTAAATATGATTTTAAATAATCGCTATTTTATAAATATGTTTTCATAATTTTCTTTGTTTAATGAAGATATTTTAGTAATACAGAGAAAAATGGTTTGTGTTAAAGACACTTGAATCGTAGTAAACAAACCTTTTCAATTTTAAAGTATTGTTTTTAGAAAAAAAATAATAAAAACATGAAAAAATGCATTCAACAATAAAGATTTAAAGATAAATGCTTTTATATCAAAAAGTTTAGCAATATCATCCCAAAATAAAATAAATATGAATAATCTTCAAAATTGATATCTGATTTATCAGGAAATAGCATTACTAGGAATTAAATTTGCCTAAATTAACTTTGCAGGTATTAAATTTCAATTATTCCAAATTTCTCCGAAAAAAAGATATTAATTTTTATAATTTAATAAAAATTTGATCATCAACAGGCCAAAGAAATCATTGACTATTAACTATGAGATCACGATGTTATTAGAATCAAATAAACATAGCTAGAAAAAAAATATCATTATTAACGGCTTTTTAGATTCCATTTAGTTTATCTAGAAAACTGAATATTTTATTTAGTTTTTATTCATTATTCATTTAAATATTTTTCTAATTGAAGGCCGAATCGATAAAATTTTTTTGGGCCCGACTTGAATGTCGCATTCTCACAATTTTCAATTTTTGTGATAAAAAAGGGCCCGACTTGAATGTCGCATCCTCTCAAAACATAAAAATAAAAAAATAAATATATATCGAAAGTTTTTTATTTAATATATATATATTTTTAATAAATTGTGCTTTATTGCTTTATTAGATTATTAAAAATAAAAATAAAAAATCCATCAAAAAACAAACTTTTTCAAAAAAAATGGGCCCGACTTGAATGTCGCATTCATTCAAATTTATACCGCTAGAAAAAAAATTGAATTCATTCAATTTTGAATCTTTTTTTGCAGTTTATATTCAATTTAAAATTTGGGCCCGACTTGAATGTCGCACCCTGTATTTACAATTAATAATCAAATTATGGTTTTCAGAAATAGCCAAAATATTTTCAAATGATGATTTGTTATATGATGACAATTTTCGTAAGAATAATTAAAGCAAATATATTTGTGCATGCATTTTAATACAATCAAATATTCAATAGAAAAAAAATTGAATGTAGAAAGGATCCTAAAAAGTTAGAAAGGACTTTTTGGAAGTAAGAATAAATATTTAATTGCATCAAAACAATAAATAACAAATCATCATTTGAAAATCATTCAGGATTTGTTAAATTTTAATTAAAAAAATGTTTAATTTATAAATTATTCATTAATGAATAATATAGATGTTGGAAAAAGAACATACACAGACTTTTTTTCAATTTAATAATGATTTATTTATTTTTATATCTTCAAGAATTTACTTAAGGCCAAATGAAGAGCGTCAGTTTTTCCATTGGATGAGGACAAATAATAAATTTTATACGGGAGACGAATACCATATTAGACTAGGCATTGTTCTATCAAATGTTCGATATTGTCAAGACTTCAACAAAAGAAACGGATTAACATTCCGTGTTGGTATTAACAAATTTTCATGCTACACACCATCAGAATATAAATCACTTTTAGGTACTCAAACTCGTAGCATAAATAAAATTTTCACGAAAACTACAAGTACAATAAAAGGAACTCCTGATTCATTTGATTGGAGGGATAAAGGTATTGTTAATCCTATTAAAAACCAAGGAGACTGTGGATCATGCTGAGCTTTTTCAACAATTACCACGTCAGAAAGCGCATACGCTATTACTACAGGCGATTTACTCCAATTTTCAGAGCAAAATCTTGTTGACTGTGCTCCAAGTTTCGGATGCCGAAGCGGCTGGACAAATACCGCAATTGATTATGTTTTAAAACGAACAAAACGGAACTTTCAACAGCGAAGATCAATATCCGTACATGTCAGTAGAAGGAAAATGTTCTTTTGACTCATCAAAAGCAATTGGAAAGATTACACAAGTAATTAATGTTGAAAAAGATGATGAAAACAATTTGAAAGAAAAAATTGCAGTATATGGCGTTGCATCAATTAGTATACACTCTGAAAATACGCCATTTATGTCATATGCTGGAGAAATTCTTGATGATGATGAATGTTTGGGCCAATTTAAAGCAATTGACCATGCAGTTGGCGCGGTTGGCTATGTAACAGAAAATGGAATCGATTTTTGGATCATACGAAACTCTTGGGAAATATCATGGGGAGAAGATGTATATATAAGAATGATCAGGAATAAAGGAAATAAATGTTTTATTGCTTCAGAAGCTTTCATTGCTGTATATTCGAAGTAAATTTAATAAATTGATTTATAATGTTATAAATATCAACCTTTATATAAAAATATTTTTTAATCATCCAAAATATCTATGATCATCAAACTATAATGAACAGATTAGCATATAAGGCTGTATATAAAAGCTATTTTCATGATTAGAATAATATAATGTTATATATTTTTTATAATCTCATTTTCATTTCTTTTCAAACTATTTATGGATTATATAGTATTTTAAATTGAGTCAAATGTTTTTAAAGTATTTCTTTTTAACTAACTCCGGTGAGAATTCCATTTTTATTGATTTATGGTGAAAATTTCATTTACATATATTATGAAACCCAAGTGAGTCACCTGGTTCACAAAGTCTTAGACATCGCTCAAAATTAGTCAATGATTCTGATTCATGGGAACCTAGCTCGCTATTTTTCTTTTTTTAAAATAATCTGAATATTTTCCCCCGAACTTTTGCAGAATTTTCTATTCAAAAAAATTCAACTTTATAATCGTTTTTTCCCCTCAAACCCACAATTTTTGGTTTTAAAATAGCCAATTTCATTCGCTTGAATATTATTGACTTTGACATTAACAAATTTGATAAATTGATTGAAATTATTTTCATATCACATTTCAAATTTTTACATTTTTATATCACATTTCAATACTTTTATATAAAAATGAGTTTTGAAACATTTGTTGAAAAAATGAAAAGTATTCAAAATTCCCTTCTGGAATTCCTTGAAGACGAATCAGATGGTGACGACAAATATGAAAATTTCATTAATCTTGTCTCGACTCAACAAATAATTAATGACGAACATGAATTTAAAGCATTATTACGATTAATAAACAGGATTGTGAACAATCATTATCGTTCTCGGAATTTTATTTCTAAAGCTGAGCGAGTTTTAAGACAATTCAAACAAGGTCTCCAAAAATATTTTTCAAATTCAGAAATATTCAACATTTTCAAAGATAACAAGCGAATCCTTCTCTTTCTTCTTGAAGAAAAAATGATGCTAATTGATGAACACATTTTTTCAATAATTACTAGTTCAGAATATGTCCGAAAAAACTATTGTGAATATTTTCAACCAGAAATCAAACGGTTTGTCACAGAAGAAAACATTGGAAAATACGGGAGCGAGAATAAATCATTAAAAGACAATAAATTTATTGAAGTGATGAACAAAGAAATTGAAACCAATTTCTATGAAAAACGACGAGAAGGATTGAATGATGATTATTTGTGTGAACTGATTCGAAATAACGAAATTCAAGAATTTATCAGATTTACAGAACAAAGAAATTTGTCACTCGAAATTTGCATTAAAAAATCAATTTTTGAAACAAATCGACTTTTGACAGATAAATCTGATATTAAACTGATTGAATATGCATCGTTTTATGGCTCGAATGACATCATCAAATACATTGAAAAGAAAGGAGTTGAACTGACATCATCGATGTGGATTTATGCTATTCACAGTTGTAATGCAGAACTGATCAGATATCTTGAAAACAATCATGTTTCACCACCAGATAATGATTATGAAAGAATTCTTGAAGAATCGATTAAATGTCATCACAACGATATTTCGAACTACCTCATTGACAATATAATGAACGAAGAATATCTCCAAAATAACATTGAAAATGAATTTTATCATAATCTTTATCGTTATGCAACTGAATCTTACAATTATTGTTTTTTCCCAACAAACATGAAATACAAAAACATGTTTTTTTATTTATGTGAATTTGACTATTACACACTTGTGAAACTTTATTTGATTGATGGAACCATTGACATAAATGCAGCAATTAAAACATCAATCATTCAAATAACATTTTAAAACAAAACATTCATAAAATTCAAATCTAACTTTTTTCATTCAATTGAAAACTTGAATTATTTATGGAATTTAACTCGAACATTTAATTATACGGCGTTGATTCTTGCTGCAAAAGAAGGCCATAAAGAAATTGTTGAACTATTAATAAGACAAGAAGGCATTGATATCAACATTCAAGGAATTTAAATCAAAAACATTCATAATATTCAAATCTAACTTTTTTAATGAAATTGAAAACTTGAAATATTTATGGAATTTAACTCGAACATTTAATTCTACGGCATTGATTTATGCCTCAAGAGATGGCCATAAAGAAATTGTTGAACTATTAATAAGACAAGAAGGCATTGATATCAACATTCAAGGAATTTAAATCAAAACATTCATGGAATTCAAATCTAACTTTTTTCATGATATTGAAAACTTGAATTATTTATGGAATTTAACTCGAACATTTAATTCTACGGCGTTGATTTATGCTGCAAAAGAAGGCCATAAAGAAATTGTTGAACTATTAATAAGACAAGAAGGCATTGATATCAACATTCAAAACATTTTAAATCAAAACATTCATAGAATTCAAATCTAACTTTTTTCATTGGATTGAAAACTTGAATTATTTATGGAATTTAACTCGAACATTTAATTCTACGGCGTTGATTTATGCTGTGCTAAAAGGCCATAAAGAAATTGTTGAACTATTAATAAGACAAGAAGGCATTGATATCAACATTCAAAACATTTTAAATCAAAACATTCATAGAATTCAAATCTAACTTTTTTCATGATATTGAAAACTTGAATTATTTATAAAATTTAACTCGAACATTTAATGATACGGCGTTGATTCTTGCTGCACGTAATGGCCATAAAGAAATTGTTGAACTATTAATAAGACAAGAAGGCATTGATATCAACATTCAAGACATTTTAAATCAAAACATTCATTATATTCAAATCTAACTTTTTCATTATATTGAAAACTCGAATTATTTATGGAATTTAACTCGAACATTTAATTCTACGGCATTGATTTATGCTACACGTAATGGCCATAAAGAAATTGTTGAACTATTAATAAGACAAGAAGGCATTGATATCAACATTCAAAACATTTTAAATCAAAATATTCATGAAATTCAAATCTAACTTTTTCATTGGATTGAAAACTTGAAATATTTATGAAATTTAACTCGAACATTTAATGATACGGCGTTGATTCTTGCTGTGCTAAAAGGCAATAAAGAAATTGTTGAACTATTAATAAGACAAGAAGGCATTGATATCAACATTCAAAACATTTTAAATCAAAACATTCATAGAATTCAAATCTAACTTTTTTCATTGGATTGAAAACTTGAATTATTTATAAAATTTAACTCGAACATTTAATTCTACGGCATTGATTTATACTGCACGTAATGGCCATAAAGAAATTGTTGAACTATTAATAAGACAAGAAGGCATTGATATCAACATTCAAAACATTTTAAATCAAAACATTCATGATATTCAAATCTAACTTTTTTCATGATATTGAAAACTTGAATTATTTATAAAATTTAACTCGAACATTTAATGATACGGCGTTGATTCTTGCTGCAAAAGAAGGCCATAAAGAAATTGTTGAACTATTACTAAGACAAGAAGGCATTGATATCAACATTCAAGACATTTTAAATCAAAACATTCATAGAATTCAAATCTAACTTTTTCATTGGATTGAAAACTTGAAATATTTATGAAATTTAACTCGAACATTTAATGATACGGCGTTGATTCTTGCTGTGCTAAAAGACAATAAAGAAATTGTTGAACTATTAATAAGACAAGAAGGCATTGATATCAACATTCAAAACATTTTAAATCAAAACATTCATAGAATTCAAATCTAACTTTTTTCATTGGATTGAAAACTTGAATTATTTATAAAATTTAACTCGAACATTTAATTATACGGCGTTGATTTATGCTGCAAAAGAAGGCCATAAAGAAATTGTTGAACTATTAATAAGACAAGAAGGCATTGATATCAACATTCAAAACATTTTAAATCAAAACATTCATAGAATTCAAATCTAACTTTTTCATTGGATTGAAAACTCGAATTATTTATGGAATTTAACTCGAACATTTAATTCTACGGCATTGATTTATACTGCACGTAATGGCCATAAAGAAATTGTTGAACTATTAATAAGACAAGAAGGCATTGATATCAACATTCAAAACATTTTAAATCAAAACATTCATAATATTCAAATCTAACTTTTTTCATGATATTGAAAACTTGAATGATTTATGGAATTTTGAAATATTTTTTTTTTACAAAACGGCCATTGACTTTGCAAGAAAAGAAAATCATCGAGAAATTGTTGATCTTTTATCAAAAGGACCGATCAAAGCAAAACCTTAAGGCGAGTAATTGAAGTCTTAATGATTAATAAAAATTAATTACTACATTATAATCAAAATTATATTTTAATTTTTTAATAAGTATATAACGCATAAAAACCTCATGGCCATAAACATATATCGTATTAATAATAATAATCATATTTTTTTTCGTTTTTCTTTCATTAGAAAGAAAATAATGATATGGATCACATATATAAATCTATCATGTAGGAGAGAACATTGATTTTTATGTTATGTAAAAAATAATAATATTTATCTTTTTATTCGTTCAGTATTTAAAGATGGTCCTAAATTATATTTTATTCTACATTGGAATATATTTCCAAATTTATTATTAAAATATATATTTTTTTTTCATAAAAACAAAAAAGCAGAGGTTTTTGTTTTATTCGTTGTTTTTTGATTTGCATATCTTCTTTTATTTGATTCTGTAAGTTTCATGCTGATCTATTTCCACACACCACTTGTCATGTCTTCAATGCTGAATGCATCAACAAACTTTTCAATCGTTTCTTTTGAAATTTCATTGAAATAAGCGTACTCAAATGAAAAGGCGCTTTCTTTCTTTCTCTCATAAAGTTCAATCAAAAATTCAACAAGACTGTCTTCTGATTCAAGTTTCAGTTTCTCATTCTTGATGATTTCTTCTATCGTCGTCACTTCAGTCTCAAAAAGTTCGTATTGAGGAATTTCATCGAAATGTTCAGAACAAAAGTCAATCATCTTCTTCACTGGTGAAAAATCGGTTAAATGTGCTTTTTGGCTGATGATGTTCAAACGGCTGACAACATTTGATGTGGTCAGATTATCAAAAAAAAAAAAAAAAAAAAAATAGGGCTGAAGTTTGAAGTACTCTTCCAAATTCCATAATTGTAGGAAGTATTAACTGAATGCATTCAATCGTTTTTCATCAATATCAACTGATTTAAAGGTGACAAAATTAAGAAATTCTGTAAAGTAATCTGGCTCTGTATTACTCTCTCCTTGTTTGTAAATATTTAATATGTAGTCATTTATGCTTTCATCTTGATAATGATAGTTCATAATCTTTGGAGAAACAAGGTCTGCAACAAAACGACATGTTTCTTATCGATGAATGTAAAATCTTTATCATATCTGCTGAATGATATCCTTTGTATGTTTTCTAAACTCAGTGTAAATGAGAAATTGCTTGATTCCATTTTGCTATTTTTCAAATGGAGTTTATTGTGTTCTCAAAAAGTGGAAATATAAATATTTTTAAAAGAAAAAGTTTTTATATTCTTAATTTTTTTTAAGCTTGTCAGTGAATATCAGCTAACAGAAGATAAATATAAATTTAAATCATTATTACAACTAATAAATGCCATCGGAAACAATCATCAACGTATTCCATTTTTTTTTTTTTTTTTTTTTTTAGGTTGAGCCAATTTTAGGACAAATGAAACAAGATCTCCAAAAATATTTTACAAATTCAGAAATATTCGAAATTTTCAAAAATAACAAGCGAATCCTTCTATTTCTTATTGAAGGACGAGTAATTATAATTGATGAATACATTGTTTCACGAATCACTAGTTATGAATTTGATAGAAAGAATTACAGGGAATATTTTCTGCCAGAAATCAAACCGTTTCTCACAAAAGAATTCATTCAAAAATATCGAAATAAAACCACAAATTTACAAGAAGACGAATTTCTTGATAAATTGAAATAAAGAAATTTCAGAGGAATTCTATGATAAAAGGAAAGAAGGAGAAAGTGACAGCTATTTATGTGAGCTGATTCGAAATAATCAAGTGAAAGAATTTGGAGTTTATGTCAACCGAAACAATATTTCACTTGAAAGTTATATTATAAAATCTATCTTTGAAACGAATCAATTTTTGATTGACAATGAATCTATTAATTTGATTGAATATGCGTCATTTTATGGCTCTAATGATATCATCCGATACATGCATTTTAATGATGAAGTTGAACTGACGTCATCGATGTGGATCTATGCTATTCACAGTTGTAATTCAGAACTGATCAAATATCTTGAAGATAATCATGTTTCACCACCAGAAAATAAATATGGAAAAATTCTTAAAGAATCGATTAAATGTCATCACAACGATGTTTCAAAGTACATCATTGAGTATTTAATGAAAGAAGAAGATCTCCAGAAAGACATTGAAAACAACTATTATGACAATCTTTATCGATATGCAGTTGAATCTTTCAATTATTGTTTTTTCCCAACAGACATGAAATACAAAAACATGTTCATTATTTATGTGAATTTGATTATTACACACTTGCAACACTTTATTTAACAGAATTAGCCATTGACATAAATTCAATAGTTAAAACATCAATCATTTAAAAAGCATTTTAAATTAAAAGCATTCATAAAATTATAATCTAACTTTTTTCATGCATTTGAAAACTTGAATTATTTATGGAATTTAACTCGAACATTTAATTCTACGTCATTGATTTATGCTGAAAGTAATGGCTATAAAGAAATTGTTGAACTATTTATAAGACAAGAAGGCATTGATATCAACATTCAAGACATTTTAAATTAAAAACATTTATAAAATTCAAATCTAATATTTTTAATTATATTTGAAAATCTGAATTATTTATGGAATTTAACTGGAACAATTAATAATACGGCGTTGATTTATGCTACAGAAAAATTCTATAAAGAAATTGTTCAACTATTATTACGAGTAGAAGGAATTAATGTCAATCCAAGCCTTTATAACACATTTCGCCAAAATTGAGATAAGCTAAATACCTGATGGGATCAATATTTCCTTTTTCTTCCAATTGTTTAATGCATTCAATTGCTTTTGTGTAATTCTGTTATACAAAATCACCATTGAAATAATATTCACCCAATTGATATATCGAACATTCATAGCCTTGTAAACATTCAATTGATTTTGAATAATTCTGTTCAACACCGTTTCATTCTTCATATAAAATTGCTAAATCAAATAAAGCATCATGGCATCCTAATTGAGCTGCTTTTTCATAACATTCAATTGCTTTTGAATATTTCTGTTCAATTTCTTCTCCTTGTTCATAGAGAATACATATATTATGAAACCCAAGTGAGTCACCTGGCTCACAAAGTCTTAGACATCGCTCAAAATTAGTCAATGATTCTGATTCATGGGAACCTAGCTCGCTATTTTTCTTTTTTTAAAATAATCTGAATATTTTTCCCCGAACTTTTGCAGAATTTTCTATTCAAAAAAATTCAACTTTATAATCGTTTTTTCCCCTCAAACCCACAATTTTTGGTTTTAAAATAGCCAATTTCATTCGCTTGAATATTATTGACTTTGACATTAACAAATTTGATAAATTGATTGAAATTATTTTCATATCACATTTCAAATTTTTACATTTTTATATCACATTTCAATACTTTTATATAAAAATGAGTTTTGAAACATTTGTTGAAAAAATGAAAAGTATTCAAAATTCCCTTCTGGAATTCCTTGAAGACGAATCAGATGGTGACGACAAATATGAAAATTTCATTAATCTTGTCTCGACTCAACAAATAATTAATGACGAACATGAATTTAAAGCATTATTACGATTAATAAACAGGATTGTGAACAATCATTATCGTTCTCGGAATTTTATTTCTAAAGCTGAGCGAGTTTTAAGACAATTCAAACAAGGTCTCCAAAAATATTTTTCAAATTCAGAAATATTCAACATTTTCAAAGATAACAAGCGAATCCTTCTCTTTCTTCTTGAAGAAAAAATGATGCTAATTGATGAACACATTTTTTCAATAATTACTAGTTCAGAATATGTCCGAAAAAACTATTGTGAATATTTTCAACCAGAAATCAAACGGTTTGTCGCAGAAGAAAACATTGGAAAATACGGGAGCGAGAATAAATCATTAAAAGACAATAAATTTATTGAAGTGATGAACAAAGAAATTGAAACCAATTTCTATGAAAAACGACGAGAAGGATTGAATGATGATTATTTGTGTGAACTGATTCGAAATAACGAAATTCAAGAATTTATCAGATTTACAGAACAAAGAAATTTGTCACTCGAAATTTGCATTAAAAAATCAATTTTTGAAACAAATCGACTTTTGACAGATAAATCTGATATTAAACTGATTGAATATGCATCGTTTTATGGCTCGAATGACATCATCAAATACATTGAAAAGAAAGGAGTTGAACTGACATCATCGATGTGGATTTATGCTATTCACAGTTGTAATGCAGAACTGATCAGATATCTTGAAAACAATCATGTTTCACCACCAGATAATGATTATGAAAGAATTCTTGAAGAATCGATTAAATGTCATCACAACGATATTTCGAACTACCTCATTGACAATATAATGAACGAAGAATATCTCCAAAATAACATTGAAAATGAATTTTATCATAATCTTTATCGTTATGCAACTGAATCTTACAATTATTGTTTTTTCCCAACAAACATGAAATACAAAAACATGTTTTTTTATTTATGTGAATTTGACTATTACACACTTGTGAAACTTTATTTGATTGATGGAACCATTGACATAAATGCAGCAATTAAAACATCAATCATTCAAATAACATTTTAAAACAAAAACATTCATAATATTCAAATCTAACTTTTTCATTGGATTGAAAACTTGAATTATTTATGGAATTTAACTCGAACATTTAATTCTACGGCGTTGATTCTTGCTGCAAAAGAAGGCCATAAAGAAATTGTTGAACTATTACTAAGACAAGAAGGCATTGATATCAACATTCAAAACATTTTAAATCAAAACATTCATGATATTCAAATCTAACTTTTTCATTTAATTGAAAACTTGAAATATTTATGGAATTTAACTCGAACATTTAATTATACGGCGTTGATTCTTGCTGTGCTAAAAGGCAATAAAGAAATTGTTGAACTATTAATAAGACAAGAAGGCATTGATATCAACATTCAAAACATTTTAAATCAAAACATTCATGATATTCAAATCTAACTTTTTCATTTAATTGAAAACTCGAATTATTTATAAAATTTAACTCGAACATTTAATTATACGGCATTGATTTATGCTGCCGAAGAAGGCCATAAAGAAATTGTTGAACTATTAATAAGACAAGAAGGCATTGATATCAACATTCAAAACATTTTAAATCAAAACATTCATGAAATTCAAATCTAACTTTTTCATTGGATTGAAAACTTGCAATATTTATGGAATTTAACTCAAACATTTAATTATACGGCATTGATTTATGCCTCAAGAGATGGCTATAAAGAAATTGTTGAACTATTAATAAGACAAGAAGGCATTGATATCAACATTCAAAACATTTTAAATCAAAACATTCATAGAATTCAAATCTAACTTTTTTCATGATATTGAAAACTTGAATTATTTATGGAATTTAACTCGAACATTTAATTATACGGCATTGATTTATACTGCACGTAATGGCCATAAAGAAATTGTTGAACTATTAATAAGACAAGAAGGCATTGATATCAACATTCAAGACATTTTAAATTAAAAACATTTATAAAATTCAAATCTAATATTTTTAATTATATTTGAAAATCTGAATTATTTATGGAATTTAACTCGAACATTTAATTCTACGGCATTGATTTATGCTGCACGTAATGGCCATAAAGAAATTGTTGAACTATTAATAAGACAAGAAGGCATTGATATCAACATTCAAAACATTTTAAATCAAAACATTCATTATATTCAAATCTAACTTTTTTCATGATATTGAAAACTTGCAATATTTATGGAATTTAACTCGAACATTTAATTATACGGCATTGATTCTTGCTGTGCTAAAAGGCAATAAAGAAATTGTTGAACTATTAATAAGACAAGAAGGCATTGATATCAACATTCAAGGAATTTAAATCAAAACATTCATGGAATTCAAATCTAACTTTTTTCATTCAATTGAAAACTTGAAATATTTATGGAATTTAACTCGAACATTTAATTATACGGCATTGATTCTTGCTGTGCTAAAAGGCAATAAAGAAATTGTTGAACTATTAATAAGACAAGAAGGCATTGATATCAACATTCAAGACATTTTAAATTAAAAACATTTATAAAATTCAAATCTAATATTTTTAATTATATTTGAAAATCTGAATTATTTATGGAATTTAACTCGAACATTTAATTATACGGCGTTGATTTATGCTACCGAAGAAGGCCATAAAGAAATTGTTGAACTATTAATAAGACAAGAAGGCATTGATATCAACATTCAAAACATTTTAAATCAAAACATTCATGGAATTCAAATCTAACTTTTTTCATGATATTGAAAACTTGAAATATTTATAGAATTTAACTCGAACATTTAATTATACGGCATTGATTTATGCCTCAAGAGATGGCTATAAAGAAATTGTTGAACTATTAATAAGACAAGAAGGCATTGATATCAACATTCAAAACATTTTAAATCAAAACATTCATAGAATTCAAATCTAACTTTTTTCATGATATTGAAAACTTGAATGATTTATGGAATTTTGAAATATTTTTTTTTTACAAAACGGCCATTGACTTTGCAAGAAAAGAAAATCATCGAGAAATTGTTGATCTTTTATCAAAAGGACCGATCAAAGCAAAACCTTAAGGCGAGTAATTGAAGTCTTAATGATTAATAAAAATTAATTACTACATTATAATCAAAATTATATTTTAATTTTTTAATAAGTATATAACGCATAAAAACCTCATGGCCATAAACATATATCGTATTAATAATAATAATCATATTTTTTTTCGTTTTTCTTTCATTAGAAAGAAAATAATGATATGGATCACATATATAAATCTATCATGTAGGAGAGAACATTGATTTTTATGTTATGTAAAAAATAATAATATTTATCTTTTTATTCGTTCAGTATTTAAAGATGGTCCTAAATTATATTTTATTCTACATTGGAATATATTTCCAAATTTATTATTAAAATATATATTTTTTTTTCATAAAAACAAAAAAGCAGAGGTTTTTGTTTTATTCGTTGTTTTTTGATTTGCATATCTTCTTTTATTTGATTCTGTAAGTTTCATGCTGATCTATTTCCACACACCACTTGTCATGTCTTCAATGCTGAATGCATCAACAAACTTTTCAATCGTTTCTTTTGAAATTTCATTGAAATAAGCGTACTCAAATGAAAAGGCGCTTTCTTTCTTTCTCTCATAAAGTTCAATCAAAAATTCAACAAGACTGTCTTCTGATTCAAGTTTCAGTTTCTCATTCTTGATGATTTCTTCTATCGTCGTCACTTCAGTCTCAAAAAGTTCGTATTGAGGAATTTCATCGAAATGTTCAGAACAAAAGTCAATCATCTTCTTCACTGGTGAAAAATCGGTTAAATGTGCTTTTTGGCTGATGATGTTCAAACGGCTGACAACATTTGATGTGGTCAGATTATCAAAAAAAAAAAAAAAAAA
This sequence comes from Tritrichomonas musculus, assembly GCA_039105265.1. Lineage (NCBI taxonomy): Eukaryota > Parabasalia > Tritrichomonadida > Tritrichomonadidae > Tritrichomonas > Tritrichomonas musculus. The sequence continues at coordinate 3,276,193 of JAPFFF010000015.1, read as the reverse complement.
AAAAATAGGGCTGAAGTTTGAAGTACTCTTCCAAATTCCATAATTGTAGGAAGTATTAACTGAATGCATTCAATCGTTTTTCATCAATATCAACTGATTTAAAGGTGACAAAATTAAGAAATTCTGTAAAGTAATCTGGCTCTGTATTACTCTCTCCTTGTTTGTAAATATTTAATATGTAGTCATTTATGCTTTCATCTTGATAATGATAGTTCATAATCTTTGGAGAAACAAGGTCTGCAACAAAACGACATGTTTCTTATCGATGAATGTAAAATCTTTATCATATCTGCTGAATGATATCCTTTGTATGTTTTCTAAACTCAGTGTAAATGAGAAATTGCTTGATTCCATTTTGCTATTTTTCAAATGGAGTTTATTGTGTTCTCAAAAAGTGGAAATATAAATATTTTTAAAAGAAAAAGTTTTTATATTCTTAATTTTTTTTAAGCTTGTCAGTGAATATCAGCTAACAGAAGATAAATATAAATTTAAATCATTATTACAACTAATAAATGCCATCGGAAACAATCATCAACGTATTCCATTTTTTTTTTTTTTTTTTTTTTTAGGTTGAGCCAATTTTAGGACAAATGAAACAAGATCTCCAAAAATATTTTACAAATTCAGAAATATTCGAAATTTTCAAAAATAACAAGCGAATCCTTCTATTTCTTATTGAAGGACGAGTAATTATAATTGATGAATACATTGTTTCACGAATCACTAGTTATGAATTTGATAGAAAGAATTACAGGGAATATTTTCTGCCAGAAATCAAACCGTTTCTCACAAAAGAATTCATTCAAAAATATCGAAATAAAACCACAAATTTACAAGAAGACGAATTTCTTGATAAATTGAAATAAAGAAATTTCAGAGGAATTCTATGATAAAAGGAAAGAAGGAGAAAGTGACAGCTATTTATGTGAGCTGATTCGAAATAATCAAGTGAAAGAATTTGGAGTTTATGTCAACCGAAACAATATTTCACTTGAAAGTTATATTATAAAATCTATCTTTGAAACGAATCAATTTTTGATTGACAATGAATCTATTAATTTGATTGAATATGCGTCATTTTATGGCTCTAATGATATCATCCGATACATGCATTTTAATGATGAAGTTGAACTGACGTCATCGATGTGGATCTATGCTATTCACAGTTGTAATTCAGAACTGATCAAATATCTTGAAGATAATCATGTTTCACCACCAGAAAATAAATATGGAAAAATTCTTAAAGAATCGATTAAATGTCATCACAACGATGTTTCAAAGTACATCATTGAGTATTTAATGAAAGAAGAAGATCTCCAGAAAGACATTGAAAACAACTATTATGACAATCTTTATCGATATGCAGTTGAATCTTTCAATTATTGTTTTTTCCCAACAGACATGAAATACAAAAACATGTTCATTATTTATGTGAATTTGATTATTACACACTTGCAACACTTTATTTAACAGAATTAGCCATTGACATAAATTCAATAGTTAAAACATCAATCATTTAAAAAGCATTTTAAATTAAAAGCATTCATAAAATTATAATCTAACTTTTTTCATGCATTTGAAAACTTGAATTATTTATGGAATTTAACTCGAACATTTAATTCTACGTCATTGATTTATGCTGAAAGTAATGGCTATAAAGAAATTGTTGAACTATTTATAAGACAAGAAGGCATTGATATCAACATTCAAGACATTTTAAATTAAAAACATTTATAAAATTCAAATCTAATATTTTTAATTATATTTGAAAATCTGAATTATTTATGGAATTTAACTGGAACAATTAATAATACGGCGTTGATTTATGCTACAGAAAAATTCTATAAAGAAATTGTTCAACTATTATTACGAGTAGAAGGAATTAATGTCAATCCAAGCCTTTATAACACATTTCGCCAAAATTGAGATAAGCTAAATACCTGATGGGATCAATATTTCCTTTTTCTTCCAATTGTTTAATGCATTCAATTGCTTTTGTGTAATTCTGTTATACAAAATCACCATTGAAATAATATTCACCCAATTGATATATCGAACATTCATAGCCTTGTAAACATTCAATTGATTTTGAATAATTCTGTTCAACACCGTTTCATTCTTCATATAAAATTGCTAAATCAAATAAAGCATCATGGCATCCTAATTGAGCTGCTTTTTCATAACATTCAATTGCTTTTGAATATTTCTGTTCAATTTCTTCTCCTTGTTCATAGAGAATACATATATTATGAAACCCAAGTGAGTCACCTGGCTCACAAAGTCTTAGACATCGCTCAAAATTAGTCAATGATTCTGATTCATGGGAACCTAGCTCGCTATTTTTCTTTTTTTAAAATAATCTGAATATTTTTCCCCGAACTTTTGCAGAATTTTCTATTCAAAAAAATTCAACTTTATAATCGTTTTTTCCCCTCAAACCCACAATTTTTGGTTTTAAAATAGCCAATTTCATTCGCTTGAATATTATTGACTTTGACATTAACAAATTTGATAAATTGATTGAAATTATTTTCATATCACATTTCAAATTTTTACATTTTTATATCACATTTCAATACTTTTATATAAAAATGAGTTTTGAAACATTTGTTGAAAAAATGAAAAGTATTCAAAATTCCCTTCTGGAATTCCTTGAAGACGAATCAGATGGTGACGACAAATATGAAAATTTCATTAATCTTGTCTCGACTCAACAAATAATTAATGACGAACATGAATTTAAAGCATTATTACGATTAATAAACAGGATTGTGAACAATCATTATCGTTCTCGGAATTTTATTTCTAAAGCTGAGCGAGTTTTAAGACAATTCAAACAAGGTCTCCAAAAATATTTTTCAAATTCAGAAATATTCAACATTTTCAAAGATAACAAGCGAATCCTTCTCTTTCTTCTTGAAGAAAAAATGATGCTAATTGATGAACACATTTTTTCAATAATTACTAGTTCAGAATATGTCCGAAAAAACTATTGTGAATATTTTCAACCAGAAATCAAACGGTTTGTCGCAGAAGAAAACATTGGAAAATACGGGAGCGAGAATAAATCATTAAAAGACAATAAATTTATTGAAGTGATGAACAAAGAAATTGAAACCAATTTCTATGAAAAACGACGAGAAGGATTGAATGATGATTATTTGTGTGAACTGATTCGAAATAACGAAATTCAAGAATTTATCAGATTTACAGAACAAAGAAATTTGTCACTCGAAATTTGCATTAAAAAATCAATTTTTGAAACAAATCGACTTTTGACAGATAAATCTGATATTAAACTGATTGAATATGCATCGTTTTATGGCTCGAATGACATCATCAAATACATTGAAAAGAAAGGAGTTGAACTGACATCATCGATGTGGATTTATGCTATTCACAGTTGTAATGCAGAACTGATCAGATATCTTGAAAACAATCATGTTTCACCACCAGATAATGATTATGAAAGAATTCTTGAAGAATCGATTAAATGTCATCACAACGATATTTCGAACTACCTCATTGACAATATAATGAACGAAGAATATCTCCAAAATAACATTGAAAATGAATTTTATCATAATCTTTATCGTTATGCAACTGAATCTTACAATTATTGTTTTTTCCCAACAAACATGAAATACAAAAACATGTTTTTTTATTTATGTGAATTTGACTATTACACACTTGTGAAACTTTATTTGATTGATGGAACCATTGACATAAATGCAGCAATTAAAACATCAATCATTCAAATAACATTTTAAAACAAAAACATTCATAATATTCAAATCTAACTTTTTCATTGGATTGAAAACTTGAATTATTTATGGAATTTAACTCGAACATTTAATTCTACGGCGTTGATTCTTGCTGCAAAAGAAGGCCATAAAGAAATTGTTGAACTATTACTAAGACAAGAAGGCATTGATATCAACATTCAAAACATTTTAAATCAAAACATTCATGATATTCAAATCTAACTTTTTCATTTAATTGAAAACTTGAAATATTTATGGAATTTAACTCGAACATTTAATTATACGGCGTTGATTCTTGCTGTGCTAAAAGGCAATAAAGAAATTGTTGAACTATTAATAAGACAAGAAGGCATTGATATCAACATTCAAAACATTTTAAATCAAAACATTCATGATATTCAAATCTAACTTTTTCATTTAATTGAAAACTCGAATTATTTATAAAATTTAACTCGAACATTTAATTATACGGCATTGATTTATGCTGCCGAAGAAGGCCATAAAGAAATTGTTGAACTATTAATAAGACAAGAAGGCATTGATATCAACATTCAAAACATTTTAAATCAAAACATTCATGAAATTCAAATCTAACTTTTTCATTGGATTGAAAACTTGCAATATTTATGGAATTTAACTCAAACATTTAATTATACGGCATTGATTTATGCCTCAAGAGATGGCTATAAAGAAATTGTTGAACTATTAATAAGACAAGAAGGCATTGATATCAACATTCAAAACATTTTAAATCAAAACATTCATAGAATTCAAATCTAACTTTTTTCATGATATTGAAAACTTGAATTATTTATGGAATTTAACTCGAACATTTAATTATACGGCATTGATTTATACTGCACGTAATGGCCATAAAGAAATTGTTGAACTATTAATAAGACAAGAAGGCATTGATATCAACATTCAAGACATTTTAAATTAAAAACATTTATAAAATTCAAATCTAATATTTTTAATTATATTTGAAAATCTGAATTATTTATGGAATTTAACTCGAACATTTAATTCTACGGCATTGATTTATGCTGCACGTAATGGCCATAAAGAAATTGTTGAACTATTAATAAGACAAGAAGGCATTGATATCAACATTCAAAACATTTTAAATCAAAACATTCATTATATTCAAATCTAACTTTTTTCATGATATTGAAAACTTGCAATATTTATGGAATTTAACTCGAACATTTAATTATACGGCATTGATTCTTGCTGTGCTAAAAGGCAATAAAGAAATTGTTGAACTATTAATAAGACAAGAAGGCATTGATATCAACATTCAAGGAATTTAAATCAAAACATTCATGGAATTCAAATCTAACTTTTTTCATTCAATTGAAAACTTGAAATATTTATGGAATTTAACTCGAACATTTAATTATACGGCATTGATTCTTGCTGTGCTAAAAGGCAATAAAGAAATTGTTGAACTATTAATAAGACAAGAAGGCATTGATATCAACATTCAAGACATTTTAAATTAAAAACATTTATAAAATTCAAATCTAATATTTTTAATTATATTTGAAAATCTGAATTATTTATGGAATTTAACTCGAACATTTAATTATACGGCGTTGATTTATGCTACCGAAGAAGGCCATAAAGAAATTGTTGAACTATTAATAAGACAAGAAGGCATTGATATCAACATTCAAAACATTTTAAATCAAAACATTCATGGAATTCAAATCTAACTTTTTTCATGATATTGAAAACTTGAAATATTTATAGAATTTAACTCGAACATTTAATTATACGGCATTGATTTATGCCTCAAGAGATGGCTATAAAGAAATTGTTGAACTATTAATAAGACAAGAAGGCATTGATATCAACATTCAAAACATTTTAAATCAAAACATTCATAGAATTCAAATCTAACTTTTTTCATGATATTGAAAACTTGAATGATTTATGGAATTTTGAAATATTTTTTTTTTACAAAACGGCCATTGACTTTGCAAGAAAAGAAAATCATCGAGAAATTGTTGATCTTTTATCAAAAGGACCGATCAAAGCAAAACCTTAAGGCGAGTAATTGAAGTCTTAATGATTAATAAAAATTAATTACTACATTATAATCAAAATTATATTTTAATTTTTTAATAAGTATATAACGCATAAAAACCTCATGGCCATAAACATATATCGTATTAATAATAATAATCATATTTTTTTTCGTTTTTCTTTCATTAGAAAGAAAATAATGATATGGATCACATATATAAATCTATCATGTAGGAGAGAACATTGATTTTTATGTTATGTAAAAAATAATAATATTTATCTTTTTATTCGTTCAGTATTTAAAGATGGTCCTAAATTATATTTTATTCTACATTGGAATATATTTCCAAATTTATTATTAAAATATATATTTTTTTTTCATAAAAACAAAAAAGCAGAGGTTTTTGTTTTATTCGTTGTTTTTTGATTTGCATATCTTCTTTTATTTGATTCTGTAAGTTTCATGCTGATCTATTTCCACACACCACTTGTCATGTCTTCAATGCTGAATGCATCAACAAACTTTTCAATCGTTTCTTTTGAAATTTCATTGAAATAAGCGTACTCAAATGAAAAGGCGCTTTCTTTCTTTCTCTCATAAAGTTCAATCAAAAATTCAACAAGACTGTCTTCTGATTCAAGTTTCAGTTTCTCATTCTTGATGATTTCTTCTATCGTCGTCACTTCAGTCTCAAAAAGTTCGTATTGAGGAATTTCATCGAAATGTTCAGAACAAAAGTCAATCATCTTCTTCACTGGTGAAAAATCGGTTAAATGTGCTTTTTGGCTGATGATGTTCAAACGGCTGACAACATTTGATGTGGTCAGATTATCAAAAAAAAAAAAAAAAAAAAAAATAGGGCTGAAGTTTGAAGTACTCTTCCAAATTCCATAATTGTAGGAAGTATTAACTGAATGCATTCAATCGTTTTTCATCAATATCAACTGATTTAAAGGTGACAAAATTAAGAAATTCTGTAAAGTAATCTGGCTCTGTATTACTCTCTCCTTGTTTGTAAATATTTAATATGTAGTCATTTATGCTTTCATCTTGATAATGATAGTTCATAATCTTTGGAGAAACAAGGTCTGCAACAAAACGACATGTTTCTTATCGATGAATGTAAAATCTTTATCATATCTGCTGAATGATATCCTTTGTATGTTTTCTAAACTCAGTGTAAATGAGAAATTGCTTGATTCCATTTTGCTATTTTTCAAATGGAGTTTATTGTGTTCTCAAAAAGTGGAAATATAAATATTTTTAAAAGAAAAAGTTTTTATATTCTTAATTTTTTTTAAGCTTGTCAGTGAATATCAGCTAACAGAAGATAAATATAAATTTAAATCATTATTACAACTAATAAATGCCATCGGAAACAATCATCAACGTATTCCATTTTTTTTTTTTTTTTTTTTTTTAGGTTGAGCCAATTTTAGGACAAATGAAACAAGATCTCCAAAAATATTTTACAAATTCAGAAATATTCGAAATTTTCAAAAATAACAAGCGAATCCTTCTATTTCTTATTGAAGGACGAGTAATTATAATTGATGAATACATTGTTTCACGAATCACTAGTTATGAATTTGATAGAAAGAATTACAGGGAATATTTTCTGCCAGAAATCAAACCGTTTCTCACAAAAGAATTCATTCAAAAATATCGAAATAAAACCACAAATTTACAAGAAGACGAATTTCTTGATAAATTGAAATAAAGAAATTTCAGAGGAATTCTATGATAAAAGGAAAGAAGGAGAAAGTGACAGCTATTTATGTGAGCTGATTCGAAATAATCAAGTGAAAGAATTTGGAGTTTATGTCAACCGAAACAATATTTCACTTGAAAGTTATATTATAAAATCTATCTTTGAAACGAATCAATTTTTGATTGACAATGAATCTATTAATTTGATTGAATATGCGTCATTTTATGGCTCTAATGATATCATCCGATACATGCATTTTAATGATGAAGTTGAACTGACGTCATCGATGTGGATCTATGCTATTCACAGTTGTAATTCAGAACTGATCAAATATCTTGAAGATAATCATGTTTCACCACCAGAAAATAAATATGGAAAAATTCTTAAAGAATCGATTAAATGTCATCACAACGATGTTTCAAAGTACATCATTGAGTATTTAATGAAAGAAGAAGATCTCCAGAAAGACATTGAAAACAACTATTATGACAATCTTTATCGATATGCAGTTGAATCTTTCAATTATTGTTTTTTCCCAACAGACATGAAATACAAAAACATGTTCATTATTTATGTGAATTTGATTATTACACACTTGCAACACTTTATTTAACAGAATTAGCCATTGACATAAATTCAATAGTTAAAACATCAATCATTTAAAAAGCATTTTAAATTAAAAGCATTCATAAAATTATAATCTAACTTTTTTCATGCATTTGAAAACTTGAATTATTTATGGAATTTAACTCGAACATTTAATTCTACGTCATTGATTTATGCTGAAAGTAATGGCTATAAAGAAATTGTTGAACTATTTATAAGACAAGAAGGCATTGATATCAACATTCAAGACATTTTAAATTAAAAACATTTATAAAATTCAAATCTAATATTTTTAATTATATTTGAAAATCTGAATTATTTATGGAATTTAACTGGAACAATTAATAATACGGCGTTGATTTATGCTACAGAAAAATTCTATAAAGAAATTGTTCAACTATTATTACGAGTAGAAGGAATTAATGTCAATCCAAGCCTTTATAACACATTTCGCCAAAATTGAGATAAGCTAAATACCTGATGGGATCAATATTTCCTTTTTCTTCCAATTGTTTAATGCATTCAATTGCTTTTGTGTAATTCTGTTATACAAAATCACCATTGAAATAATATTCACCCAATTGATATATCGAACATTCATAGCCTTGTAAACATTCAATTGATTTTGAATAATTCTGTTCAACACCGTTTCATTCTTCATATAAAATTGCTAAATCAAATAAAGCATCATGGCATCCTAATTGAGCTGCTTTTTCATAACATTCAATTGCTTTTGAATATTTCTGTTCAATTTCTTCTCCTTGTTCATAGAGAATACATATATTATGAAACCCAAGTGAGTCACCTGGCTCACAAAGTCTTAGACATCGCTCAAAATTAGTCAATGATTCTGATTCATGGGAACCTAGCTCGCTATTTTTCTTTTTTTAAAATAATCTGAATATTTTTCCCCGAACTTTTGCAGAATTTTCTATTCAAAAAAATTCAACTTTATAATCGTTTTTTCCCCTCAAACCCACAATTTTTGGTTTTAAAATAGCCAATTTCATTCGCTTGAATATTATTGACTTTGACATTAACAAATTTGATAAATTGATTGAAATTATTTTCATATCACATTTCAAATTTTTACATTTTTATATCACATTTCAATACTTTTATATAAAAATGAGTTTTGAAACATTTGTTGAAAAAATGAAAAGTATTCAAAATTCCCTTCTGGAATTCCTTGAAGACGAATCAGATGGTGACGACAAATATGAAAATTTCATTAATCTTGTCTCGACTCAACAAATAATTAATGACGAACATGAATTTAAAGCATTATTACGATTAATAAACAGGATTGTGAACAATCATTATCGTTCTCGGAATTTTATTTCTAAAGCTGAGCGAGTTTTAAGACAATTCAAACAAGGTCTCCAAAAATATTTTTCAAATTCAGAAATATTCAACATTTTCAAAGATAACAAGCGAATCCTTCTCTTTCTTCTTGAAGAAAAAATGATGCTAATTGATGAACACATTTTTTCAATAATTACTAGTTCAGAATATGTCCGAAAAAACTATTGTGAATATTTTCAACCAGAAATCAAACGGTTTGTCGCAGAAGAAAACATTGGAAAATACGGGAGCGAGAATAAATCATTAAAAGACAATAAATTTATTGAAGTGATGAACAAAGAAATTGAAACCAATTTCTATGAAAAACGACGAGAAGGATTGAATGATGATTATTTGTGTGAACTGATTCGAAATAACGAAATTCAAGAATTTATCAGATTTACAGAACAAAGAAATTTGTCACTCGAAATTTGCATTAAAAAATCAATTTTTGAAACAAATCGACTTTTGACAGATAAATCTGATATTAAACTGATTGAATATGCATCGTTTTATGGCTCGAATGACATCATCAAATACATTGAAAAGAAAGGAGTTGAACTGACATCATCGATGTGGATTTATGCTATTCACAGTTGTAATGCAGAACTGATCAGATATCTTGAAAACAATCATGTTTCACCACCAGATAATGATTATGAAAGAATTCTTGAAGAATCGATTAAATGTCATCACAACGATATTTCGAACTACCTCATTGACAATATAATGAACGAAGAATATCTCCAAAATAACATTGAAAATGAATTTTATCATAATCTTTATCGTTATGCAACTGAATCTTACAATTATTGTTTTTTCCCAACAAACATGAAATACAAAAACATGTTTTTTTATTTATGTGAATTTGACTATTACACACTTGTGAAACTTTATTTGATTGATGGAACCATTGACATAAATGCAGCAATTAAAACATCAATCATTCAAATAACATTTTAAAACAAAAACATTCATAATATTCAAATCTAACTTTTTCATTGGATTGAAAACTTGAATTATTTATGGAATTTAACTCGAACATTTAATTCTACGGCGTTGATTCTTGCTGCAAAAGAAGGCCATAAAGAAATTGTTGAACTATTACTAAGACAAGAAGGCATTGATATCAACATTCAAAACATTTTAAATCAAAACATTCATGATATTCAAATCTAACTTTTTCATTTAATTGAAAACTTGAAATATTTATGGAATTTAACTCGAACATTTAATTATACGGCGTTGATTCTTGCTGTGCTAAAAGGCAATAAAGAAATTGTTGAACTATTAATAAGACAAGAAGGCATTGATATCAACATTCAAAACATTTTAAATCAAAACATTCATGATATTCAAATCTAACTTTTTCATTTAATTGAAAACTCGAATTATTTATAAAATTTAACTCGAACATTTAATTATACGGCATTGATTTATGCTGCCGAAGAAGGCCATAAAGAAATTGTTGAACTATTAATAAGACAAGAAGGCATTGATATCAACATTCAAAACATTTTAAATCAAAACATTCATGAAATTCAAATCTAACTTTTTCATTGGATTGAAAACTTGCAATATTTATGGAATTTAACTCAAACATTTAATTATACGGCATTGATTTATGCCTCAAGAGATGGCTATAAAGAAATTGTTGAACTATTAATAAGACAAGAAGGCATTGATATCAACATTCAAAACATTTTAAATCAAAACATTCATAGAATTCAAATCTAACTTTTTTCATGATATTGAAAACTTGAATTATTTATGGAATTTAACTCGAACATTTAATTATACGGCATTGATTTATACTGCACGTAATGGCCATAAAGAAATTGTTGAACTATTAATAAGACAAGAAGGCATTGATATCAACATTCAAGACATTTTAAATTAAAAACATTTATAAAATTCAAATCTAATATTTTTAATTATATTTGAAAATCTGAATTATTTATGGAATTTAACTCGAACATTTAATTCTACGGCATTGATTTATGCTGCACGTAATGGCCATAAAGAAATTGTTGAACTATTAATAAGACAAGAAGGCATTGATATCAACATTCAAAACATTTTAAATCAAAACATTCATTATATTCAAATCTAACTTTTTTCATGATATTGAAAACTTGCAATATTTATGGAATTTAACTCGAACATTTAATTATACGGCATTGATTCTTGCTGTGCTAAAAGGCAATAAAGAAATTGTTGAACTATTAATAAGACAAGAAGGCATTGATATCAACATTCAAGGAATTTAAATCAAAACATTCATGGAATTCAAATCTAACTTTTTTCATTCAATTGAAAACTTGAAATATTTATGGAATTTAACTCGAACATTTAATTATACGGCATTGATTCTTGCTGTGCTAAAAGGCAATAAAGAAATTGTTGAACTATTAATAAGACAAGAAGGCATTGATATCAACATTCAAGACATTTTAAATTAAAAACATTTATAAAATTCAAATCTAATATTTTTAATTATATTTGAAAATCTGAATTATTTATGGAATTTAACTCGAACATTTAATTATACGGCGTTGATTTATGCTACCGAAGAAGGCCATAAAGAAATTGTTGAACTATTAATAAGACAAGAAGGCATTGATATCAACATTCAAAACATTTTAAATCAAAACATTCATGGAATTCAAATCTAACTTTTTTCATGATATTGAAAACTTGAAATATTTATAGAATTTAACTCGAACATTTAATTATACGGCATTGATTTATGCCTCAAGAGATGGCTATAAAGAAATTGTTGAACTATTAATAAGACAAGAAGGCATTGATATCAACATTCAAAACATTTTAAATCAAAACATTCATAGAATTCAAATCTAACTTTTTTCATGATATTGAAAACTTGAATGATTTATGGAATTTTGAAATATTTTTTTTTTACAAAACGGCCATTGACTTTGCAAGAAAAGAAAATCATCGAGAAATTGTTGATCTTTTATCAAAAGGACCGATCAAAGCAAAACCTTAAGGCGAGTAATTGAAGTCTTAATGATTAATAAAAATTAATTACTACATTATAATCAAAATTATATTTTAATTTTTTAATAAGTATATAACGCATAAAAACCTCATGGCCATAAACATATATCGTATTAATAATAATAATCATATTTTTTTTCGTTTTTCTTTCATTAGAAAGAAAATAATGATATGGATCACATATATAAATCTATCATGTAGGAGAGAACATTGATTTTTATGTTATGTAAAAAATAATAATATTTATCTTTTTATTCGTTCAGTATTTAAAGATGGTCCTAAATTATATTTTATTCTACATTGGAATATATTTCCAAATTTATTATTAAAATATATATTTTTTTTTCATAAAAACAAAAAAGCAGAGGTTTTTGTTTTATTCGTTGTTTTTTGATTTGCATATCTTCTTTTATTTGATTCTGTAAGTTTCATGCTGATCTATTTCCACACACCACTTGTCATGTCTTCAATGCTGAATGCATCAACAAACTTTTCAATCGTTTCTTTTGAAATTTCATTGAAATAAGCGTACTCAAATGAAAAGGCGCTTTCTTTCTTTCTCTCATAAAGTTCAATCAAAAATTCAACAAGACTGTCTTCTGATTCAAGTTTCAGTTTCTCATTCTTGATGATTTCTTCTATCGTCGTCACTTCAGTCTCAAAAAGTTCGTATTGAGGAATTTCATCGAAATGTTCAGAACAAAAGTCAATCATCTTCTTCACTGGTGAAAAATCGGTTAAATGTGCTTTTTGGCTGATGATGTTCAAACGGCTGACAACATTTGATGTGGTCAGATTATCAAAAAAAAAAAAAAAAAAAAAAATAGGGCTGAAGTTTGAAGTACTCTTCCAAATTCCATAATTGTAGGAAGTATTAACTGAATGCATTCAATCGTTTTTCATCAATATCAACTGATTTAAAGGTGACAAAATTAAGAAATTCTGTAAAGTAATCTGGCTCTGTATTACTCTCTCCTTGTTTGTAAATATTTAATATGTAGTCATTTATGCTTTCATCTTGATAATGATAGTTCATAATCTTTGGAGAAACAAGGTCTGCAACAAAACGACATGTTTCTTATCGATGAATGTAAAATCTTTATCATATCTGCTGAATGATATCCTTTGTATGTTTTCTAAACTCAGTGTAAATGAGAAATTGCTTGATTCCATTTTGCTATTTTTCAAATGGAGTTTATTGTGTTCTCAAAAAGTGGAAATATAAATATTTTTAAAAGAAAAAGTTTTTATATTCTTAATTTTTTTTAAGCTTGTCAGTGAATATCAGCTAACAGAAGATAAATATAAATTTAAATCATTATTACAACTAATAAATGCCATCGGAAACAATCATCAACGTATTCCATTTTTTTTTTTTTTTTTTTTTTTAGGTTGAGCCAATTTTAGGACAAATGAAACAAGATCTCCAAAAATATTTTACAAATTCAGAAATATTCGAAATTTTCAAAAATAACAAGCGAATCCTTCTATTTCTTATTGAAGGACGAGTAATTATAATTGATGAATACATTGTTTCACGAATCACTAGTTATGAATTTGATAGAAAGAATTACAGGGAATATTTTCTGCCAGAAATCAAACCGTTTCTCACAAAAGAATTCATTCAAAAATATCGAAATAAAACCACAAATTTACAAGAAGACGAATTTCTTGATAAATTGAAATAAAGAAATTTCAGAGGAATTCTATGATAAAAGGAAAGAAGGAGAAAGTGACAGCTATTTATGTGAGCTGATTCGAAATAATCAAGTGAAAGAATTTGGAGTTTATGTCAACCGAAACAATATTTCACTTGAAAGTTATATTATAAAATCTATCTTTGAAACGAATCAATTTTTGATTGACAATGAATCTATTAATTTGATTGAATATGCGTCATTTTATGGCTCTAATGATATCATCCGATACATGCATTTTAATGATGAAGTTGAACTGACGTCATCGATGTGGATCTATGCTATTCACAGTTGTAATTCAGAACTGATCAAATATCTTGAAGATAATCATGTTTCACCACCAGAAAATAAATATGGAAAAATTCTTAAAGAATCGATTAAATGTCATCACAACGATGTTTCAAAGTACATCATTGAGTATTTAATGAAAGAAGAAGATCTCCAGAAAGACATTGAAAACAACTATTATGACAATCTTTATCGATATGCAGTTGAATCTTTCAATTATTGTTTTTTCCCAACAGACATGAAATACAAAAACATGTTCATTATTTATGTGAATTTGATTATTACACACTTGCAACACTTTATTTAACAGAATTAGCCATTGACATAAATTCAATAGTTAAAACATCAATCATTTAAAAAGCATTTTAAATTAAAAGCATTCATAAAATTATAATCTAACTTTTTTCATGCATTTGAAAACTTGAATTATTTATGGAATTTAACTCGAACATTTAATTCTACGTCATTGATTTATGCTGAAAGTAATGGCTATAAAGAAATTGTTGAACTATTTATAAGACAAGAAGGCATTGATATCAACATTCAAGACATTTTAAATTAAAAACATTTATAAAATTCAAATCTAATATTTTTAATTATATTTGAAAATCTGAATTATTTATGGAATTTAACTGGAACAATTAATAATACGGCGTTGATTTATGCTACAGAAAAATTCTATAAAGAAATTGTTCAACTATTATTACGAGTAGAAGGAATTAATGTCAATCCAAGCCTTTATAACACATTTCGCCAAAATTGAGATAAGCTAAATACCTGATGGGATCAATATTTCCTTTTTCTTCCAATTGTTTAATGCATTCAATTGCTTTTGTGTAATTCTGTTATACAAAATCACCATTGAAATAATATTCACCCAATTGATATATCGAACATTCATAGCCTTGTAAACATTCAATTGATTTTGAATAATTCTGTTCAACACCGTTTCATTCTTCATATAAAATTGCTAAATCAAATAAAGCATCATGGCATCCTAATTGAGCTGCTTTTTCATAACATTCAATTGCTTTTGAATATTTCTGTTCAATTTCTTCTCCTTGTTCATAGAGAATACATATATTATGAAACCCAAGTGAGTCACCTGGCTCACAAAGTCTTAGACATCGCTCAAAATTAGTCAATGATTCTGATTCATGGGAACCTAGCTCGCTATTTTTCTTTTTTTAAAATAATCTGAATATTTTTCCCCGAACTTTTGCAGAATTTTCTATTCAAAAAAATTCAACTTTATAATCGTTTTTTCCCCTCAAACCCACAATTTTTGGTTTTAAAATAGCCAATTTCATTCGCTTGAATATTATTGACTTTGACATTAACAAATTTGATAAATTGATTGAAATTATTTTCATATCACATTTCAAATTTTTACATTTTTATATCACATTTCAATACTTTTATATAAAAATGAGTTTTGAAACATTTGTTGAAAAAATGAAAAGTATTCAAAATTCCCTTCTGGAATTCCTTGAAGACGAATCAGATGGTGACGACAAATATGAAAATTTCATTAATCTTGTCTCGACTCAACAAATAATTAATGACGAACATGAATTTAAAGCATTATTACGATTAATAAACAGGATTGTGAACAATCATTATCGTTCTCGGAATTTTATTTCTAAAGCTGAGCGAGTTTTAAGACAATTCAAACAAGGTCTCCAAAAATATTTTTCAAATTCAGAAATATTCAACATTTTCAAAGATAACAAGCGAATCCTTCTCTTTCTTCTTGAAGAAAAAATGATGCTAATTGATGAACACATTTTTTCAATAATTACTAGTTCAGAATATGTCCGAAAAAACTATTGTGAATATTTTCAACCAGAAATCAAACGGTTTGTCGCAGAAGAAAACATTGGAAAATACGGGAGCGAGAATAAATCATTAAAAGACAATAAATTTATTGAAGTGATGAACAAAGAAATTGAAACCAATTTCTATGAAAAACGACGAGAAGGATTGAATGATGATTATTTGTGTGAACTGATTCGAAATAACGAAATTCAAGAATTTATCAGATTTACAGAACAAAGAAATTTGTCACTCGAAATTTGCATTAAAAAATCAATTTTTGAAACAAATCGACTTTTGACAGATAAATCTGATATTAAACTGATTGAATATGCATCGTTTTATGGCTCGAATGACATCATCAAATACATTGAAAAGAAAGGAGTTGAACTGACATCATCGATGTGGATTTATGCTATTCACAGTTGTAATGCAGAACTGATCAGATATCTTGAAAACAATCATGTTTCACCACCAGATAATGATTATGAAAGAATTCTTGAAGAATCGATTAAATGTCATCACAACGATATTTCGAACTACCTCATTGACAATATAATGAACGAAGAATATCTCCAAAATAACATTGAAAATGAATTTTATCATAATCTTTATCGTTATGCAACTGAATCTTACAATTATTGTTTTTTCCCAACAAACATGAAATACAAAAACATGTTTTTTTATTTATGTGAATTTGACTATTACACACTTGTGAAACTTTATTTGATTGATGGAACCATTGACATAAATGCAGCAATTAAAACATCAATCATTCAAATAACATTTTAAAACAAAAACATTCATAATATTCAAATCTAACTTTTTCATTGGATTGAAAACTTGAATTATTTATGGAATTTAACTCGAACATTTAATTCTACGGCGTTGATTCTTGCTGCAAAAGAAGGCCATAAAGAAATTGTTGAACTATTACTAAGACAAGAAGGCATTGATATCAACATTCAAAACATTTTAAATCAAAACATTCATGATATTCAAATCTAACTTTTTCATTTAATTGAAAACTTGAAATATTTATGGAATTTAACTCGAACATTTAATTATACGGCGTTGATTCTTGCTGTGCTAAAAGGCAATAAAGAAATTGTTGAACTATTAATAAGACAAGAAGGCATTGATATCAACATTCAAAACATTTTAAATCAAAACATTCATGATATTCAAATCTAACTTTTTCATTTAATTGAAAACTCGAATTATTTATAAAATTTAACTCGAACATTTAATTATACGGCATTGATTTATGCTGCCGAAGAAGGCCATAAAGAAATTGTTGAACTATTAATAAGACAAGAAGGCATTGATATCAACATTCAAAACATTTTAAATCAAAACATTCATGAAATTCAAATCTAACTTTTTCATTGGATTGAAAACTTGCAATATTTATGGAATTTAACTCAAACATTTAATTATACGGCATTGATTTATGCCTCAAGAGATGGCTATAAAGAAATTGTTGAACTATTAATAAGACAAGAAGGCATTGATATCAACATTCAAAACATTTTAAATCAAAACATTCATAGAATTCAAATCTAACTTTTTTCATGATATTGAAAACTTGAATTATTTATGGAATTTAACTCGAACATTTAATTATACGGCATTGATTTATACTGCACGTAATGGCCATAAAGAAATTGTTGAACTATTAATAAGACAAGAAGGCATTGATATCAACATTCAAGACATTTTAAATTAAAAACATTTATAAAATTCAAATCTAATATTTTTAATTATATTTGAAAATCTGAATTATTTATGGAATTTAACTCGAACATTTAATTATACGGCATTGATTTATGCTGCACGTAATGGCCATAAAGAAATTGTTGAACTATTAATAAGACAAGAAGGCATTGATATCAACATTCAAAACATTTTAAATCAAAACATTCATTATATTCAAATCTAACTTTTTTCATGATATTGAAAACTTGCAATATTTATGGAATTTAACTCGAACATTTAATTATACGGCATTGATTCTTGCTGTGCTAAAAGGCAATAAAGAAATTGTTGAACTATTAATAAGACAAGAAGGCATTGATATCAACATTCAAGGAATTTAAATCAAAACATTCATGGAATTCAAATCTAACTTTTTTCATTCAATTGAAAACTTGAAATATTTATGGAATTTAACTCGAACATTTAATTATACGGCATTGATTCTTGCTGTGCTAAAAGGCAATAAAGAAATTGTTGAACTATTAATAAGACAAGAAGGCATTGATATCAACATTCAAGACATTTTAAATTAAAAACATTTATAAAATTCAAATCTAATATTTTTAATTATATTTGAAAATCTGAATTATTTATGGAATTTAACTCGAACATTTAATTATACGGCGTTGATTTATGCTACCGAAGAAGGCCATAAAGAAATTGTTGAACTATTAATAAGACAAGAAGGCATTGATATCAACATTCAAAACATTTTAAATCAAAACATTCATGGAATTCAAATCTAACTTTTTTCATGATATTGAAAACTTGAAATATTTATAGAATTTAACTCGAACATTTAATTATACGGCATTGATTTATGCCTCAAGAGATGGCTATAAAGAAATTGTTGAACTATTAATAAGACAAGAAGGCATTGATATCAACATTCAAAACATTTTAAATCAAAACATTCATAGAATTCAAATCTAACTTTTTTCATGATATTGAAAACTTGAATGATTTATGGAATTTTGAAATATTTTTTTTTTACAAAACGGCCATTGACTTTGCAAGAAAAGAAAATCATCGAGAAATTGTTGATCTTTTATCAAAAGGACCGATCAAAGCAAAACCTTAAGGCGAGTAATTGAAGTCTTAATGATTAATAAAAATTAATTACTACATTATAATCAAAATTATATTTTAATTTTTTAATAAGTATATAACGCATAAAAACCTCATGGCCATAAACATATATCGTATTAATAATAATAATCATATTTTTTTTCGTTTTTCTTTCATTAGAAAGAAAATAATGATATGGATCACATATATAAATCTATCATGTAGGAGAGAACATTGATTTTTATGTTATGTAAAAAATAATAATATTTATCTTTTTATTCGTTCAGTATTTAAAGATGGTCCTAAATTATATTTTATTCTACATTGGAATATATTTCCAAATTTATTATTAAAATATATATTTTTTTTTCATAAAAACAAAAAAGCAGAGGTTTTTGTTTTATTCGTTGTTTTTTGATTTGCATATCTTCTTTTATTTGATTCTGTAAGTTTCATGCTGATCTATTTCCACACACCACTTGTCATGTCTTCAATGCTGAATGCATCAACAAACTTTTCAATCGTTTCTTTTGAAATTTCATTGAAATAAGCGTACTCAAATGAAAAGGCGCTTTCTTTCTTTCTCTCATAAAGTTCAATCAAAAATTCAACAAGACTGTCTTCTGATTCAAGTTTCAGTTTCTCATTCTTGATGATTTCTTCTATCGTCGTCACTTCAGTCTCAAAAAGTTCGTATTGAGGAATTTCATCGAAATGTTCAGAACAAAAGTCAATCATCTTCTTCACTGGTGAAAAATCGGTTAAATGTGCTTTTTGGCTGATGATGTTCAAACGGCTGACAACATTTGATGTGGTCAGATTATCAAAAAAAAAAAAAAAAAAAAAAATAGGGCTGAAGTTTGAAGTACTCTTCCAAATTCCATAATTGTAGGAAGTATTAACTGAATGCATTCAATCGTTTTTCATCAATATCAACTGATTTAAAGGTGACAAAATTAAGAAATTCTGTAAAGTAATCTGGCTCTGTATTACTCTCTCCTTGTTTGTAAATATTTAATATGTAGTCATTTATGCTTTCATCTTGATAATGATAGTTCATAATCTTTGGAGAAACAAGGTCTGCAACAAAACGACATGTTTCTTATCGATGAATGTAAAATCTTTATCATATCTGCTGAATGATATCCTTTGTATGTTTTCTAAACTCAGTGTAAATGAGAAATTGCTTGATTCCATTTTGCTATTTTTCAAATGGAGTTTATTGTGTTCTCAAAAAGTGGAAATATAAATATTTTTAAAAGAAAAAGTTTTTATATTCTTAATTTTTTTTAAGCTTGTCAGTGAATATCAGCTAACAGAAGATAAATATAAATTTAAATCATTATTACAACTAATAAATGCCATCGGAAACAATCATCAACGTATTCCATTTTTTTTTTTTTTTTTTTTTTTAGGTTGAGCCAATTTTAGGACAAATGAAACAAGATCTCCAAAAATATTTTACAAATTCAGAAATATTCGAAATTTTCAAAAATAACAAGCGAATCCTTCTATTTCTTATTGAAGGACGAGTAATTATAATTGATGAATACATTGTTTCACGAATCACTAGTTATGAATTTGATAGAAAGAATTACAGGGAATATTTTCTGCCAGAAATCAAACCGTTTCTCACAAAAGAATTCATTCAAAAATATCGAAATAAAACCACAAATTTACAAGAAGACGAATTTCTTGATAAATTGAAATAAAGAAATTTCAGAGGAATTCTATGATAAAAGGAAAGAAGGAGAAAGTGACAGCTATTTATGTGAGCTGATTCGAAATAATCAAGTGAAAGAATTTGGAGTTTATGTCAACCGAAACAATATTTCACTTGAAAGTTATATTATAAAATCTATCTTTGAAACGAATCAATTTTTGATTGACAATGAATCTATTAATTTGATTGAATATGCGTCATTTTATGGCTCTAATGATATCATCCGATACATGCATTTTAATGATGAAGTTGAACTGACGTCATCGATGTGGATCTATGCTATTCACAGTTGTAATTCAGAACTGATCAAATATCTTGAAGATAATCATGTTTCACCACCAGAAAATAAATATGGAAAAATTCTTAAAGAATCGATTAAATGTCATCACAACGATGTTTCAAAGTACATCATTGAGTATTTAATGAAAGAAGAAGATCTCCAGAAAGACATTGAAAACAACTATTATGACAATCTTTATCGATATGCAGTTGAATCTTTCAATTATTGTTTTTTCCCAACAGACATGAAATACAAAAACATGTTCATTATTTATGTGAATTTGATTATTACACACTTGCAACACTTTATTTAACAGAATTAGCCATTGACATAAATTCAATAGTTAAAACATCAATCATTTAAAAAGCATTTTAAATTAAAACATTCATGATATTCAAATCTAACTTTTTTCATGATATTGAAAACTTGAATTATTTATGGAATTTAACTCGAACATTTAATTCTATGTCATTGATTTATGCTGAAAGTAATGGCTATAAAGAAATTGTTGAACTATTTATAAGACAAGAAGGCATTGATATCAACATTCAAGACATTTTAAATCAAAAACATTCATTATATTCAAATCTAACTTTTTTCATGATATTGAAAAATTGAATGATTTATGGAATTTTGAAATATTTTTTTTTTACAAAACGGCCATTGACTTTGCAAGAAAAGAAAATCATCGAGAAATTGTTGATCTTTTATCAAAAGGACCGATCAAAGCAAAACCTTAAGGCGAGTAATTGAAGTCTTAATGATTAATAAAAATTAATTACTACATTATAATCATAATCATATTTTTATTTTTAATTGAATTATTTATAAAATTTAACTCGAACATTTAATAGGACGGCATTGATTTATGCTGCAAATAATGGCCATAAAGAAATTGTTGAACTATTAATAAGACAAGAAGGCATTGATATCAACATTCAAAACATTTTAAATCAAAACATTCATGAAATTCAAATCTAACTTTTTCATTCAATTGAAAACTTGAAATATTTATGGAATTTAACTCGAATATTCAATGATACGGTGTTGATTTATGCTGCAAGAAATGGCTATAAAGAAATTGTTGAGTGACTAAGTTTTTAAATAAAATTTTGCATTTATTAATTATTAAAGGAAAAAAAATGGAAACAATATAAGACCATCAAGTATTCAAATATTTGAGAAGTTTATTTTTGAAAATTTTATTATTAAAATGGCACAAGCAGCAAAATATTCGTTTGACCACAATCGGTTTGAACTTTTTCAACAGAAAATGACGTTAAAGAACTTTTTCAAAATTATTTAAAGTTTAAGCATGGAAGAGGAGTCCCTGCTGATATGGAAGAAGCTGGTCGTTATTGCAAACTCGCAGCAGATAAAGGACACACACGTTCCATGTTTAATTATGGAAAAATGCTATCGGAAGGACGAGGTGTTCCAGTTAATGAAACAGAAGCCAGCAGATACTACAAGATGGCAGCAGATAAAGGACATAGAAAAGCAATGAACAAGTACACTCACATTTTATCCCAAAGTGGAGGATATTGAGTTGAGCTCAACTTAATAAAAAATCTCACAAAGATTAGATTTCTATCTAAATAAAACTTGATATTTAGAAATTTTCAAGGATATTGAAGATAAATATCATGCAGGGAGTATTTTGAGAGATTATTATTTGAGAGAATATACTGGAAGAGATTGGGAATCAAGTGAAGATTATTGGGGATTCAAAATTGATATATGCATGATCCAATCCATCAACCATATATCCATTTGAAAAGTATTCTAAAAGGAAAAGATTTTGATATCGTTCAATTTCCGAGAGCATTTCCAGACAAAGATGATGCAGTGATTCAAGGCCATTGGAGATATTTACAATGCAGTAAAAGATGTCATGATAAAGTTTTTGAATCATACGATTTATGTAATGAACTTTTCCATAAGATTGTGAAAGGTTCATTACCAAAAGAATTAATTCCACGATGTCCTAAATATAGAGCTGAAATGATTAAATGTGTGAGAGGTTTTGAATTTTTGCAAGGACCATTTTACCATCAACAGTATGAGAAAAACTTTGGGAATTAAATCATTTCTGTTGATCATTTATCAAAAGTACATTATAATTGGTCAATATTTAATCTTATTTTTTAAAAAAATAATATTATCATAAATTTTGAAATTTTGTTTATTTATAGCTTGGTTCATTATTTTGCTCCATATTTTTAAAAAAAAAAAAAAGTCACTGAAGATTCTTCTAAAATCTTGAAAAAATTCAAAAAGAAAGTGGTTACATTTTTATTTTACGATTTTTACTGCAATTACGAATTGCGATTCCTGTAAACACTGTTTTTATGTGTATGCCATTATTTTAAAAAATAGTAGAAAATTGAAGAATAAAAAAAAAAAATATAAATTCAAAAAAATAATAAAAAAAATTATTCCATTAAAATGAATAAACTCATTTTTATATTTGAGTTACTTCAGAAAAATTCAAATTCATTATTTCGTCAGCATCATCAATCAAATCATTTTCATTTTGATTGATTTTATTTTTAACAAGAATTGCAATCACCACCGCCACTACCAAAAGAGCAGCAAACAGGCAACACAATGTTGCAATGCTTGTTTTAGAGTGATCTTTAGCAACTTGAATTTTTTCGGTGTCATTTTTATCTTTGTAATTAAATTCCTGTGATTTGTAATCGAAAGAATTTATTAATTTCTCATTTATTGCGAATTTTGAATTCAAAGAAAACTTGCAAGCATTAATGTTAATGTTAATTTTGGAAGAAGAAATAGAACCATCAATATGATGTGCATCTTTTGACAAATCACCAGTGAAAATGCAATTTTTAACATTTACAGGAATTGATTCCGATTCTCCACGATCATAATAAAGAGAGCAAGATGATTTTGAATCGATTTCAAAGAAGCAATTCAAAAGAGAAATATCATATTTATTTGTGTCCAATTTACGAAGTGATCCTTCTTCTTTATCTTCAAAATAAACAATTTTAACTGATCCTCCTTTTCCAGTGTTTTTAATAAAAGAGCAGCCTTTTATTCTGGCCTTTGGAAAGTTTACGTAAATAGCGCTTCCTCCACTCAATTGACTTTTTGAGGTACCTGTCAAAATTTTATTTAATGTGAATTGGCATTTTTTAATAGAAAGATTATTCTCTACTTTTGCAGATATTGCACAGATAGCGCCACCACAAAGTGCACCACAACCTGTGAATGAGCAGTCATGAATATCAACTAATTGTTCTATTTCTTTATCAAGATAAATGTAAATTCCACCACCAGAACCTTCCTTGGATACACAATCAACAAACTTGTTGTTTTGGCAATCAATTCCACAATTGATGAGATGAATTGAGCCACCGTCGGTTATGTATTCAAATCCTTTGAATTCTGTTTCATTGATGTAAATAAAGGTGATTTTGTTTTCATCGTCATCTCCACTGCTTGAATCAATGTCGCAACGGCCGCCCGGTGGACAGCTTGGAATGAAAGGCAAATCACAAAGGAATCCTTGACCACAATCAACAGGCAATTCAACAGCTGTTTCTGTTTTAATGGATATGTTTGGTGCATCTAAACGATTGCCACTGAATGACCAGTTTCCAAGAAGAGTCGTGTATTCATCACTGTCAAAAATGTAGGTGACATTGTTGCTGATTGTGATGTTGTTTTGGTTGAAGTTAAAGAAAGCATTCTCTTTCGTTATGATATGAATCAGTGATGAATGCTCTTTCTCTTGTTCAAAGACGCATCCTGAGATAGTCAGTCCTTCTTTGTTGAATGGAACAGATGACGCTTCTTTTACATTGCAATCATAGTAAAAATCGGATCCTTTCTTTCCGTTGTTGTTTATGAATGTGCATTTTGTGACTTCACCTTGAATTGACTTGAAATAAACAGATCCTCCTGCAGTATCTGCTGTGTTTCCAACAAATTGACATTCTGTAAGCTTGAATTGAATAGTTGGTATCTCTGTTTCATAATAAATTCCGCCGCCAAAGTCAGCATGACATTCTTCAAAACGACAATTTTTAATGTCAATGATACAGTTTGTTTTATCAGCACTTGTTGTCAAATGAATAGCGCCACCTTGTGTGCCTTGAATTGGTTCTTTATATGCACATTTTGAAAAATTACACAAATTGATAGTAACGGACTCTTTTGATACAATATTAAGGCCTGCATTTAACAAATCTGATGAAAATTTAATTTTTGAATTCTCAAATTTGAATAAATTTGAAGATGTTGAAATGATGTACTTCAACGATTCACAATCAATGAATTCGCATTCATTGAGTGAAACTTCAGTTTGATCTTTGAAATCAAAAATTGAATTTGTATTTGTTTTCACTTTTTGATAAGATTTGCCTTGAATGTCAACTTTATTATTATCAAATATAATTGGACTTGATAAACCATTTGTTGACGTTAGTGAAAAGTCAACTTCATTCAAAATTAATTTACTTGATTGCGATGCAATTTCAGCTGTATTCAAAGTATTTGTAAACTTGGTGTTTTGATTGATTGTGAAGGTTGTTTCTAAGTTTCCTTTTATGTAAATTGAATTTCCTTTTCCTTGATTATTGGCTGAATTTTCATTGAATGTGCAATTCGATATCGTTGCACTTTCCATCCTTGATGGAGGCTTTCCATTGTAGCTGAAGTCAGTGTCAAAGTAGATTGCACCTCCATGATGAGGATCTTGGTTATCTTCTTTAATGCCAGCCTGGTTATTTCTAAATTCACAGTTAAGTATTTTAACTGGCAAAATAGTCGATATTGATAAAGCACCACCATATGATTCTGCTTTGTTTGAGTCAAACAAGCATCCATTGAATTCCAATTTCATTTGATAAAACTCTTCTGAATATCCAAATTGAAATGCACCGCCATTTCCATTTGAATAGCCGCCTCTATTCGAATCTTGCTGAGAATAAACAGCACTGTTCCTAATCCATTCACAATTTATGAAAATTAATGAACTGATATTTTGAGTGATTAGTGGTGTGCCACCTCCATAAAGAGAGTTTCCTGCGTTATCTATGAATTTTGTGTCTTCAATGGTTTGTAGTTCAGATGGCTGTTCAAATGAGATTTCACCAATGCTTGAGCCTGTTGGAAGAGAGTCAAATGTGTTGTTCTTGAATGATGCCGGATTTCGTAATCCTTGGATCTTGAAACATCGTGTTTCACTTCCAATGTTGCCATGCCATTCACAATTCTCTAAAAATACATTGCCATTGTCATTTGGAACGAGCCATAAACATTGTTTTGAGTTGGTTCGAATGAATTGTGAGTTTTTAATTGTGATCTCAGTCGATGTCGTAACTCGAATAGCATTGCATCCTTTACTAGAATCTTCATATTTGATATTGTTCGACTCAATATTAACTTCTGTTGCAGTAGCAAAAATAACATAACATTCTTCACTTGAAAATTGACATTCATAAAATTCATTGTTATTAATATTCACATTCTTCATTCTCGTCCATGTCAAAATACAATACATGTAATTTGGTGATTTACATGATTCAAATTTACAATTGTTAACATTCAATGTTTTAACATTATTATCATCTCTTGGTGTGAAAATAATTGATGTTAATTTTTTATTTGATTCGGAAGAGCATCTTGTAAAATTGCATGAATCAACATTGATACTTGCAAAGTTCGTATCAAATTGAATCAAATTATTAATTTCTTCTTCATTAGCATTTGAACTTTCTTTTGAAAACACAATATCCTGGAATACTGAATTTGATAACTGATAGTCAGTTGACTGGAACTTGAAGAAAATATTATTTTGACATTTGTCGAATGTACATTCTGTGACATTTAATATTAATTCTGAATTTGATAAATCAGTAAAAGTGAGTGGATTTCCTTTAACATTTAAGAATTTTGAATTAATAACATCAAAGCTTCCTTTTCTATTAAAGATAACACCATTGAATGAATTTGAGTTTTCTGTTTTAATTGAATTCTTTTGATATGTAACAATTGCTGAATTAATTTGAACAATATATTTGGTAGTATCAATGTTAGCATTGCTAAATGTATTTCCTTCAATAATTGCTTCATGTTCTTGGTTTTCTTGATTTGTAATTAAGAAAGATTTATCAAAATTGCTATTTACAATTTTAAGGTCTCCTAATGGTTGTATTTCAATTGTTGCATATTCAATTGTACAATTATCAACTGTTATTTCTTTGTTTTCATTCTTAATTTTAATTTCTTGTTGGTTTTGAGTTTTGTCAGTGAATGAGCACGTTGTAATTTGAAGGGCTTTTACATCTTGGTCATATATAATATAACCACCTTGATTTGAATCGATAATAAAATCGCATCCAATTATTTCAATGACTTTGTTTTCATTAGTGTTTGATTGGTAAATGTGAATGCATTTTCCATCGTCCTTTGCTGAGTTGCCTTCAAAAATACAATGATCAATTAGAAGATCTTCTTTAACTTGCAGTCCAATGGCACCACCTTTTCCATTAGGGCTTTGATTGGATTTAAATTCGCAATCTTTGAATGTCACTGCTTTATTTGATAATATGTTCAATGCACCGCCATTTGTTGTTGCCTCATTGGATACAAAATGACAGATTTCATAAATGAGATTACTTTCATATGCATTTTCTGCAAGAATTGATCCTGTTGATGGTTTATTATCATTCCATTCACAATTAACGAATTTTAATGTTGTAATGTTTTCTAATTTTAATAGAACTCCACTACCATTTTCATTTAATCCATTATTATTGATGAATTTTGTGTCTTCAATGGTTTGTAGTTCAGATGGCTGTTCAAATGAGATTTCACCAATGCTTGAGCCTGTTGGAAGAGAGTCAAATGTGTTGTTCTTGAATGATGCCGGATTTCGTAATCCTTGGATCTTGAAACATCGTGTTTCACTTCCAATGTTGCCATGCCATTCACAATTCTCTAAAAATACATTGCCATTGTCATTTGGAACGAGCCATAAACATTGTTTTGAGTTGGTTCGAATGAATTGTGAGTTTTTAATTGTGATCTCAGTCGATGTCGTAACTCGAATAGCATTGCATCCTTTACTAGAATCTTCATATTTGATATTGTTCGACTCAATATTAACTTCTGTTGCAGTAGCAAAAATAACATAACATTCTTCACTTGAAAATTGACATTCATAAAATTCATTGTTATTAATATTCACATTCTTCATTCTCGTCCATGTCAAAATACAATACATGTAATTTGGTGATTTACATGATTCAAATTTACAATTGTTAACATTCAATGTTTTAACATTATTATCATCTCTTGGTGTGAAAATAATTGATGTTAATTTTTTATTTGATTCGGAAGAGCATCTTGTAAAATTGCATGAATCAACATTGATACTTGCAAAGTTCGTATCAAATTGAATCAAATTATTAATTTCTTCTTCATTAGCATTTGAACTTTCTTTTGAAAACACAATATCCTGGAATACTGAATTTGATAACTGATAATCAGTTGACTGGAACTTGAAGAAAATATTATTTTGACATTTGTCGAATGTACAGTTAGTAACATTAATTGTCAAATCATCATTTGAACCATCAGAAAAAATAATTGCAGATCCACCAAAATTAGTAAAAGAAGAATCAAAGAAAGTAAAAGATCCTTTTACATTCAAGTACATTCCATTGTAATTATTTTGTCCAGTGATTACTGCACTATTATTTTTATAAATCAGTGAATTAACAGTGAGCTGTATTATGTATCCATTGACTATATCTTCATTCTCATAAACATTATCAGAAATTTCAAAAGGAATAAGTGCTTCTTCTTCTTTGATTCTTAAATCATTTGGTGCATAATTAACTTGTATTGAGTCACAGTTGGATGTTATGCATCTTTTGATTGATGCTGTTCCAGCATACTCCATTTTCAGTGAGCAATGATTCATGTAACATGAATTGATATTTGAAACACCACCTGTGATTTTTACTAAGAATGATGTTGATTTGGTGCTCTTGAAATCACAATCAACAATGTTCGTTGTTGACTTTTCTGTCTGTCCATCGAACCTGAATCCAGGCTGATCTTGATTGATGCAATTGATGAATTCACAGTTTTCAATTTGAATCCATTTTGATGATTTCAAGTTGAAAACTAAATTGTTCTTGCTTGGATTCTTAAATTCAACAATGTTGCTTTCAAATGTAAATTCTTTGCTTTCACTATAAATTGCAAATTTATCATTATTTGGGCTTTGAATCTTATTCAAGAATGAACATGAAGTAATTTGGAGGTTTCTATCATTATCATGATATATATAGCATCCATTGCTTCCTTTTTCTATGCTGAAATTACAATTTTCAATCATGATGTTTTTATCTAGGTTTGAATGTGTTTTAGCAATGTAAATAGAGCAACCTTCTGGACCTACTGAATTGCCTTCAAAAACGCAACTATTAAAATCAATCTCATTATTGCAATTAATTTCCAAAATTCCACTTTTTCCATTCTCATAATTACAATGTTTAAACTGGCAAGCTTGAAACAATAATGATGATTTTTCAATTGATAATTGGTCGCCAAATTGAATAGGTCCGTTTTGATTATCACAAAAATTACATTTTGTAAAAACTAATTTGCACTGAGAAGCATCGCTAATTTTCTCGAAACAGAAAGAAAGAGCACCACGGATCTTTAAAAAAGTTGTTTTTTCTAT
Source organism: Tritrichomonas musculus (assembly GCA_039105265.1). Lineage (NCBI taxonomy): Eukaryota > Parabasalia > Tritrichomonadida > Tritrichomonadidae > Tritrichomonas > Tritrichomonas musculus. The sequence goes on along the minus strand of JAPFFF010000015.1, from coordinate 3,246,355 downwards.
TTCAATTTCTTTTTGGTCATGCAAACATGAAATCAAAAACTTATCATTGATTTCAATATCATGAAAAACGTTTCCACTTATTAATGGCTTTGTTGCGAGCTTGTTTATATCAAAAAAACGGCCATTCAAAAAGGAGATCTCATTGTTTGTGAACTCAAAAGTTCCTTTGTCTGATTGTGACCGAATAAGTATTGAATTAATGGCGCTTTTTGAAATTTTACAACCGTCAATTTTGACATCAGAACTTTTTGAATCAAGAACTTTTGCAGAAGATTCTTTATTGTCAAATGTGACATCACAATCTATCATTTTCAATGAACTTTTTTCATTTGAAATTCTTATCAAAGTTTGACTTTTTGAATTTCCACAATTTTTGAATGAACATGAATCAAAAACAAGGTCAATTTGTGATTGTGAAGTAGTTAAAATGTTTCCGTCATCTTTTTTGCCAAATTTTGCATTTGTAAAAGTGCAGTGACTAATTCTGAGCTTTCCTTTATAGTTCACAAAAAGTGGAGAAACCGTTTTTTGGGATTTTTCATTAAAACTGAAAGAATTATCGTAAAATGAAACTTCTTTTTCAAGTTTAATAAGATGATCAATGTTACTTTCGATATCTGTGAATGAATTTCCCGAGATTTGTGTAATTGGTGAATTTGCATTAATTAGTATTTCGTTATTGAAATAATGAAGAAATTGTTTGTTGATATAAGATTTATCTGATGGATTTAAATTATTTGATACCGATTTTTGTGAATTTAACGATGGCTTATCAGAATAATTATCAATTGAGCTACTGAAATAGTTTCCAGGTTGGATAGTAATCATTTTATCTTTTTTGTTATTTTTTGTTTTCAATATTACATTTATTGGTTTTGAATCTGAAAGAGTCATCAAATTAATTTTGGAGCTGTCCAAGAATTCTTGATCTATTTCAAATGAAAAACCTTCTTTTGTTGAAAATAAATCAATTTCTATTGATATTTCTTTTTTAAAATGAGACAATAAATAACTTTTCAAATGCACATTTGATTTCTTGTAAATAAAAGTTTCTTCAGGGCATTGAGCTGAGCATTCATTGTTACAAATACAAAGCTTTTTGATTGATTGAGCAAAACACAAAAACAGAGTTAATAGCATTAATAAAAATTTAAAATTTTACAAATTAACAATAGGATTTTTGAATATATCTCAAATTTTCTGAATGAGATTTTACATTACTTGAAATAAATAAAAAAACACTATTTTTTCACAATGGGGTAAACAGAATTTGTATGATTAAATTTTTTTGGGTATATCTAAAAATTATATTTTTCATTCTGAAAATTTCATATCCATTTTCATTGAATATTTTTGTGTAAAGTTTTCGATTATATTTTTGAATGAAAACATTAATATTTGTTCTTAAATATCAATTTTATTTATCAAAATAAAATAGTAATAAATGTATTTTGTTTGAGAAAAATTCAATTTTCATTTTTATTTTGGGGAAAATTTCAATAATTTTTTATTTTTTCAATACTTTATAAAATAATAAATTCAAAAAGTTGTATTGTTTTTCATAAGATTTGAATGTTGTAAAATTTTGAGTAAATTCTTTTTTTTTATTCATATGTAAAAAATACCAAAAAGTACTTTGCATTATTAATTTATGAATCGATTTTTATTTTAATCATTTAATTGATTATTTAAAAAGTTTAAAAAAAAATGAAAATTCAATAGTAAAAAATTGTATTAGTATAGAATATTTTGAGAGATGAATTCAAATATATTCAATGTATATTCAAAAAGATCAAAAAAAAAAGCATTTTATATGATCCCCAAAGAAAAATTATAACTATTTAAATATGTAATTTCAAAAAAAATTATATGATCCCCAAAGAAAAATTATATCTGAATTCTTTTTTCTTGTAAATTTTTTTGAAATACCTCTAGAAAGAATTTTATTTTCATCTAGACCTTTTAAACGCTCAATGCTTTGAATTATTTTGATAGAATCTCACAATAATTGATATATATAAAAAATTCAGATCTTGAGTGGTTAGAAAAAGCATTCAAAACAATAGAAATTATGATTTTGTTTTTTATTAAATATTTATTCTTTTTTATCTTAATTAAAAAAGAATATTTTTTTATTATTCTTTTGAAAACATATTTTTCATTCTAGTATCGAGTTCAGCATTTAAGAGATCTTCATTTTGTGAAGTATAAACACTTCATATGCGAAAAAATCCTTTCCACTGGCAACTCACTTGATAGAAAATTTAATTTTCTAACGATTATTTCAGCCAATATATTCATCATTTGATCTTCCCGCCAAAATCGCCATAATTGATAAGAATCTGAAAATAGAAAAATTAAACAATTTAGATAAGAATTTATTTATTGTTCCAAAAAAAGTTCATTAAAATCAAATTTATAACTAGGGCTTCATTTTCAAACCAAAGAATAAAAAACATGGTCTTTTTTTTTTTTTTTTGAGAGAAAATAGATCAAAATTTAAAAAAACTATCTAGGTATCACTTTTTGAGTTTTGTAAAATACTCAAAAAGTTATAAAACAGATAATTAAACATTTATTTTTTAACTTTTTGAGTATTTCATTTATTTTTTAAATAAATTAAAAAATACGTTATTTTCGTTACTATACATCATTTTATTTTTTAAAAAACAATAGATTTGAAGAGAGTCGCTTTATTTTATTCAAATAAGTTATTTTATAAATGAAAAAATATTATTTTTCATTCGAAAAAACAATTATTTATTTCTTAAAATTTCAAAAGATTATTAAATTTTTTAATTCAATTTGTAAAAATGTTTTTATCTTATTATCAAAATAAATATTATAAAATCTATCCTGTTAAAAAAAAGTAATATAAATATAAATTATTATATTAAAATATAAATTTCCAAATGTTATCAGAAATATCAAAAAGGCTGACAACAAGGAGTCGGATCCTCTTTACTTTTTCAGTTGAAATCAAATCGCATTATTATGCCAACAATAAACGAAATTTTTGATAAGATAAACCAAATTATTCAAAGCATCAACACAGCATTTGCTTATAAAGGTCAATGCTCTTCGATTGCGAAAGTTCTTTCAGAAATTCAGGAAAAAATATCAAAGAATCAATCAATCCAATCAAACAATACTGAATTAGCAGCTCTTCTTGGACAATTAAACCTGCTCAATGAAACTATTATTGGTTTCAGTCCTGATGAATGGAATAAAGCAATTCTAATAACGCCGATATCAGAACAAATTTCAATTCTTACAGAAACAATGTCATCAATTGCTCAATTATTGCAAAAACTTAATATAACATTAGAAAACAATTATACAATTGTAAAAACAGCTCTGGCTAACGACCTCAAAAGTCTTTATGGATTTATATCAGATCCAAGTCAACTAGAAAATCCAACAGTTAAAAGCAAGCTTGAAGAGATTGAAAACTACCTTATTCAAATCGGCTGTCCTCTCGATCCCAACTCACAAACAATACCATCTCATTCTAATCCTAAACATCAATTACCTAAAAAAGGAGATGAACAAAGCCCCAGTGAAAATTTAGATACTACCAATACCCAAAATAAGAAAGAATTAAATAATTTCAATAATATTCAAGCGTATAAGATTAAACTCTCAGATTTTACAAAAATTGGCATAGCGGTCGCGCATACCGAACGATATACGATTTATAATGGTCAAAACGAAGAAACCAAAGAAGAAGTTACCATATTAATTCTAGATAAAGATACCAATAGTGAAGATAAATTCCAGCGTCTTGTAAATGTCCTCACGGCGGTTCACCATCCCAATCTTGAATCATTTATTGGTGTAGATGACACTGAATATGCTGTTGTTACCCGTCGAAATGGCAAAAAACTAAGAGATTTTTTTAAGACGATCAAAAAGGATTCAAAAAGTTCCGATGACAAAAGTACAGAAAAACGCAATTCAATAGCTCCAGGATATAAAACGATCATAGCCTATAAGATAGCAGAAGCGATGGCCTATTTGCACTCCTTAGATATCACTCATCGCGACCTTTACAGCGTGAACATTTTGATTGACAGCCAATTCAATCCCAAAATCACCAATTTTACCAATTCACGATTTTTGCCAGATAACGTGTACACAATGTCAAGTCGTCCGATATCCACATCCAAATTTAGAGCGCCAGAATTGACCTCAGGTGACAAGTACGACCGTGAAGTTGATGTGTTTTCATTTTCAGGCATTTTGTATGAATTGTTAACTGAAAAAATTCCATTTGAAGGTCAACCGTTAGCGAAAATTGACAAAATGATTGCTGATAAAGAGCGTCCCATTCTTCCTGATGACATATCAAGTGATCTTCGTGATCTCATTGAAAATTGCTGGAAGCAGAATCCATCCGAGCGTCCTTTATTCTCTGAAATCATTGACACGATGCTGACCAAGCGAATCACGTTTCCAGACGACAAGGAGAGTCCTGTTGTTGAGAATTTTTACAATTCCAAGATGATCAAGAACGATGATCTTAACAAAAGCCTGGAACTTATTTTAGACATTAATAACATCATTCAGCACACTGTCAATTTGAGAGGTGTCTATATGTTCGAATGCGTTCGAGTTCGTTCTTTGTTATGTGGTTATTATTACTTACTGCAAACATCAGTGTATGCACAAGAGGATACTGTAGAAAGCCTCGATAATTTGGTGCAATTGAGCTCTATGAGGGATTATTTAAATGACCTTAAAAAAACAGTTTTATACACTGATCCAGAGAAGTGGAAAACAGTAGCTGTATCAACGCCTGTGGCTGAAATAGCAACAGATATTTATCGTAACATGGAATATATCTACATAGCATTGAAAGAGCTTGGTCTTCCTGTTACCAAGTATGAATATGTTAAATACGACCTCATCAACGATTTCCGTGAAGTTTACTACGTATTCAAAGATGCTGAATATCAAGATAAAATGGATGAAGTTGTGAGTTTCTTGAATCAAAATGGGCTCCAAATAGATGTTACTGATGACGAAGTTAATGAAAATAAGCAGAACTTGCTCATGCAGTTTAAAGATTATAACCTAAATCGTTCTGATTTTAAATTAGTAAAGAAAATTGGAAGTGGAAAAACATCCATTGTTTATGAAGTCGCAAAGAAATCGACAGGTGAAATATTCGCCTGTAAAGAATTGACAGATGATTATTTCTCGGAAAGTGATTTAAGTATCAATTACATTCGGAGAGAAATATGTTTCATATCTAATTTGAAACACAAATATTTGGTCAATTTCATCGGTTTTAATAGCGATGTTGGTAAGCCTCTTTGGATCATTATTGAATATGTAGATGGTGGTGATTTATACGATGCTGTTAGAAATAAAGAGAAACCTTTGACACCTTTCCAAAAGACTAAAATTGCCTTCGAAATAGCTCAAGGAATGGACTATTTACATTCTAAAAATATCATTCATCGTGACTTAAAAACTCTTAACATTTTGATCGATAAAAATGACTACACACCGAAAATTGCTGATTTCGGTTATTCAAAGGCAAATATATCGCTTACAAATACAGTTGGTATCGGTACAACTAATTACATGGCTCCCGAAATGATAACTGATGATGATTACGGATTCCAAGTTGACGTCTTCTCTTATGGAATGATTCTTTGGGAAATGTATGATGGACGCTATCCTTACCAATGGTTAAAATCGGCAAATGTTCAAATTGCAATTCTTAAAGACAAGGAATTACCTTTCAAAAAAGCAATTTCTGACGATTTGAAAGAATTAATCATTAAATGTAAATCTCACAACTCAAGTAATAGGCCATCCTTCAAAGATATCCTTCAGATAATGATCGATAAAAAAATCGCTTTCGACGGAGCTGACCCTGTTGAAATTGCAGAATTCTATGCAAGAAAAGTTGAGGAGATAGAACAGAATGAACAAAATGAAGTTGAAAATAATCAAATCTTATTTGAGAGTTATAGACAATAATCTTTATATATATGTATATATATAAATTATTTATTGAAGTTCTTATTCTAAACTGTTATGCTGATTTTCCGTATCATTTAAATTTGAATTATCTTTTCAAATATTGAATATATTCAAATATTGTATTGAAAATTTCGGAAAAACAGGTTCTTTCTGTAAATTTGATTGATATATTTATAGGTGGTTCATTCCTATAAAAAGAATAGAGTTGTAAAGCAACTCAAATGCCAAGTATCCGATTCCTCACTGATCAACCCTGTATTGGTAATCTTGACAGTTAATTACTTCTGCTATGTATTCTGAAATATCCTAATTTACAATTTCTTTTTGATACAGATAAGAATATCTAGCAAATTATAAATTAATTTCTTGGGGGGTTTAAAATGTACTGCATTTGTAATTAAAAAAAAAAAAAAAAAAAAAAAAAGAGCACAATGAACAACATCATTAAATGTTTAATAACTTTACAAACTTTTTTCTATAAATAAAATATTTATTAATTAATTCAAGCACTAATATGAAGAGAAATAATCTGGTTTGATATTGTTTAAATTTGCCCAAACAGAAACGTGACTGGGGATTTCTTTCATCATCATCTCATGATCAAGTGGTAATTTTTTATCAACGACATCTTTGTAAAAAATGTAATCAACACAATCACGAGCCTGAACAGTTTTTGAACCAGTCAGTGGTTTATCATCGGCATCAATCCATTCCATCTGACTATGAGAGCCAATGTAAAATAAAATGAAGGACACTGGAGCAATTGATGCTTTATTCAAAGCCTCGATTGTTTGCAATTGGTCATCTATTTTGCCGCAAGTAATAATCAACACGATAGTGTAAGCTTTGAACTTTTTCATATTATCATTGGCCAATTCAGTAGCTTTTTCAATCAAAGGTGCAAACCAACTATAACCATCAAATGACACTTTTTTTACATTTGTTTTATAAGTTGAAACAACTTCATCAATTCCATGCAAAAATAAAACAGAATCATCAAGAGATAAATTTCCACAGATACGAAATTTTGTCTTATAACTGTATCCTAAAGCATAAGAAGCAATTGAATCATCACATGAATATGGAATAAGAACTTCAAGTGAAGACGATAAACATGTTCATAATTGTTTTCTTCTCCTTCTTTATGAAGATTCGAATAAAGCTTTGAATTTTCATTGAAAAAGTCAATGGCAACAGCGATGTTAAACTTAAGTCCATGGAAAACATAGTCTCTAAAGGGTGTCAGTTATGAAATGCGAAATGATTCAAATATTGAAAAATATTAGTTTTTTAAAATTCAATATTTCTATAAAAAATTTTAAAATTGAAATATCTTAATATATAATAAATTATATTTTTTTAAAAAATAGGTTTATAAATATAATAATGAATAATTAATAATAAAAACTAATATAATACGTTTAACCTTGGTAATTATTCAACGAATTTTTCGCTTTAAATCCATGGATTTTAATGTGCTATATTAATCATATATATTTGAAAATATATTACAGCTCGGAATTATTACTGTTGCTTTGTTTTACAGTAATAAGCAAATAAAAGAAAAATTTGAAAATTTTCAAAAATTTCTTAAATTTCAAAAATGAAAAATTTTAAAATTATAAAATTAAAAATTTTGAATTAACAAAAATTTTTTATAAAGCCTTTTACATGAAACTATATTGTTATCTTAACTATAGTTGAAATAACTTGGAAATATCATAAATTCAAGTTTGTTGAAATTTTATTAAAAATTTCATGATTTTATCAACAGGTTTAATCATTCAAATTTATTTATTCTTTCTCAATTATTTGATTTTAACTTATCAAAAAGTTTCATTCGTTTATATTTAAAAATATAATCTTTTATTTAAAAAATTCAATGATAGAAATTGAATTTTAATTTAAGTTATTTTTTCTTTTGTTTTTGTTTTGCTGATGGAGCCGTAATCTAGTCTTTATTGTTGTGGAAGATAAATTTGTCATTCGTTGGTTTTGAATGTATTTTTGTTCTGAAAAAGTTCGTTCAACGATAGTTACTCTTGAGAAAACCGATGAATAACGAAGTGCTAAATCAGCAAAAATTTCCCAATCTTTTCATACAGAAAAAGCTTTTCGCCAAAAAAACATTTGGATTTTCGTATGAATATTGTATGAAACCAAGTTTCATTGGATTCCCGAACAATCATCGAGTTTTTTTTTTTTTTTTTTTCAAAATATTGCAAATCAATGTTTATCAAAGAACAAATTCGAAACAGTTCCCTTTTTGCATTTCTATATATGTTAATATAAATATCTTGATGAATTCTCTATGCAAAAGGAGTTTCTAATAAGAATAAAATCAAATTCTTATTATCTTCGTCTTCATTGACTTTAATATCATTTTCCGCAATTTGTTCATCAATTTCTATTCTGGCATCAAATTCGCTCTCCTCCTCTTCAATATCTTCTTCTTCCTCCGTGAAATTTACAATTATCGGATTGTCATTTTCATCTGGAATTTGTCCATGATATAACTTATATTCAATTTTTTTTTTTTTTTTTGTTCGTCAAATATTTTTTATACAGTAAGACTCAAACATAATGCTCCGAGATTATCAATAGTTCTTATTCCGAAATATTTTTTCCTCAATTCTATTCTATCAACACTCGATAAACAATAAGCTGTTAATGTTGGATAATATGCGTTATTTAATAAACAAATTCGCATTTTGAGATCCAAGTTATCAATTTTTAATTTGAATGTTTCATTATTTGCTGAATTGTAAAGAATTTCAAATTGAGTAAAAAATACTATGACAAGTGGAACAATGTTATAAAGTTCAAAATCATTATTTTCAGCTTGGATAAATCCATTATACATATCAGCTGTTTTGTTTGTATTTGGTGATATGATAACTGATGTATAGCTTCCTTGTGGAATGTGTGGTGATGGTGAATATGATGTTTGAGGATTAATTGTGTATTGTTTATTTGTATCACTCATAGCAATACAATTATCAACAATATCAAAATATGATGCAATTTGTGTACATACTTCAGCACTGGTTTTCAAATAGGCTTCGTTATTAATCATTTTGTATCAAAAATAAAAAAACATGAATTAACTCATTCATCATGCCATATCCGCAAATATATTATTTCGTCGACGAGGTATAGTTGCTTCAATATTTTCATTAATATTGTTTTCATTTGAATAATCATTATATGATATTGATGGTTGTTGATATTGTTTGTTCATTTGTTTTCGAAAGACCTCTTTCATTAATTGCTTCTGTTCTTTACGTTGACGATTTATTTTCATCTCTTCACCCAATCGTTTTAATTCATCTAATATCTCATAATTAATAGTCGGGTCATTTGTTTTAGTTCTTCGATGACGTGTTGGTTTTGTTTGTTCATTGTCTGATTCATCATCAGTTGCTTCATTGTTTGAATCATTTGTTAGCTCATCATCATTTGATTCAATAACTGGTTTCTTACGTTCTCTGATAATATATTTTCCTTCAGTTCTCGTTGGTAGCACTTCATAATTTTCATCATCATGACCTTGTAGCCATCGTTGTATAATAGCTAATCGTCTACTGCCTCTAATTTGTTTGGACATTTAAATATCAACAAAAAACAGTTTTATGCAGAGAAAAACAGAATAAAACATTAAGATGCACTATCCTTCATATCCTACGGCTTTTCGATATTTATTATTTTTCATTTCTTTCTTTCGACCTATGCTATAATCAATAGCTGGTTTATCATATGCTTTATTTTGTGCTGCGTTATTGATTTTAATTAATGCTCCCTTCAATCTACTATTTGGTAGTACATCAATAACATCATTAGCTGCAGTTGATAATTTATCTCTCACTTTCTGACTCAAAAACTTTCTACCAGCTTGTCCAGCAACTTTGCCTATTAATCCACCTGTTTTATTCAAAAATCCAGTTGTGGCATCATATAATCTGACAACTCTACCCATCGTTGCAAAATTAGCGGCAATAAATATATGTTTTCCATATTTTGATAATCCAGATTTGATAGTTGATTTAACAAAATCTTTGAAACCCATTTATAAATTAATAAATTAATCATTATTCGTTTCAAAATAATACTTTCCAGCTGTTATATTCATTATAAATTTATCATGTGGGTCATCATGTTGTAAATATTCATTAACTGTCGATTTAACATCAAGATTATTATTCGTTTGCATCAACAATGATGAAAAGTCTTCTTTGCTAAATCCGCTATAACATATCACATCAGTTGCCATTCGTTTTGCATTCAAATGAACGAATCTCAATGTTTGAAAAGCCATTATACATGTCAAATTATAGTGTCTCGTTTTGTCAACAATCTTATGAATTCATTATTTCCATTCTTCAACAAATCACTGCCAACACAATCATCAAGAATAATCAATGTATGATATGGATAAGCTGTCGTGTTATTTGACAAGCTTGTTTGAAATATAAGCTATTCTATCTTCAATATCAAATAATGAATGTTTGTTTATTAGTCGTTCCATCTCTTCTGACGTTTCCTTGAGTTTAGACAATACATGTTTCACCATCGCATAATATTTCGTTTTTCGTTTAATATGTTTCTTCAAATAATTCATTAATTCATCTTCACTAATATATTTAATTTTTGTTTTAATATTTTTACTCAATGATTCAGCTTTCTTATCCATCTTTCCACTAGTTGAACAAAAAATGATTTTATTATAATATGGATGTTTAAATAGTTTTTCAGTTATCATTATATGTCGCCATATCCAAAATGACTTGCCAGCATTTGGTTTGCCAATCAGAAAATAAATACCATTTGTTGAAAATGGATAGTCTGGTGAAAATGGTTTAATCAATGCGCCTTCAATTTCTTTCTCATTTTTCTTCAATGTTGTTTTAATTAGTGATTCAACTTGTTTTATTAATCTACTCATTTTATTCATATATAAATGTTTTCATTCGAAGATTATTTAAAGCTTTTGGAACGAATGGCTGTCATTCAAATGTATATTGAAATTACAGGATTTGTCATCAATAAATTTTCAAAAATATATAATAAATATATGAACGACAATTAAGACCATTTTAATATTTGCGGTGGTATCGTTTGTTGTTTACTCCAATATTCACGTTCCATTCGACTCAACATTGCTGGATTACCTTCTCTCAAATTTCTCGCTGCTATCTTATCTTTAACACCGCCTTCATAAACGACTTGATATTGATTTAATTTTTTATTGTAGCCAGTTATTTTGTCAATAATTCCACGTTTACCATCCTTCAATGTCTCAGCGATATTTTTATTTTTTGTCTTCACTAATTGATACCCTAGGTATTTATCAACTGATTTATCTTTAGCTTTAATCATAAATTGATTACCAACTTTTGAATCAACAATATATGCCTCTTTGCTAACACGTGAACGTCTTTTTGCCTTCGCCCATGATGGACCATCAATGTTAACAATTCTCACTCTATCATCAGGCTTGTAATCATATGGATTATTTTTAGACATTTTTTTAATATACTCCATTTCATCATTTTCTGTTATATCATTTGGTGCTCTATTATTTAATGATTTATGTGGTGTTTCATTATATGCTTCAATTATTGATTTCATCTCGTCTTCAGCAATATATCTATTTTCACCTATCATGTCCCTAATTGTTCTCGTGAATCGATTTATTATTCCCAACACATTATGATTATTATCTTCTGTTGTTCTATAAATAATGTTCTTTGATTTAATGTAATCCAAGAATTCATTTGACAAATACGCTGGGTCTTGGTCTGACGTTATTGAATATACATTTTTAACATCATCTATGAATTTATTAAATGCTTCAATTATTGTTTTTGCTCCTTTCCCAACCAATGGATAACTGTAAGCTTTGCGTGTGTTTATATTAATGAACATCAAATAATTTAATTCATTCTTTCGTCTGTTATTAATGGACGTGTCCATTTGATATCCTCCAGGATGTTTTGAATAGATGTTCGTATATTTTGGTTTGTCTGGTACTACATCATGAATGATATTATTTTTCAAATATTCTCTTGCTTCCTTTTCATTAAATCAATATCTTTTCGCTAGTGGTACAAATTTTGATGGTGTCCGCCATGGATAAAGATTATATAAATCTTCAATTGACTTGAATGTCATTTTATATATATAACAACTTCTGATGATTCATCATCTGCATTTCAATCATAAAACTTTCACTAACTGGTAATTTTACAGGCATTTTATAATTACGACCACTATATAATTCAATCCAAAATATTTGGTCAGTAGAATTCAATTTGAAATATTTGATTGGCGAGAAAATTTGATAACTATTTCCAACATATCCCTTGCTTGTCTCTTCAGCTATTGATGAATACACTTTGCAACTGTGTCTATCCCATACATTCTCAAATTTAATTTCTTTCATCCATTTTCCTTCAACCTTGTCATCAGTGATGTCCATATAATTGTTCGGGTCATTTTGAAATGGCTCAAAGCCAACATTCATGATATCCGCTAAATCGCATTTCACATGTGGTTCGTTATACTGTTCTTTGTTATTTTTGCCATAATGTCTATATTTAAATTTAATAGCTATTTCAACATTAATAATTTATTTTTATCATCTTCATCTACTTAATCTTCCTTTAGTTCATTCGCTGCTGAATAAATAGTTTCGATAAACATCTTTTTGTTGTAGTCATAGTATCCGTCCATTTGAACGTCTCTAATTCGTTTTTGATTTTTGATATACATCTCGGGTATCTCTTCATCATTGATGAAAAACTTTGGATAACCTTCTTTCCATTGATAATTATTGTAATGTCTAAAAGCGATATTCAATTGTTCATTCATATCTTTCCATATTTCTCTCAAATCCTTGTCTGTTGATAGCCATGAAACAATATTACATTCAACTTGACTCACTTTCGATGTGTTATTTCTGAAATATTTTTTGACTTTGATATTGAATTCCAATTTACGACGTCTCGCTAACATCCATATTGTACGAAAGCCAATAATTGTCTCTCCTTTGTCTGCAGTGCACCAATCAGCTGGTAAATTTAAACAAAATCTATTTGGTCTGTCATTGTCTTGTCGTCCATCTTCCCTGAAGAACACGTATTCTTTTGGTATTGGTGTGTAATCGATTGGGTCAGTTAGTCGTTTCATTTATGATATCAATAAATTATATTTCATTCATTGTATATCATCTGATGAATGACAATTTATGAATATCATTTGTTGTATCAATTGTTGAAACATCACCAATGAGCCTATTGTTGACGTTATACATTAAAAATACGCGCCACAAGACGTAAATCATGACATTGCTAATTGATTGTCATTTTGTCATTTTCGTTATTAAAATAGAACAAAAGTGTAAGTTTCATGTGTGTAGAGTGGTGTGAAACACCCACTACCATATCTAACTTTTATTCCTTTTTATTGTAGTAAATAAATGTAAACATGTGTTTCAAAAACTTATCTCTGATATTATTTATTTGAGTTCAATAGGATATCTTAAGGTCGATAATTTTCATTTTATCAATATCATAATAATTGATGATATCATCTTCATTAAATATTTATTTTATATATACTAAAAATATTGTTATTTATTCAAAAAATATGTTTTTAATCATCAAATAATTAAAATTTAATGATTTTAATATTAAAATTTTATTCAAATTTACTTTGATATTTTCAATTAATCCAAAAAATTCAAGAAATAAAATTATCACTATATTTTCATTTCAAAATCCTAAACATGTGGTTTATCTTAAGCGTAATTTGAACAATGATAATTAAATATATTTATCATTTGCTAAATCTATTTTATCTTCTTCGAAATTGTTATAAAGTTGGATTCAAAAAGCTTGGGACAACCTTTCAAAATATTTCTGATAAAAGTGGAAAACAAAATCTAATTTTTATTCAAATTTTTTATTATAATAATTCGAAAGCCCCCTTCGATTTTCCAACAAAAATGCAAATTCCCTTTTATTTCGTGCAAGAAGATATACCACAAAGATACTCCTTTTGAAATATTTGCTTTCAAGCCCTTCCATATGTATAACTATCAGTATCACATAAAAAAAGACATAAAAAAGTGCAAAAAACGAACCAAAATCCAACGAAAAACTTAAATCCGCTATCTTTATGTTGCTTTTATTCTATTTATTATGCTTTTTGTATTATTTTGATTTCAATTTGAGGATGATTTCCAGTTTTTTCCTTGATCTAAGCGAAAATTATTGATATTACCTCAGCAACAAAGAAAATACACCTATGTTTAATATTAAAAAATCATATTTGATTTAAATTTTCTCTTTTATTTTTTACCCCTTTTTTCCCCTTTTTTGAATTTTTTTTGAGAGAAGTTCAGAAAAAAAATCATTCAGGTTGGGACAAATTTGAATACTTTTCATTCAATATTGAAAAAGTAGTCCCAACTTGATTGAATCCAACTTTACATGATATGACAATTCTTTTTTGATGGTGTGACTTCATCTAGTTCTGAAATTCCATTCAAATTATAGTGAGGCGATATGATTTGAATAAACATAACAAAAGTCAAAAACTCACAATCAAAGGTGAAAACATGGGTAAGTTTACAATAATAATAAATACCAGAGTTAGAGTCAAAAAAACTTATAAGTCTGAATGTATTGATTAATATAAAAAATTATAATCAAAAGCAGATTTCATGAAATGATTTGAAAATTTTAATAATCAAAAGCAGATTTTATAAATTTTATTATTGTGTAAATACTATATGAAGATTTTTATATACTTATATATAGCAGATATTATATAAATATTTCATGATATTTAAAATTTTGTATTTGAGAGGTTTCATATTTTGAGAAAAAATAAAATATAATTAATGAAAAAATTTCTGATATTTTGAATTAAAAATTTTATATCTTTTTTAAGGGAAGAGTAATTTTTCCCCAGAAAATTGAATGGAAAAAACTAGGGAAAAATGGTAAAAAACTGGGGAAAAATGGTAATTTTTTTGAATTGAAAATGATCGTTTTTTAAAAAATATTTTTTATAAAATTACAGCATAAACAACATTTAGAGTTTCAAAATTAAAATAAAATATTAAGAAAAAGAACAATACATAAAATGCATATGTCTATTACCTCAAAAAAAGAATTTTAAAAATATCAACATTACAATTAAAAGGAAAAATTTCTAATTCGAAATGACTGACAAAAATTGTATTACATATAAATGAATATAATAATTATATAAATGTTATCCCAGAGAAAATTTAAAAATACATAAGAGAAAATGAAAAAAGCAATATTTTTCATTTTATTTTAGGTAAAATCAGAACCAAATTAGAGAAGAATATGAAGTACTTTTGAAAAATAATTATAACAAAAAAGAAAAAATCACATGTCAATTCATATCAGAAAAATGATGAAGTTTGTTTGAAATAAAAATCTCATTGTAATATAAAATATCATGTTTTTGCCTGTATTTTAATATATATATAAATAAAACGATTATACTATGATTTATAAATTCAAAACCTAAGAATATAAAGGATTTATGTAATATAAACACTTTTTTTCAAAATGTAAAATTTTCTTATGTGTAGGTTATCAAAAACACTCCATAAGTGTATCTTGAATATGCAACCATTCTTCCCAGGAAAAAAAGGTAGCATAGCAATTATTTATTCACATTATGATTAAATTTATGATATTATTTAAATAATCAATCAATTGAGATAGAATATTAGGAAAATTAGAGAAATCATCTTATCTTGAATTTCAATAAAAATATGCATTAAAAAGTGTATTAGTATAGAATATATCATTTTAGACAATAAAAATCTTTTTAATTCAATTATTAAAAAAGTTGGAGCTAATATATTAGTGAAAAAATAGTGATTGAGCAAAATTCTCATTTATATTTATTTATATTGTATTTTTAGATAATAATCTTTAAAATTACCCTGCATTCATCTTCCTGAAATAAGATCGGATTATTCATAATATAATAAAAAATTTGTAAATTTCAGGTTTATAAAGGTTCAAAATTGGTTTATAATGCTACTAGATAATTTTAACTTTATTTGAACAGTTAAATTTTTGAAACGATAATTTTTGCATTTGATAAGATATTTGATTAAAAAAAAAATTCAAAAAAAACTTTATTTGTACCCTTAATAATGATTAACCATGCTAGAAAAGATTTGATACTGCATTAAAAAGGCCGAATGGTGACTGATTTAAAAGTTGGGGAAAAATGGTCAAAATTTACATTTTTTTTATAAAATTTTAGGCAAAAAACCATTTTTCCCCAGGTTGAAATGTGATATAAAAAAAGTTGGGGAAAAATGGTAATTTCCCCTTTTTTAATACTTAAAATTTATTAATTTAAAAATGAATTTAATCAAAAAAAATGAAATTATATTTGTATTTTAGAAAAAAATATCTTTATTACAATTAAATTATCAACATCTAAAGCATGAATTTAGGAATATCGTTAATCCCGCATTACCAATGAAATTATTATTCAAATTTTTTTTTTAAAAAAGAATATATATATTATGTGAATAAAATAATTGATGAATTTTTTTGAATATATATATTATGTGTTTATATATATAAAAGGGGTCGACTCTCTCAAATTTTTTTTATTTGAAAAATAATTATATCTTAATAATTAGTGATTAAATAAAGCATTAATTACAAATCATATTTATATAGAATAATTAAGCATTCAAATAATTAATAATATTTTTAAAAAAAATTTATTTTAATGCTGCCTCAATTATGATTTTAGTAACATTAAAAATGATAAATATTACTATGAAATGCTACATTTCATCATAATATTTTTAAGTATTTTTATTAAATGGCTAATAAAAAAAAAGCAAAATAAGAAGAAGAATTCAATAAAAAAATTGCAATTAAAATAATAATGGATCTTGAAGTATTTAAAGAATATATAGTTAAACCAAATAACAAATTAAATTTATTTAAACCATAACTCTGTTAGCTGTTCTAAATAAAAAGTGGTAACACGAAATAAAAATGAAGAAAACAATTATTTTTTCAATTGGGTCTCAATTTTTATGATAAAATTTGAATTCAAATAATATTCGATTTTTTTTATATTATTATATTTATTTTATTGTGATATTTAATTTATGAATTATTGGTGAAATGATTAATTTCTAAATAAGAAAGATATCTTTCTTTCACAATTTTTCAATGCAATAACCTTATTTGAATGACCCATGAAAACGATATCAAAAAGTATTCATTTATTAGTGGTTTGAATATAATTCTATAAAAGAGTGTTGTAAATATTTAAATATATAATATTTAGCGCTGATAAAATCAAAGTTGAAATAAATTTATTTTTTCAGAAATTTCAATCAAATTTGTGAGTAAATTTCCAACTTTTCGATTTTGAAAAAATAAAAATATGATTCACAAAATTGAAAATGATCTTATCTTTTGTTATTGAAAAAGTTTGACCTATGTGAGTAAGCTTTTTTTTACTTCAAAAAGTTTTGCAGATATGATTAAATGTTTATTTCTTTTTAAAATTAGAAACAATTAATTAAAATGAAATTTATCTTGTAATCATTCAGATAATAAATGGGTTTTCTTGTCCAGTGAGGTGAATAGCCAGGTTTGACTTTTTGAGGCCTTTCTCGTTATTTTGGATGGACAATAAACCGTTATAGTCAGTCTGACCGATTCTATGAGATTATTCAAATTAATTGAGATATTTTTTTGAAGCCAATAATTTATATATAACTCATAAAAAAAACAATATATAAATAATTAAACATTTGAATATAAATAATAACATTATTTTATAATATATAATAATAATAAAAAGTGCTACTAAAGCAGTATATGAGAAATCAAATTTAAATCATTCTGAAAAAATTAATGATAATTAAATAAATTAAATAGATAAATCATTTGATGTTTATTAATAGTAAATCAGTTATTAGTTCAATAAAAAATAATGTATTTTTTCAAAATGAATTATTTGTAAATAGAACTCAATTTCAACTCCAAAATTTTAGATTGGAAAAAAAGTATTATATATTAACAATTATTTATCAAAAATATTATTTATCACGTATTTGGCGAGAAAACGAATCTTGACAAAAAAATTCGAACGATATATTCAATTCTTTCAAAATTATTTGAGTGAAAACTCTCAATTTACTCGTTAGACGATTAGAATTTCAAAAAATTATTTTCATGCTAATTATTGAAAATTGAATATCATTGAAAGTATGTATTATTTATTATATATATTTCTTGATCAATTATATATATAAATTTAATATAATTATTAAAATAAATTATATATATTAATGTAAATAACAAATTATTAACTAAATATAATGTAATCCTTTATTATTATTTAAAAATACATAAAAATAACATTATAAAGTCAATTTATAACCATATCTCTCTTTTTATATTAATCTATTTTTATTTTGATAAAATTTGAATAAATATCTTATTAAAATTAAAAAATAATTTTAATAATATATATATAATTATGTGAATCTGCATTTATATTCAAAATAATAATATTTTTATTGAATATTAGAATATATAAAAAGAAATTAATCTTTTTTTATCTGAAAAATTTATTAATAATTTCTATAACTAGGCTTTTGTGTCCAAACGAGTTTGTATTCAAAAAGTATCCAATGGATACTCATTGTTGTTCGTTATTTTTTGAGAGAATTTGAGGATCCAAAATAGCCAAAATGGATACTTTAATTCAATCTTGGATACACCTTTCAATTTTCATTGATTATTTTGAATGTATATTTCGTTTGACCAATTATATCGCTCCAAATTTACATTGAATTTTATTTCAAATGTTGATCTTCTTGGTCAAAATCATTCTTAGTGAATTTGAAAAGTTTATAATTCATATTTTAAGAAAATGTATCTGTATAATTGTTTGATACTATTTATAACCTGTTTTGATCATTATATAAGAAATTTGAATTTTTAATCTTAACTTTTTGAAAAATTAAAAAACCCTAGAAAAGTGGTGATTAAAATAGTATTTTTTAATTTTTGAACTTATATTTTTTATATTATTATACTTGTTTGTTTATAAAATAAAAATATACTTAATTAATTAAGACTATGTGGAGATACGAAAAATCAAAATTCGATATTTCAATAAGTTCCCAATAATTTCCAAACATTTAGATACATTTTCTTGTAATAGTTTTATCGTTTTGTATATTTTATTTTACATGATATATCTCGTTGATTGGAAGATCTATCTAGTATTTATTGAGATAAAGCTAAAAATATTAATTTTTTGACGGTTTAAGGAGAAAAAAAGGTTAATTTTTTTTTTTTCTGAAGAGGTGAAGTCGTCAATCTAAGAGAATTCAATTTTGAATGCATTGAAATCACGATCAAAATTTTCTACAGATTTAAAATAATAATATATTTATTTATAATCCAGATTTCTTGAGAAAAATAGAGAAAATTAAACAAAACTTATAATTGAGAAGTGAAAATTTTATTATAGTTTTTCTTTCAATTTATAAAAAAAGAGGTCGTTCAGCTAAGTGATTTTAACGTAACTTTTTACTTGCAGTCAACTTTTTACCAAAAAATATTTAACAAAATTTCCTAAAAATTATATAATCATAATTTATAGGATTATTCTGTTTTGTTAAATGCAAAATTGTAGTCAAATATGAATTTTTTAATTTTTGAAATAATATTAATCATTACTAATTTATTCTTTGAATTTTTAAGATTTTTAAGATTTAATACGATAAATTATATTATTATTCATATACTCGTTATAATTACCTCGAATCATTCTATTTAAATGATTATTTGTCTCTGAATTGCATTATAAGATAATTTCAGTTTTTTGACATCAAACATTATGGTTAGTTATTGTAATATGATTTTATCTTCAACTTTTTGGGAAATTTCTTCCGGTCAATTTTGCATTATAAAATTGCATTTTAAATTCCTATAGAATCATCTCCAAATTAAAGATTTTTAAAAGGTATGGAAACTTTTTTTGGTGAATTTTTTTTAAGAGAAAAAAAGTTATGCTTTTTATTTGAAAAAAGAAAAATTATTATATATTAATACATGCTAGAATTTATGATGAATTTATGAGTTTCAGATCAATCTAATCAAGTTGAAAAAAATATGTAATTTTGAAATTTCAAAGATAATAATCACTCTATTAAGATAAATATTTATAATTATTTATATTAATGTATTGGTTCATCATTATGTGATAAATGTTTTAAAAAATGATCTTTGAATATCAAGATAAATCTTAATTTTTAAAATTGTAAACAAATTGTAATAATTTTAGAATATATAGAATATATATATATAAAAGGGTTCGACGTTTGGCGGTTATCATATTCTAAAATTATAAAAAATTAATAATAAATAATATTAACATTATCAATAACATAATGCAATTTTAAATATGAAGCCGATTCTATTAGCCAAAATAGAGATATTTCACTAAAAAAAATAAAAACAGAAAAAGTTTAACTTTTGAAAGGGGAAAATATTTTTGAGTTCTTATCTAATTCCCACCATCCAAAGAGATTTTGGGAATTTGTAAATATCCAAATATATAAATATTTTATAACCTTCATATCATATATTCTTTTTTCATAATTTTATTTACATATTTTAAATTCATTAAAAAGTAATTAATTGAATATCATTTAAGATAATATTATTTATGAAAAATAAAATTGAATTAATACGTTATTATAATTAATTCTCAATTGTGATATACAAATAAACTGAGTTAAAATGTAAAAATATATTTTATAATAATATAAATGTGATTTATAATATATATAATAAATACATTATCATTAATATGAGGATATTACTAATATATTATCAAAAAAATAAGTATTTGTTAATAAAAATAATTTATTTTCAAAATTCTGATATTATCAAAATAATTTTTTCAAAAACTAACATTTGATTCAATTTTAAATTCAAAATTTTTATTTAGAAAAAAATAATAATTTCTTGAATATCAATAAAATAATTTATTAACAGTTATTACTATATTTCAAAGCTACATATAAATAATGTAAATAGTAAATCATTTAAGAAAATACCTCAAGTAGCATAATAAAAACACTATTTTTAATGATTTTTTGAATAAATAATGAATTTTTTAATTTTTAAGATATAATAAATGAATCCGAATTCTATTTTATATTGATATAAAAATTTATTAATTAAAAATAATATCTAATTATTAAGATATAATTATTTTTCAAATAAAAAAAATTTGAGAGAGTCGACCCCTTTTATATATATAAACACATAATATATATATTCAAAAAAATTCATCAATTATTTTATTCACATAATATATATATTCTTTTTTAAAAAAAAAATTTGAATAATAATTTCATTGGTAATGCGGGATTAACGATATTCCTAAATTCATGCTTTAGATGTTGATAATTTAATTGTAATAAAGATATTTTTTTCTAAAATACAAATATAATTTCATTTTTTTTGATTAAATTCATTTTTAAATTAATAAATTTTAAGTATTAAAAAAGGGGAAATTACCATTTTTCCCCAACTTTTTTTATATCACATTTCAACCTGGGGAAAAATGGTTTTTTGCCTAAAATTTTATAAAAAAAATGTAAATTTTGACCATTTTTCCCCAACTTTTAAATCAGTCACCATTCGGCCTTTTTAATGCAGTATCAAATCTTTTCTAGCATGGTTAATCATTATTAAGGGTACAAATAAAGTTTTTTTTGAATTTTTTTTTTAATCAAATATCTTATCAAATGCAAAAATTATCGTTTCAAAAATTTAACTGTTCAAATAAAGTTAAAATTATCTAGTAGCATTATAAACCAATTTTGAACCTTTATAAACCTGAAATTTACAAATTTTTTATTATATTATGAATAATCCGATCTTATTTCAGGAAGATGAATGCAGGGTAATTTTAAAGATTATTATCTAAAAATACAATATAAATAAATATAAATGAGAATTTTGCTCAATCACTA
Source organism: Tritrichomonas musculus (assembly GCA_039105265.1). NCBI lineage: Eukaryota > Parabasalia > Tritrichomonadida > Tritrichomonadidae > Tritrichomonas > Tritrichomonas musculus. Next base: position 3,224,262 of record JAPFFF010000015.1, on the reverse strand, counting down.
TTTTTTCACTAATATATTAGCTCCAACTTTTTTAATAATTGAATTAAAAAGATTTTTATTGTCTAAAATGATATATTCTATACTAATATACTTTTTAATGCATATTTTTATTGAAATTCAAGATAAGATGATTTCTCTAATTTTCCTAATATTCTATCTCAATTGATTGATTATTTAAATAATTTCATAAATTTAATCATAATGTGAATAAATAATTGCTATGCTACCTTTTTTTCCTGGGAAGAATGGTTGCATATTCAAGATACACTTATGGAGTGTTTTTGATACCCTATAAACTGGGACCGAAAAGTCAGACCACTATTTGAATATAATTTGAATACTTTACTTGATCGTTAAAATTTTTTATATCTCAATTTTTGATCGTTACATCGCGTTTGCATTCAAAATATGGTCTGAGTTTTAATTTCCTTCAATTTATAAATTCTCAATACTTAAAAAATATAATTTTGTTAAAATATCTTTTATTAAAGAAAATTATATGCTGAGATATTTAGCTAATGGCTAATAAAACATGCTGTGTAAAATGGCGTTTCTGATTTTGTCTGAGGAAGTTTGTTGAGTAGTAGAAATGACTTATAACGTAAAGAAGTATTTATTTTTATTTAATAATATAATAACAATTTAATAAAATAGCAAATGCTTATTATTATTTGTTATTAAAATTTTGAATAAATTAGATCTTCTTTCAAAAAATAAAAAGATCCTCCGAAAAAGTTTCAATATTTCAGAAGATTCCTCTAAAAAAGTTTAACTCTCAAATTTGATAAGATAATTCAAAATTTGTGAAAATTCTCAGAGCTTACACAAATTTTATTAGCCAGCCTAAACTAACTTCAGTTCAACCTTCAACTAACTTCGTTTTAAAAAACAATCTAATCATCACCGAATGATCTTTTAATTGCATATAAATACATTCATTTTCTTCTTTAATCATTGAATTATATCATAAATAGATTTTTTGATTAAATTATAATATTTAGAAACAACTTTAATTCAAAATATAAAATTGATTTATATATATCATTAAAATCATATTTTCATTATTTATTTCAAATTTTTTAAAAGTATTTTAAAGATATTAAAAAAATAAAGATAATTATATTTAATTTTTTGATATCTTTTTATTTCACAATTATTCAATAATAATTCAAAATTTAAGGGTATACTCTTCTTATTTTGAATGATAAAATAGTCATATCACATCTATCCAATTTCTCATGTTTTTAATCCGATTTTACGCATTATATGATATTTAAAGAATATATTAATATTTTTTAAATCGATATAGCACGTATACAGATATATTTAATATCGAAAATTGAAATGATAATCATCATCATATTTTTCCAATGATATTTTTGGATATATGTAGTATTTATAAAATGTAAATGCATTATACGATTATATTTATATGTAAACAATGATAGATTTTAATATAGTAATGAAAATAATAATAATATATCAATGACTAACTTTGAGAAATGCTTCTATGTTTTGAAAATATCTTGATATAAGAAATTTTAATTAGTTTAAAGTATTTTTCTAATCTGTTTTGCATATTCTAATGTTAATTTAAACAATAAACGTACGTAAAATAAATTTGGAAATTTGAAAGTGCTGCAAATTTTACAGAGATGCACATAAAAAAATGAAACATATTCTGTTGTTTTTAATGCTATATGAAGTACTTATAATGAGTTTTTCTCATAAAAATTCAAAAAAAGTAATAATAATTATTGATTAAAAAAATATATTTTTATGAAAACTGGTGTATAATCATAATTTCATTACATATGAAATATTCTTGCTTTTGGACTTTGTAATCCTTATAGATACTTCTGTGGATGAAAAGGTGGTCATAAAGAGTATTAGCGTCATAACTTCCTACAGATCATATATAATGCAGTAATTTTTATATCAATAGAATAATTACTAATAGTATATTTCTATCTTTACTATAAAACATGTTTATAAATTTTTTAATACATTTATCTGATATCATTAACTATATTGAAATTTATATTTTCAAGCTTCTGCTTTGTGAATCTTATTCAGATCACAAGGATAACGAATTATTATCCCCATAATGCTTATTTCATTTCTCAATAAAAACTCAATAAAAACTTTAAAAATAATAAATATTATTTTATAATATATTATATAATACTGGTAAATATTTATTTTTCCAGGAAATTTCTAGAAAAATAAAGTAATTAAAAAGTTATTCTTTATTTAAATGGTTGAAATATTTCAATGCATATTTGTTCAATTTTAGAATTTAAAATTCATCTTTTTAAACAATCAAAGCCACGATTTCATTACAAATAGAGCGATAAATGCTAAAATATTAATCAAAAAACTCAAATCAAGCTTTTTATCTTAGTAAAGTTATAATATTCATTTTAAACAAATAATTTTTTTCATTAATATAAAAAATATGTCAAAATTATATCATAGCGTGTCTATTTAATGGCACATTCTATAAAAATCATTGAAGGAAAATGCAAAACAATCATATATATATATATATAAATAAAATTAATATCAGATATTTTTTCAATAAGTTATTGCTATGGAAAATCTAAGTGTAATACTCATTTTGTCTGTCACAATGACAACACTAAATAAAATCGTAAAAATGAAAATTTCAAATTGAAATCTGCGAAAATGAAAAGATAAAAAGTTTGCGAAAATGCTTTTTTCTTTAGAATTTACATGCCTAACTTATGCCATTATATATATCTTTTATTTAATTAATTGGTCTTTTAACATGATATTTAATATATTTAAAAACTATTTTATATTATTTTCTGATATATTTTTCAATATAAAACTATTTTTTAATTTTCAAAAAACAAAAAATAAACATAAAAAAACCCCCAACATTTTTAAATCTGTGGAAAAATGGAAATGTAAGTGAACATTTATATTAAAATTGAGGTTATATATATGATTCATACAATCGTTATATACGATTTCTTGATTAATTTTGTCGAAATTAATATAAAAAAAATAAAAATTAAGTAAATCCATTTTATTTTCAATACATATATTTTAAATATGATATTAAACAAGGTTTAATAGATAAAATAGCAATATGTTAAAAGAATAAAATGAATATCATCAAATTATTAGTGTTTACTCAATAATTAGTATATATTCTAATTTATTATTTTTATTTTTATTTTATAATTCTATTTTAATGATTTTAATATAATTAAATTTCGTATATTTACCAATATTAATATTTTTTGGTTTATTTCAATAATACACGTTACTCATACCCGATGACTCAAATATTCTGAGCTGTTGTATCAAAAAACACGTTACCCATACCCGATTGCTCAAATATTTGAGAATAATACAGAGATTTATTTTATTTAAAAATAAAATCATTTCTGGTTAACATATTAATGTTTAGCATATCTTAAATAATAAAATGGTTAATTATTTTTTTGTTAACCTTTTAAATGAGGAAAAAGTTCATTAAAAAAAAAATATAACCCATTATTTCATTAATTAAAACGAATAAAAATATTGATCACTTTAAAACATAAATCAATGAATAAGAAAATCATTTTATTAGAGAAATATATAGCATTAAAATATCTATCATTTTTGAATCTGAGAAAAAGAAATAAAAATTTAGCCAAAAAATGAATACATATATTTAACTTATTTATGTTATCATTATACGCTATTGTAATATTATTTTGGCAAATATGTTGCTTTATTATTAAAATAATATTGTAAAAATGTAATTTAATAAGAACATCTTGAATAATAACCTTATGCAAATCATTTACAACTAGTTTTTGATTATAAAGTTGAATATAAGTAGCCCAAATTGGTTACTTTGCATCAAATATTTATGTATTTTTATAGAAACGAATATTTTTTAAGTCACATTTCATAAATAGCATGAAGTGAAGCATTGAAAACGAAATAAAATATACGTTTTTTTTGATAGTTCATTTATCTTTACTAATATTTTTTTGATATCTTTAAATATTCTAAAAAACAATTAATTATTTGAATATAAAACATAATTGTCATATAAATTCGTAATTTATTCATATATTGGGAAATTTTTAATATCAATTTCTCAATTTCTATAATTTGCATATTTATTTTGGAATATTATTATTATATATAAGTAGAAGAATCATATTTATGAAGATAAATAAGTGAATGTTGAATGAATGCAAAATTATTATTATTGATGATCATGAAATTCTGAATGTTGAAATTAGTCAAATATAAAAAATATCAGCATGTAATCTTTATTAACTTTAATGAACTTCGGTCAGAGCATTTTTAAAATCTAATTTTGACATTATATAATCAGTATATTTGTTTTTTACCTTGAAAATAAATAATAAATAATCTATCAAAAAGAATTATTGCTCTGTTTTTTATACTTATCCATAAAAAATAAACTTTCAAACAAATGCTATCTTTAAATATAATTAACTTTTTTAACAAGGGGAAAAATTGTAAACGGTTTTGTTGGGGGTTTTAACATAAAAGGAGAACGGAGAGACGGTTATGACAAAGATTTTTTTCGAGTTATTTTATATAAATATAAATATAATATTATATATTGAATAATTCTTAATAAGAAACCAAAAAGAAATATCGTAGGGAAACAAAGATATTCACAAAATAACAATAAAAGTTATGAAAAAGTTAATAAATTGAATTGTTAAGATAGATTTTTAATTCAATTTCTTGTAACATTTAGATATCAAAATTGTTACAAAGAATCTGTGCCAGCTGTATAATTATTTTTCATAGTTTATGATTTTATCAATTTATTTTATATTGTATACAAACTATATCATGTGATATTATATAGAGTTTATAAAAATATAATAAGATAATAACATTTTATTTTTTTAAAAAATTGAATTAAAACTATATAAAATAATCTCTTTCATTTTTATTTTATCTTAACAAAAATGACATAAATCACTTTTTTTACTATTATATTTTTATATAATGACATACTAAAATGTTATGCTTAATTATTTAGTATATTTTTTATAAATATTTTTTTCAAATCTAAAAAAAAATTAAAAGAGCTTACCCAGCCTGTTAAATTGATTAAATATTGGATTTTTATATGATATATTTCAAATTTGAAGCCAAAATATAAGATATATTAGATTGAGGAAAAAGGCTAAAATAGCAAAGTAAAGGCGTGAAATATTACTTATTACTTATGTAATAATTAATAAAACTTGCTTATTTTAATAAATATTAAAATTATAATAAAATTATTTATTAATAGGCTTCATTTTGATAAATTAATATAAATACAGATTTAATGATAAAGAAATACAAATGTTTTATAAGAAAAATCCTACTTTAATACATTGTTTGATGGAATTTCATGAAAATTAATAATTGAATATGAAAGATTTATTTTATATGAAATTGTGTTCAAAATTGACTCTTGGACGATGATATTTAATTTAAAATTTCTTATTGATGATTGAGAATGTAAAATTGAACTATTTTTATCATTATATAAATAAAATATTTATATTTTATATTTTATATATAAACATAAATAAATATTATAATAATATAATTGACATTGTAATAAGTTTATATTGAATAAATTATCCATAAATAAAATAAATAAAATTCTTAAAAAAAAAAGAAATTATCTCAAATAAATATTTTAATTGAGAGTAATTGAATAGAAATAAATAATTTATTCAAAATCTTTCAAAAAACATTTAATGATTATTTTTTCTTTCTTATAAAATAAATAAAAATTCATACGCTGAATTTCTTTTCTGGCAGGGTCAATTGGGTTATAATGCCATCACTAATCTTTTATATAAACGATTTCTTAATTTCACATACCTATTTATCAAAATCAGATACTGATAACATATAATTTCCATTATTTGAACAATAAATGTATTTATAATAATGCAAATACATTTAAATATGATTAAAAAATATTAATATTAACAAATATCGAAAAAATGACTATTAATTAATTATATAAAATCATTTTAATATATTTTTTAACGTACAAGAAAAACCGTCTTCGTTCTCCTTTTAAACATATCAAAAAAATAGATTTATTGAAAAATTCAAAGAATTTGTTGATCGTTCTCCTCAAATAATTATCAAAAATTGAATGAAATTCAGAGGATGAGATTTCTACAGTAGAAATTCTACTTTTTAAATAAAATTTTATTTGAAAATATATTCAAATACATCAGAATATTTCTGTGAATATTTGTTTAAGGGATTTAATTTAAAAAAATAGAAAAATGAAATTTTCTACATATTTATAATTAAATCAAAAGTATTAACTCATTATATTATTTTTAGAAACATTAGTGAAATCATTAAAATCATTTAATATTGAAAAATCAAAGACTCTTTGACAAAGAGGTTAAAAAATTAATTTAAAATACTTTATAAATATTAATAATTGGAAATAAAAAATAATTTAGTTTGCATTTTAAATGCATATAAAGTCATAACATTCGATATTGGAAATATTAAAGTAGTTTGGTGAAAAAATAAATTTTTAATCAAAATTTAATTATAATTAAATAAAAATGTTCATAGGATTATATTACCTTTTACTACATATCTGTAATTATTTAAAAATCAAAACCAAAGTAATATAAAAATCATTTAAAAAAACAATTGATTTTTGAAAAATATATTTTTAGGTTAGATAAAAAGTTTTCGTAATTGAAACATATTATTCATGAATACCAACCAATGAATGCTCTAACTTTTAATTTGTATTTGATAAATGTAAAAAAATTGAAAATATCATTATAAATGTAGATTTTTTGTATTTATAAACCTTTTTAGATGTTCTAAAAGAAAATGTAGATTTGAAAATGAGGTTCCAAATAAACTAAATAAAGATATTGAATCAAAAACTGCTAGAGAAAAAAATTCAATATGAATGGTTCCAAAAAAAAAAAAAAAATGAAGGAAATTCTGAAGGAAGGTAAAAAATTCTAAACCGATTGAAAAAAAAAAAATCAATTTGTAGCCATTTTCATCAGAATTTTTCAAAACATATAGAATTAATTTTTCTTTTGTGAGCCGAAATCAAAATATACTAAATTTCCGAAATCTTTTGGCCAAAGAAAAAAAATAAAATGAAATTTTCAAAATATTCTACTTTTTCATTTTGGTATAAAGTATGGGAAAGAAATAAGTTTTCTTTTATTAATATCAAAAAATTATATTGATTCTGGATTTTTTTTGTATTATTATTTTAGAACAATTGGTTATAGTATTATATGTAATGTTTTTCCAGCCAAAGACAGTTTTTCTAAGTAAAATATATTATGTTATTTCAATATATTAATTTATTTAACAAAATCAATCAAATTGATGCAAAGCATCAATTGATAGTTCAATTTATGTTCAGATGCATCTGAAAAAAACTCTATATCCAAGGAAAATCTATTTTTTGAAAATTGAATCCTTCCAAATATTCTTGAACTTCATAATCAAGATTAAAAATAGATGAGCCTAAGTTTGTCATTATGTTTGATTTCAAAACATTGTTATTCATCTTTAGTGAATTTCCATTTATATCAATTTTATTAATCAACTTTATTTCACATTGATTTTGATTCGAATTCATGTTATCTCTTTGACATGCATGCTGCATATGATTGTTTTTCATAACATTTTCTTCACAACTTTTTACAAAATCAAAATTTTGTAAATCAAATTGAATCTGTTGTTGAAAATTTACATTTTTTCCATCAAGAAAAAATTTATTTTCATCTTCACTATCAATAGATTGATGAAAAGTTTCATCAGAAAGATTTTTTGGTGTGTTTTTTCCGATTATATCCTTTGATTCATTGTTCTGAGAAATATCTGAATCATTTTTATTCGATATGAAATAATTATCCGAAGTATGATAATTATTATTCAAAAAACTTTCTTTTGGTTTTTCTTTCTTCTGATCATTTTCGATTGTATACTTCATTAGATGCTTATGCCATCTGTTTTTAATATCGTTTCCACTACGGCCAGGTAGTCTCACCATCATTTTGGACCATTTTGATCCAATTGCATTGTACATTCTAATAAGAATTTCATCTTCTTCCTTTGTCCATGGTCCAACTTTAAGTCCTTGACGAAGATAATTGATATACCTATCATGAATTTGTTTTGGAGTTCTTCCAGGAAGTTTTCTTGCAATCGTGTCCCAATCTTCACCTAAACGATTCACAGATTCTCTAATGATAAAGTTTTCTCTTTCTGTAAAAGGAAATCTCTTATTTTTATGATGCATAATTATGCTGACCTCACATCATCTATCGTACAATTATTCCAACCGTTATTTTAAAAAACGATATAATATATTTGATATTATCTAATGCATTTATTTTTTAATTTTTTATATTTTACATTTTTGTTATCCTCAAGATTTTCAATAATATGAAACTATTGAATTTTTTGATATAAAGAGAATAAAGATATTTTAAATAAATGTATAATTTTAAAGAAATTTTGGGAGAAAAGTAAAAAATAACCAAAATAAAAACGTTTTTTTTCTAATAATACTCGATCGTTTTCTTCTTAATTGAATAATTGATTTGTCTCAAAAATAAAATAATATAACCTGCTATCACTTTTTGAATGGTACTATAAAAGAAGGAAATAACAAATATTTTGTGTAATAAGTTAAAAACATGCATTTTTTTTACTTTATCCAAAATAAAAGTTTAAAATTAAATTAAATTAAAATATTTGATAGAATTTTTATACTCACTTTTCCGAAAATTTTAATTTAATTTTGAAATGCTTTTGAAAAAGAACAAAATAAAAATATAGCGAATTAAAAACATTCTATCATTATTATTTTTATCAATATAACAATTATTCTTATCTTTAATTGATTTTTATAAGTAAATAATCCCTTATGTATCAATTGTTTTATTGATATCATTAGATTATTATATTTAAAAACAATGTTTTAAAAACACTACATGAACTGTTTGAGGTTTGTTAAAAACGCATTTTCTTTAATGAGTCATATAAATCTTTAAGGAAATAATATAACGATTTCATTGTTAAAATGAAATTATTTGAAATGATAAAAGCTTATTTGCCAATAAAATAGGGGAAAAAATAATTTCATTATAACAATTTATTTCTTTAGTCATTATACTGATCAAAGATTATGAAAGTGGAAAATATGTATAACTCTCACTGGAGCATAAATGAAATTATTTCATATTTAATATGCAATTGCCTGGAATATGTAAGCAAAGGAAAGAAAAAAATTTCAAAATATGAGAAAAGCTCTGCTAAGTTCATCATATGAAATAACCGCACGATGCGACATACAAATTTGTTAAACAAGTATATTCATCGTTGAAGCTTGGTGATAAAGTGAAAAATCGTCAAGATAGAGCCTTATTGAAAAATTGCTTACCCATACATACACGATTAAAATCCTTTCAAAAAAATTGAATTAAAATTTTCGAAATTTTGCGTATTTTCAAAGAAAAATCGGTTTTACCATCGATCCACTTTTTGAAGGAAACTTTCTCTCAATTTTAATAAAAATATTGAGAGAAGTATTCAATATTTGAATGCATTCAAAAAACTTTTCATCAAAAAGTTGATATCGTCATCTTTTCAAAAAGTTCGGGATACGTTAATTATCATATTGCGCGGTATTTTTATAAAGAAGATGACGAAGTTCATAAACAGAATTAAATGAGATACGGAATTACAAGAAGACGGGGCACAGAAACCAAAGAAGACTAGATACAGATTCATATGTAGATGAGATACAGATTCAGATGAAGATGAGGTACAGATTCAGATGAAGATGAGGTACAGATTCAGATGAAGATGAGGTACAGATTCAGATGAAGATGAGGTACAGATTCAGGTGAAGATGAGATACAGATTCAGATGAAGATGAGGTTCAGATTCAGAAGAATACGAAATACAGATTCAGATGAAGATGAGGTACAGATTCAGATGAAGACGAAATACAGATTCAGAAGAATACAAGATACATTTTCAGGTGAAGATGAGGTACAGATTCAGAAGAATACAAGATACAGATTCAGATGAAGATGAGGTACAGATTCAGATGAAGACGAAATACAGATTCAGAAGAATACAAGATACAGTTTCAGGTGAAGATGAGGTACAGATTCAGAAGAATACAAGATACAGATTCAGGTGAAGATGAGGTACAGATTCAGATGAAGACGAAATACAGATTCAGAAGAATACAAGATACAGTTTCAGGTGAAGATGAGGTACAGATTCAGAAGAATACAAGATACAGATTCAGGTGAAGATGAGGTACAGATTCAGAAGAATAAAAGATACTGGTTCAGATGAAGACGAAGTATAAATTTTGTCTGAAGTTCGTTTATGAGCTTCGTCATCTTATATGGCTCGCAACAGAAAAAAATGCTTAATTTATTGATTTTTCTTTTTTTTTATAAACTTTTTCTCTTTTTACTTAGAATTTATATTTTTTTTCATTTTTTTCTTGACTTTGTTACTTAGAGATTGAAATCGTAATATGATGATTTATATATATCTTTTTCATATAACGTTTTTTATTTATTATTTGCGTTATATTTATATAATTTCTGTTTTTCTTTATACTATTATCTTTTTTTATGAAGATATTTTAATTTTAATATGAACTTTTTCAATGAAAAAAATTTGAATGAAAAAAAAATCTCTCAATAATTCTTAGGATTTTATATTTTTGTACTTAACATCTCCACTTTTTAAGAATATAAACTATTCAAAAAGTGGATCAATGGAAAATCCGATTGCCCATTTTCAAATCCATCTTTTATTTTTTCAAAAGACAATAATTCAAATCACTATAAAAAGCTAAGTTATCATTATGTACTATTAAAATGATTTATATTAAGAAATTACTTCGGGATGGTGTTTAAAGGTCAAACGCGAACGCTTCTTTTTTTTTTTTTTTTTTTCTCAGTCAATTTTACAAAAATGATCGGAATGGTGAAATTTTAAAGTTTTAAACTTTTTCCGAAATAATAACCATTGAATCTTATTTTCTATGAGTTTTTTCAATATTGAAATGTTAAAAATAAATTTCAATTTTCAAATCCATTTTTTCATTTCACATTTCAGTTTGAATTCCGATTTTCATAAAATCTGTTTTCATCCTCAATAATCGGTATTGTAAACCAAAAAGGCAGTTTTAATATCAAATATCATTATAACAAGCCTTCTATAATTCGAATTTATATCTCTGTTTTTTTCAAGATCAATAATGTTCTATTTTTTTTTTTTTCAAATTGACGTTGAAGGATTTATTATGTTTTGAAAACATTCATATATATCATCAAAGAGAAAAGCATTTTATTCTAGAATAGTATCAAACAAAAGTTTTATTAATAATATATTACACGATGTTGAAGGTATCGCATTCAATTGCCAATGATAGTTTATTTTCGAATTTTTCAATTGAATCATAACATGGAATATCAATTTTATTGAAGCAAGTGTGAGATTCAGGAAGTCTATTTGAATCGACATTTAAAAAGTTTAATTGAAACAAACCACCAACAGAGTCGAGATATTTGAATCCTTGAACAGGAACGAGGGATGAACCTGTTGAAAACTTGAGTAATTTTTTAAGTTTTTCTTGTGACCATTTTGATATAATTTTGAAAAATTGCTTGTAATATTTTTCATATTGAATTTCATACTTTGTATTCTTTTTCCAATCATCGATATCGACTGTTTCGTTACCATTAATGATTTCTCTTATTTCATCCGAATTAAAAATTGAAATTATATTTAAATCAATGACTTCTTGAAATCCAATTTTGATTAATTCAATTGAGTTTAAGTTTGGCTTTATGAGTTTCTTTTCGATGATTAAATGAATAAATTCTTCTTTATTTTCTTCTGTTAAATCTCTATTTGCACCACCTTCACATAATTCAATATCATCACCATCAACGAAAGTCATCATTAATGGTTCTGGGTCATTTTGAGAGATCCATTTTAATGATTCATATAAATCTATGTCATAGTCTTTCATATCTTCCAAATCGGTTTTTTCTTCCATTAATTGTTTCCAAATGAATGATGACAATTTGATTCCAATGTTCTTTTTGTTGATGAATGCTGATGCAATTAATTGGCCTGTAAATCTGTAAATTATTGAATTATCTATATCATTATTATTATCAAATGTTAAAGAAGTTCCATTTGGTGTTGGAATGAATGCTTTCGATTTTATAAGTTCATCCGTAACATTAATGAACCAATCTTTTGATAATCCACCTTCATCGACACCTTTTTCTGAGTCATAATGAATTCTGATGATTTTATTGTGCATTTTCTTACTTAAAAATTCATTCATTGAATCATTTAAAAGATTGTTTCTTGAAATTGTAATTCTTTGTTTTGTAAATGCTTTTTTATAAAAAATTGCCAATTTTTCTCTTTGAATAAACATTTGTTCTATTGAAAACTTTTTGATAAATTCACATGCATCTTGTGTTTTAACCCAATTCAACAAATCTTTAATTGATTCAAAGTGAAGATCATCTGTTAAAATATCTTTTATTTCTTTAATTGGTTGTAATTTGTATAATCTCATTGAATCAATTTTTCTTCTTCCATCGAAATTGTTGATTGCTTTTTGAATAAATCTTTTGAAATCTTCATCGTAATATTTAATTACCATATTGTTTTCATATTTTTGAATGTTGCCATTATGAATGTCTTTTTTAATAACTGCGTAAATTCCATTTGAAATTGTTGAATCAGTTAAATCTATATTTTTTGTAGCAAGATATAACAAATTATTATTTTTTTGATTAACAATGAAACGATTGTATTCATCTTTGTCCATTTTATGTAAAATAAGTAATTTAACAAAGTCATTCTCATTATGAATATCGAAGTCGAATGAATTCTTTTGTTTATTGTTGGGCCTGTTTTTATTTGATTTGTTTTTTTGTTCATTTGTATCATTGAAATCTTCATCAGTAAAAGGTATGTAAAATAATTTTTGTAAAATATAATAACAAATAACTTTTGAGATTTTAATTCCATTGACAATTATGTCTTCATTTGAGAACATTTTATATGATTGTGCATGAATTTGATTTTTGAAGTTGAATTTCGATTTTGGATCGTTAAAACAAACATATGCAATGATATATTGAGAAATTCTTTGCTTTTTAACTAATTTTGCATTGAAATTGTTGATTTCTTCTTTATCATGCTTTGTCCGATTTTTAATGAGATATCTCATGAATAATGTATCAACAATCATATCGTCTCCATATTCATCTGTGTAACTTTTTAACTTTGTTAGCATTGACAGAATATAATCATTTGAATTTTGGTTAAATATCATAGCTTCAACTAATGAATGACATAATTGATCTTTTTCATTGAAGATAGGATAAACGACATCAGGGAAATAATTAAAGTCATTCATTATAAGTATGATAAAATAAAAAATGAAATCAAGAAAATTAAATATATTTAAGATTGTACTAAAAAGTTACCAAAATTTTAAAAATTTTAACATAAACTTTTCAATTTTTCAATATATTATCAAATTGAAATTTTTATTTCAAAAATTTAATCAATTTTTCTGAATAAAAAAGGGGCATCATTTATAACATTTTTATCAACTTTGACTTTTTCTAAAATGGTAGAATCAGTGACAATATCTGTAACAATATTTCAATCATCAAAGATATTGATACTAAATATAATGGTTTGTAATTTCTGCTTCTAATGAATAAAGAAATAAATTTAAGTCTGCCATATTTCGGTGAAATTAATGCCTAGAAAGCAACATTGTTACATTTTAAAATAATTATTTGGTATTTTATCTTCATATTTTACAAATAGAATAATACTTTGGATTTTTTTTAAAATTTTATATGAATATTCTTGAATATTAAACATTTCCTATTTAGAAGCTTATGATTTTTTGGATATTTCAAAATATCAATTTTTTGAATGAGAATTGAAATTTCAATTGACACAAAATTATTTTCAAAATTTTCAAAAATTTTTTATCAAACTTTGACATACCAAAAAGAATATTTTAAAAAATAATTCCATTTCATTTTTTAAAAATGAAATACATCGCTGCTTACATGCTCGCAAAACTTGGAAAAGAAAATCCTACTGTTGATGATATCAAGAGAATAATTGAAAGTGTTGGAATTGAATTTGATCAAAAAAAAGGAGAAGAAATAATTAACAAATTAGAAGGGAAAAACTTAGAAGAAGTCATCAACGATGGGAAATCCAAATTAACATTTGTTTCAAGTGAACAATCAGGACTAAATGAAGGAGCAAAATCAAAAGAAGAAGACGAAAAAGACAATGATAAAAATGAAAAAGAAGAAGAAGAAACTTTAGAACTTGGAGGTGGATTTGATGATCTTTTTAACTAAAAAAAAAAAATAATTTAATTTTGTAAATTTTCTATTATTTTCATTATATAATTATGCTCTTATATAAAATCAATTCATCATTATTTTTTAACTTTTTTATTTGAATATGATTATTTTGGTAAACCGCATTTTTTTTTTATAAAAAAAAAACATGAAAATCAGATATTTTTTAAAACGAATACATAGTTTTTTATTCTATACACTAAATTATTTTTATTTTCTTTTTGGTTCAAAAAACATTCAAATTGAATGACTACATATATTTTGAAATTAGCGATTTTTGGTTTATTTTCCGTAAATTTCATAATATTGGTAGTCCTTCAATTTGAATGTTTTTGGAATAAAATTTCTTTCATATATAGTGTAGAATCAGGAATAAAAAACTATATATGCGTTTTAAAAAATATTAAAAATTCATTATTTTTTTATATAAGCCAAAAATACAGTGTTAAAAAGTGAGCATATTTTCTTCTTATTTCAACTTCAATTTAAAATACTATATAAATTAATCAAATATCCATCTATTATATTATAATGCAGAATAATATTAATAATATTCAATTTAAAAAAAAAAATATATATATTGATTTTAGGTTGTCAAAACAAATACCCATAAAACTCACAAAAAATGTGAGTTTGCGACAATTGAATGAATTCTTTTCAAAAAAATTATGAAATTACTCAGAAAAAAAATCTTTTTTTTAATTTTTATTCAATTTTTTCTATTAATACATTTAATTTTAATATTTCGTCAAAATTAGATAATTAAAAAGTCCATTTTTCGTTCTGAATCAATATCTCATGTTTTGTTTTTAAGCCATTATTTTCAGCTGATATCAAAGATTTTAATTTTATTAATCATCCAAATATATACCAAATTTGCTGAAAAACATAATAATTATTTTGATCATATTTCAAAAAGGTTTTTGCAAAACGATGTATAATCGCACAATTTGCTATTAACATCCTTTGATCTTATCAATATCTCATTTTTAATCCAAAATCTTGATATCAAAAAATAGCTATTTTATAGATAACAAATAATTGAATACTTTTTTTTAATATTGCTGAAAATTATTATAAAAAATAGGTTCATATAAAGTTTGTGCATCATGAATTTATATTATTTTTTGAAAAAAACGTATGTTAAAAAACCTTATTAAATATTGTTTTTAAATTTTGGCATTATCTTTTAAATTTCAATTTATGATATTCATCATACTGTTTCATACAGCTATAAGGTTTATATTAAATGTTTCAAATTTACTTTTCAGGAAAACATCTGTTTTTTTAAATAATCTCAGAAAAATTTAATATTAGTGAAAACTATTATTACCAATTTTATTAAATCAGTAATAAATGATATTACCATCCTGTTTTCATAGTTTAATTCAAATATTTAAAAAATAATTTTTTTCATTTAATTAGGTGTTTAAAAATTATACTAAAAATAAATCAGATAATAGTTGTATAATTGATTTTGTTAATTAATTTTTTTTTAATAAAAATATTTCAAAAGATATGGATGAATTTGTAGATTTTTTTATCAAATTTGGCGCCTTTTTAATGTCGTTTTTGAAGTGTTTCAGTTAAAATTCATGTTGCTCTCTTTTTAATTATTTAAGATTTACAATTTGAATAATATGATTCGTAAAATTTTTAACATTTTTTCATAATGATTTGAAAAAAGCATGGTGTAAGCAAATATTTAATTATTTTGATTAAAAATTAAATTTCATACAATAATTATATGATGAAAATATCAAAACATAAAATTATTTCTATAAATATTGATAATAAAATTATGAATATTTCAACATTTTGAACAACAAGCATAATATATAAAATAAGATTTAGCAAAAAATCATTTTATTATTAAAAAAAAATGTAAAAAGGAGAAAAATAAAAAAAAATATTGTAGAATATCAAAGATCTTTACATACTTGAAAACTTTTAGCAAGCTATTTTGGATTTTATAGTAAACACATGCATTTAAACGTAAGTAATTAACTCCTTCATTAAGAATTTTTTTGAAATTAATTATGAATAGAAACAAGTGATTTGTATGAAGAAGTAAGTATATATTTGTTTTTATTTCGATATCGTTGTTTCTAATATGTAATTAATTGAATGATCTTAGAGAGATAAATTTGAGATATTTGGATTTTGAAATATTCGGAAATAATTGCTTTGTTATTGAATGAAACGATAAGAATATTCTTCCTAATGTACAAGATAGCTAAGAGATAGCTCTTAGGATCAAGGGATGGTGTAAATTTTGTTTTTTATTTTGGAAATGTATGGCTCTGCTAAAGCCTCACAATTTTTGAAAGAAAATTATAATTTCAATTTAGTATTGAATTGTCGCAAACTCACATTTTTTGTGAGTTTTATGGGTATTTTTTTTATTTTTTATAAAGAATGTATAATCAATAATAATCGCAATTATTTGAGTAAAACATTTCAAGATTGTGTATATACTGAGATATTGAAAGTCGAACTACTCCCTTAAAAAAAAGATATTTAATATAAATTCATTAATTTTTCAAGCAATATTTATCAATACCACTGTCTGTTATATCGTGCATGTTGACATCCCTTGAATACACATTTTTCAAATTTAGTTTTAGAAGAATGAATTGTAACTTTTTGTAATGATGGACGATTACAGAAAGCATTTTCTTCTACATTATTTACTGAGGAAGGAATTTCAATTTATTTTAATGATGAACATTTATAAAAAGCTCGATAACCAATTATAGTTACTGAGGAAGGAATTTCAATTGATTTACCAATTTTTGTTACAGAGGAAGGAATTTCGATTTGTGTTAATGAAAAACAATAACAAAAAACTTGATCGCCAATTTCAGTTTCAGTTGAAGGAATTTTAATTTGTTTTAATGATGAACAATCGTAAAAAACTCGATAAACAATTATATTTACAGAGGAAGGAATTTCAATTTGTTTTAATGATGAATAATTATCTAAAACCTGATCGCAAATTTTAGTTACAGAAGAAGGAATTTCTATTTGTGTTAATGATGAACATCGATTGAAAGCTGCAGAATCAATTGCAGTTAAAGAGGAAGAAATTTTGATTTGTGTTAATGATGAACATCCATTGAAAGCTGATTGACCAATTTCAGTTAAAGAGGAAGGAATTTCAATTTGTGTCAATGATGAACATCCATAAAATGCATATCCTCCAATTATGGTCACAGAAGAAGGAATTTTAATTTGGTTCAATGATGAACATTTATAGAATGCACGTTCTTCAATTTTATTTACAGAAGAAGAAATAATGATTTGTACAAATGATGAACATCCTTCAAATGCAAATTTCCCAAATTTAGTTATAGAAGAAGGAAATTCAATTTGTTTCAATGATGTACATCAATAAAATGCAGATTTTTTAATTATTGTAACAGAAGAAGGAAATGTAAATTGGGTCAAATGGCAGCATTCATAGAAAGTATAATCTCCAATTTCAGTTATAGAAGAAGGAATTGTGATTTGCGTCAATGATGAGCATTTATCGAATGCAGATCTTTCAATTATTGTTACAGAAGGAGGAATTGCAATTTTTATTAAGTTTTTATTATCTGTTTTGTTTTAATAACAAATAATACATGATCTCAATTCTATTATCTTTAGCTGCTTCATTCCGTGAAATATTATATATTTAAAAATATTAATTCTTTCAGACAATTCTTTTTCAATAGATTCTTCTTTCATTTTCATGAAAAGATCCACAAGTTTATGATAATTATTGCTGCATAAATAATAAAACTCATTCTCATCTTCAAATTCAGATGAGAAATATTCATAGTTGTGAAATTGCATAACATTCGAGAAAAATTCTTCTTCTTTTCTAATATTATCATTGTATGGTGATAAAAAGTTGTCTTCTATATGATTAGCAAATTCTTTGTGATAGAATCGACTTTTTTATATAAAAAAGAGTACTTTAAAGATTTTTTGTTCGAAAAATCCATGACATCGTCATAATAATTAATTTTTTTCTAGCTAGTTATACAATGAGCCACTCTTTGGATCTTTTTAGACTTTAAGTCCTATTTACGACTTTCTAGCCGATCAAGTTCAAGTCCACTCATAAGTGTCAATAAGAACATACACCGAAAAAGTTAAATAAATAACCTTGGAACTGATTATTATATTTCTGATCACTTCAAAAGAATTTGGAATTATCATATTGTATCCAACCTTTCCAAAAACAATATACAAAACTAATCCGTAATATTTCTCAGTTTATTTCTCTAATCTTTTTTAAATGCATTTTTTAATAAGAATCTTTTTTTTATAATTTTTACTATAAAGAATTGGAAAACTAAATCAGAAACTGTTCTTATTCAAGAATAAGAAAAATGAAATAATGGTCGTAAAGACCAATAAAATGTTTAATGAGGTCCTACTTTTGATTTGTAGTTTATTGAATATTTTTTTGAGAGCATTCAATAATTTTCACTCTAACTTCTTGTTTTCTTCAACATTAAATTCCAAAGCTGCATGATAGAAAAATTTTTGCTTTTATTGAATATTCTGCCTTAAATTAAAAAGTATTTTTAATGGCTTTATAAATATACAATATTTTATCGAATATGAAAATAATTAATGAAAATAATAAAATATATCACATTTCTACACCTAGAACTGCAACATTAATTCATTTAACTTTTTCAATCTATCGATAATAAAATGCTATCGATTGGACCTTTTAATTGATGAATTCGATTATCAAGTATGAAATGTGATACAAAAAAATATTCTTTTGATATCAAATCTTTATTAATCGATATTATTACCTGAAAAAATCATAAAAAATAGTATTTAAACGGCATAAAATAAATATATTCCAACTTATTATGTTAAAGAATCAGCTTTTAAAAAAAATTTTTAACGGATATGTGAAGTAATCAGTTTTAAAAAGTTGACAAAATTATGACACGTTAAAATATATTCAATATTAATAATCGATCTTTTATTTTTTTTCATTATTGATGTCAGAGATAAAATTTTTGATTTGATATTGATATCAGAAAAATGGATCAATTATCGATATCGAAAATCGAGACTTAACGAGCCTAATCTTCTATTTAAAATATTAATAATTAATTAAAATGTGTTTATTTATCTACATAGACATATTTATCGTATTTCTTTATTAATAAAAACTAGGAGATTCATGATCTTGTAGTTCTTGTTTCAAATCTTGATCAGTATCATCAAAGCCTGTCTTTTTGTTTTTCTTTATGTGGAAGAAATAGATCAAGATGAATGCAATCGATGCAACCACGACAATTATTGCAACAATAACAATAATTATCCAAATTGGCACTTTTTTATCTTTATTTTCTGTTTTTCCTTCTCCATACAAACGGAAGACTCTATTGCCATAAATTCCTGTTTCATTTTGAGTGCACACGAAATTGTTAACTTTCAAATTCGCTGCTTTATTATCAATAACGGTTTTCCATCGTTCACATTCAAAATCTTCATTTGATTCAGCAATGAGAATTCTTCCTTCTGACAAAATCTGATTTGCACTTCGATCATTGATGATGATCTTGTTTGGAATGCTCTTCAAAATGCCATTTATTGGAGCTTTGCTGTACAGTCCTTGAATGTGCGATGGATTGAATGGAATGTCAAGAAGTGAATTAGACAAATCAACAAATTCATTGATTTCAAGACTCGATGACAAACCAAAAATAATGCTGCCAACAATTGTTGCATTCTCAATCCTGGCAGTTGTTTTCTGTTCTACTTTTATTGTTTTAATTTCAGTGCTTTTTTGGCCGTTCGTTTGAATTGAAAATTTCTGAAGACCATTGAATATAACGGTTTCAATTTTGAGAGGAATCGATGTAATTAATTTGAAATTTTCAGAAGAAATTTCAATTTCATTCAAATTCAAATCATTCGTACAGTCAATACAATTGACCTTGATTTGACCTTTGGCTTCCTTAATTGAAGCTAATGTCTCTCTATCCAACAAAAGCGACAAAGGTGTATTTGTTGCTGGAACAATATTAAATGTGTTATTTTTAGTTTTGGATTTAAATGTAAGTTTCGAAAAGCTTGGTCCAATTTTGAAGGCCAAATTTTGATTCAATGAATTATCAATCACAATTTCGGTTAGATTATTCAATGTATTATTTAACTCAAATGTTAAAATTTGAGAATTTGATGTATGAGTATATTTTGACACATTCAATTCACAAGTTCCATTAAAAATGTCAGAATTCGAAATAGTTGTTAAAATTTGTTCCAATGAAGAAGGATTTTCAATACGTTGCAGAGGTCTTTTACATTCACCATTTAAATCCAATTGGTAACCGAAATTGCAATGAGCACATTGATCACGCGAACCATAAATGCATCTCTGGCATTCAATGACTGAACAAGGGACGTTTAAAGGCACACATTTGTTGTAATGAGGCGAATTTACAGCTGAATCAAAATGATAGTTTTCTTTGCATTTGTCACATTGATCTTTGTTGTAGCCACATAATTCACAATTATCATCTGAACATCGAGAACAACTTCCATCTTTAACATTGACGCCATAACCGTCCTCACAGTAATTACACTGACTATTATTTATTGAACAATCATCGCAATGTGAAGGACATGATACACAACGGTTACTATAACCGCCATTTGAGAGTAATTGAAATGAATAACCATCTTTACATTCATAGCATTCATTTGTATTTCCATTGCATTTATCACAATTTTCTGGGCATTTAAAACATTGACAATAATTATCTCCAACTTCACTTGATTTGTAATAACCGTTATCACAAACATCACAAAAAGCTGAATTTTCACATGACTTACAATTATCTGGGCATTTCAAACATTCACCTGAATTCCAACCAGATTCAATACGAAAACCATAACCTTCTTCACATTTAGAACAAACCGATGATTTATCACATTGCTCACAATGATCAGGACATTTAATACAATTTCCTGTCTTTCCATTTGTTGTTTGTAAAATGTATCCTGTATCACATTTTTCACATTCATTCACTTGCAAATTACATGACAAACAATTCTCTGGACATGAAACACATTGACCTTTATCAGCCTGATTTTCTTTTAAGAGTTTATAACCAGGTTTGCAAGTAATACAAACGCCAGTATTTCCATTGCAATCTTCACAATTCCTTGGGCATTTGCCACAATTTCCGGTTTCTGATCCATCGTCTCTAAAAACTAATCCATAACCTGAATGGCACTTTAAACAGCGTGTTGAATTAAAGCATTCATCACAATTATCTGGACAAGGGGCACAAATTCTAGTATTATCTTCATTGTTATCAAAAACAAAGCCAAAACCTTCATTACAATCAGTACATCTACTTGAATCATAATCACAAGTGTCACAACTACTATGGCACCTCTGGCATTGATTTGTCAAAACTCCATCTTTATCAACAACAAAACCTTTTCGTTCACCACAAAAAGTGCATCTAGAATTGTCAAGTGAACAAAAATCACAATTTTCAGGGCATCTTCCACACTTGCCGGATGAAGTTCCATCTTCATTCTTAATAAAACCGTATCCAAAACGACATGTTGTACATTTTGTATAATCAAAGTCACAGTTTTCACAATTCGAAGGGCATGGTTTACATTCATTAGTTGATACTCCTTTTTCATCCAAAACTAATCCGTATCCATTTTTGCACTTGGAACATTTTCGTGAATTGTCTGAACAAGATAAACAATTGTCTTGGCATGCTTCACATTTACCTGTTGGCTTTTCATCATCATCTCTAATTAGTCCATATCCATCAATACATAAAGTGCATATTTGTGAATTATAAGAACAATTTGCACAATGTTGAGAACATTCTTTACATTCACCACTGCTTACATCATCTTCTCCTATCAAAAGACCAAAGCCATATTTGCATGAATTGCACATATAATTGTCATGTTCACATAGAAGACAATTTGAATCATTACATGGAACGCATTGATCATAATGAATTTCGCCTTTTTCATCTTTTAATGGACCAAAACCGTCAAAACATTTCTCACATGAATTTGAATATGTGCATTTTATGCATGATGAAGGACATGATGAACAATTGCCACTTTCAGTATTAATTCCATAATTTTCATCACATTTATCACACTTGTTTGAGTCCGAATCACATGATAAACAATTCAAAGGACATTGTTTGCACTTACCAATATTTGTACCATTTTCAATAACTGGACCAAATCCATCAATGCATGATGAACAAATTGTAAAATCATCATCACAAGTTGCACAATTATCAGGACATTTTGAACACTTTCCTGTAAGATTTCCATCTTCTTTAACTGGCCCAAAACCATCAATACAAGAAGAACAAAAAGTTGAATCTTCATCACACGATAAACAATTTTCAGGACATTCTTGACATTTACCTGTATAATTACCATCTTCAACAACAAGTCCATATTTTGATTCACAAGAAACACACTTTGTATAATCTTGATTACACATTGAACAACGTTCAGGACATGATGAACATCTTCCAGTAAACAATCCTTCTTCGTCTAAAACAGGGCCAAAGTTGATATCGCAAGAAGAACACTTATTTGCGTTTTGATTACATGAACAATTTTCTGGACATTGTGAACATTCACCAGTAAATTCACCATTTTCTCCAATCAATGGCCCATATTTAGGACTGCACTTTTCACATTTAACATAGTTTTCATAACATAAATAACAATTGTCGATACATTTGTTACATTTTCCCGTCGAGTTTCCAAAATCATCAATAACCAAACCGTAATTCTCATTACAAATTTCACATTTTGCTGAATTTTGAGAGCATATTTGACAATTATCAGGACATCTTGAACAATCACCAGTTGGTTTTCTATTTTCTCCTATTGTCAAACCGTAACCAACTTGGCATTTAAGACAAATATCGTTTTGTTCACATTCATCACAAAATTGCGGGCATTTTGAACATTGTCCTGTTGAAACGTTTGAATTTTCAAATATTAAACCATAACCAACTTGACAATCTAAACAAATTGACGAATCATTGTCACAATTGTCGCAAAACTCAGGACAATGTCCACATTGTCCAGTATTAGTTTTATTTTTATCTAAAATTGGTCCATATTTATTTTCACATGAAGAACAAAAGGCAGAATTAGTAGAACAATTTTTGCAATGAAGAGGGCAATGAGAACATTTTCCAGTTCGTTTTCCATCATCATCTAAAGAGTATCCGTAATCATCATCGCAAACTTCGCATGAAGAAGCGTCATTCGAGCACTTTTTACAATTCTGCTGACATGAAATGCAAGTTTTATTATTTTCATCAAGACCGAAACCGTCATTACAAAAGCTGTTTCCTTCATTGTCATCGCATCTATAATGCCGATAGGGGCAATGAAGGCAGTTTTCAATGCATGGCTGACAACCACCATCATCAGAAGGACCAAATCCGTTTTCACAAGAATCAACATCACATTTAAGATGGTCTTTCTTGCATGCTTTACAGCCTGACGGACATTGAGCACATGAGCCTTTCTTGTCAACAACAGGACCGAAACCTTCCCTACAAAAACCATCATCGCAAACATCGAACGACTCATTACATGAAGTGCAACTCTCTAAACAAGGACGACACCGGCCTGTTTTGTTGCCATTTTCATCTAGAACGGGACCTGTTCCATTTATGCATTTAGAGCAAAACAGGTGATTTTGCTGACAATCTTTACAATTATCAGGACATTTTTCGCATTTTCCTGTGCTTTCGTTATCGTTACCTCTCACAATTCCATAACCGTCAGAGCAAGAATTATCGTCACAAAATGTTCGATTTTGTTGGCACGAATCACAATTAGACGGACATGCTTCACATTTAATTGTTCTACTATTATTGTCAGTTATTGCTTGGTAACCTTTCTTGCATTTGTTTTCATCACAAAAAATGTGATTTTCATTGCACGATAGACAATTTTCAATGCATATTTGGCAGCTCGAAATATTCAAGCCATCTTCACTAATTACAGGACCATATCCCTGGTCACATACATATTTATCACAAACATTAATGTTTGTATTGGAACATGACAAACAATTTTTGTCTTTGCATTTTTGACATTGGCCTGTTGGGTGACCGTTTATTTTTTCTAAACCATAATTTTCTTTGCAAACTGTGCAAATTGAGTGATTCGATGAGCATATTTCGCAATTTTGTGAACATGGAACACATTCAATTGTGTTATCAATTTTTTTGTGAATACCATAGCCGTCTTTGCATAAATTACATGATGCTGAGTTTTGAGAACATTGAATGCATCCATCAATTAAACATGCTTCACATTCGCCTGTCGATTTTCCGTTTTTTCCTATGACAAGGCCATAATTTTGGTTACACTGAGAACATAATTGATTATCTTCTGAACATTCGGCACAAAAATTCTGAATACATCTAGCACATGTTCCATTAGATTTTCCATCAATATTTTTTTGAATACCATATCCTGGTTTGCATGAAATACAAAAATGATTATCGTTTTTCATGCATTCTAAACAATTTGATCCAGGATTACAATTGTGCATAATATCTGTATTGTTTGTAAGAATTGCTGAACTTATTTGCAAAGCAAAAAGATGGATTAATAGCATCTTGTTTTTTTGAAATAATTATTTGAAAATATTGAAATAATTATTTTATTACCGATAAAAAACAGTTGAATTATTTTTATTTTAATTTTATCTGCTTTTTCATTTTTCCAGATTTGATGTAATTTTTTTATATATGCCTTTTTCCAGATTTGATGTATTTTTTTATTTTGTAAATTCAGAAATTTTCAAAAAATATCGTTTTTAAACAAAAAATATTAATTTCTTATTTAGTTTTAAAATTATTAGGATTATTTTGGATTTTTTAGTTATAATTATTACATTTAAATATTTTCAAAAAATATATTTTGAATATACAAATATATGATTGACAACATTTTATTTTATTCTTTGTTTGATATAATGTTACAATTATCAATGATTTGCTATAATTTGGCATGCAAAAAAAAGAAACGATGAAACTTTTTATCATGGAAACTCTCTTTTATCTTAAAATATGTTATGTTTTTTGTCTAAATTGCTATTTTATAACCTAACTATTTTATATTTGAGTACTTAAATATCTATTTTATGCTATATATGTTCATGTTTAAACAAAAAATTATAATATATAAAATTTTAGTACTTATAAAAACTAGTTTTAGACTTTTTAAATAGATGTTTTTAAACTTAAATTTTATATTTTTTAAAATCTTATGAATTTGAGCCTTCCTATTTCCAAAGAACAGAATAAGATCAATAAAATTATAGATTGTTATTAAAAAATATTTTAATTTTCTGATAGAATTATTTTTTCGTAAAATAAATAATTAATTTAAAATGCAATGATTGCTTTGTTAAAGGATGCTTTCATAAAGAAAAAATGAAATTAATTCTCAATATGTTTGATAATAATTGATTTTTTGATTTGTGAATGGCAAAAGTTATCGAATTGAAAAAAGTTATGAAATTGAAAAACTGGGGGAATTGCGGCTTTTTAAATCACATTCAAATTTGAATGTGATTTGAAATTCTCACAATTAATTATTAAAAAAATTGAAAGTTTTTCAAAATTAAATATTTTTATATTAGCAATTTGAGAGCCATTATGTCTTTTTTGAAAGACTTAAAATATTGAAAAGTATAGAATTTTTTGAAAATATCTTGGAATTTTATTTAAATTTATCATATTATGGTGAGATAAAATAAAAAGTAGCATAATAAAATAGATTAAAATAAATTTGTAGTAATTATATTTTAATAAATTTTTAAATTATTTCTTTCACATAAAACATATCAAATAAAAGATTAAGTAAATTGCCAAAATAAAAAAGTTAAACGTTTTAGTGATATTTTAGAATAATACTTTTTTTTTCATTTATGGAACATCTTATGAAAAATGTTTTTTATGAAAGAAATAATTGCAATATCAAATCCAATTTTGCTTGAAAAAACATAATCTCTTTTACTAAATAAAATTTTAAATCATTTTTTTCTATTGTTCAAAAAATAGTAAAATTTAAAAAAAATTATTTTTATCAAACACTAAATAATTGTTTTATTCCACTTAAAATATATTCAATGTTGTAATAAACATGAATTTTAATTAAAAATAGCCCATTCGTCTTCATCAATATTAGGTAGTAATTCAATATCCAATTCGAAAGGCTTTCCGATTTCTTGATTTTCGTTTGAATTAGATTCATTTTCTTTTATTACGTTTTCAATTGTTAAAAGTTTATTTTCATATATTTTGTCATTATCGATCATTTTATCGTCATTTACTGTTTCTGGCTTAATTAATTTTTCTTCTTCTTTATCATTTTCCAAATTAATTGTCTTTTGAAGAAAATAATACCATCTGTTTTTAATTGAATTTGAACTTCTTTTTGGAAAATGATTTTGAATAATGGACCATTTTGAACCATGCTCCTTGAAAAGTTTAATTAACAATGCATCTTCTTCTTTGGACCACTCGCCTTGGAAAATTCCTGGAATCAAATAATTCGAATATCTATCTCGACATTGTTTTGCTGTTCTCCCGTTCATAAAAGCTGATACTATTGACCAATTTTTTGTACCAAATTTTTTAACTAACTCTTTAATTTTTTGATCTTCCTCTTTGGTAAAATGAGATCTAATATTTTTCTTATTTGTATCAGGTTTAATTTCACTACGTACATTTAAGTTAATACTATTGTTTTCACTCACATTTTTGCAATTTTCTATACTTTGTAAAGAATTTATTTTATTTACCAAAGGCACATTGGGATTGATACTTTCAATTTCATTTTTATTATTCATATCTGTATTTGTATTCATCATTTTGTACATTAAATCCTCTTTCATCTGTTGAGGAACATCATAAGATAAAAACTGATCACTTTGAAACAAATTTTGAGGAAATGGATTATATTGATTTCCAGAATTTAACAGTAAAGGATTAGTAATATTAAAGCAAGGGCCATATGGAGTAAAATAATTAATTGATGGAATGGAAACAACGACGGGGATTGTGATATTTGCATCATTTTGGAAATTATAGCCTTGATATAGGCCGTTATTAACAGTTAAGCAGGGAAAAGAAATCATATGATTTGTAATATGTGAGACAATTATTAGATGATATGAACAATAACTATATAAAAAAGTTCTACCGCCCTTTATTATTGAATTTGAATACGCTCTCAATTTATAAATGCAACCATTTTATCTTTACCATTAAAAATGTAATTATTCATTATTTTATTTGATAAATTCAAGTGATTTTTATTTTTAATGAATGAATTATAAAATATTTGAAAAAGTTGAGATATATTTTTTAGAATCAATCAAAATCAAAAATGTGATTGAAAGTTTTTGAAATAAATTTTTTTTTTCATATATAAACAAAATAATAAACTTTTAATTTTAGATCTTGAATCAGTTAATTTAGCAATATTCTCATTGTTATGGACTATTTTAAATGTTATATTTTACCATGATTTTTTGATAAGAAACGAAGTTATGGAATTGAAATTTTTGTATTCAAAACTTTTTAAATTTGATCAATTCTTTATTTAGAATAATCTCTGTCCAGCTTTAATATTTTATCAAATGAAAGCAAATATATGGTTTGAAAAAAGACCAACGTTACATTTTATCATAAATTCAAAATGACTTTCAAAAAGAGATTTTATTATCAATTTTGAAAAGTTTATTTTAAATTTATGTGATATATAAGAAAAAATATTTTTTTTATTGTTTTACTCTGATATTGGGTTCGTGTCAAAATATTTATTGACATTCTATTAGTTGAAGTAATAATAATAATCATAGTTTGGATATTCAATATTTTCAGAATACGATCAAAAATATTGAATATATATTTGGTCATATGTTTGGAAAATATGACTAAAAATAATAAAAGTATCTTTTTTTGTTTCATTACAATCTTTAACAGCTTTGATTACAGCAGCGGTGTCTACTGATTCAAGAAAAAAGGCAGCCAAAAAAAATCTCAACACTTGGTACAATCGATATTTTTTTTCTCTTACATTGTGATTCCTTGTGTCCAAAAAAATACTTGATAATATTATTTTGAGAAATACAAAGTTTATTATTTTAGAAAAATGTCTTTTCTACTGATACAATTATTATTATTTGATATATGAAAATATGCGTTTTATATCAAGTAAATGATGTTATTTAATTATTTCTTTCTGAGCGTTATTTTACTAAGAAATTAGCAGCTAAAGGATATGATACACCACATTGACTACTTTTTTTTATGGCCTTCATATAAATTGAATTGATATTTGTTCATATGAATTTTTTTCGTACGTTTAAAATAAAAATATCAAATGGAAAAATTAAGTTTTGATGAATATCAAAAAAAAGCAATGAGAACATGTAAAAAATATGATAATATAAAGGAAGCCTATGCAAATGTTGGCTTAGGATTAGCCGGAGAATCAGGAGAAGTTGCTGATATAATCAAAAAGCATCTTTTAGGAAGTAAAGAAATTGATAAACAACATTTAATCGAAGAACTTGGTGATGTTTTATGGTATATTGCAGAAGCATGCGAGATTTTTGGCATAGATATGCAAACAGTTGCCCAAAACAATATTTCTAAATTAGAAAAACGTTTTCCTAATGGTTTTAATGGTTTTGGAAATAGATAAAAATAAATGTCAATCCATTACTTTATTGATTGATAATTTGATTTATAAAATAGGATGAGAGATTATATCATCAAAATATCATTTATTTTTTTTTTTTAATATTCAGGGATGCTTGTCCGGATTCCCGGGAAGTCTTGTTAATGTTCCATAAATTATTATTATTACTGTTTTCTCTTCATAGACTTTTTCTATATCAGAAAGTTGAATAATCTCATAGAATAAATAATTCAATCCAATTGGATCGTATTTGACTTTTTCATAATCAATATGATTTTTCATTTTTTCATCCTGAAAAGAACGTAACGTATGTTTATTTTTTTACTTTCTTCCTTATTTATAGAGTCAAATAAATTAAGAAAAAAACTTCAATTCGGAATCTAGTTCTGTTTGGAACGTAACAAATATGTAGTTAACTTTAAAATTTTTTACGCCATGATTTATATGCAAAATATTCAATAATGCACAATAATTCAGTAATATAATTCCATTTTTTATTTGTTTACTTGCATGAGAATTATATATTTTAATAGTCAGAAAGAGCCTCCTGCTGTTTTAAACCACTTTCAATTAAAGAAAATATTTTAAATTCAAATATTATACGTTAAATCAAAGCTAGCTGCTTTTTATTTATGACAAATAAGATAATAATATATCTAAATAGATGTTAATTGATGTAATAAATATTTTATAAATTGATATTTGATTAAAAACAACTTGTATTTATGTTAAAAATACAGATTTTGTTGTCTATTTTGTCAAAAATCAAATTTTATTAGTATTTTTAGATTCAATAGTTTACAATGAGAAATTAAAATGTTTATAAAGTCGTTCAAAAAACCGATTCCGATCATATACCGTATCTTAATATTCTACATAGTCTCACAAAAACAGCATAGTATTCATTAAAAATTCTCTCAAATTTTTAAAAATTAGTTCACAAAAAGTTTCATTTTTTCAAGTAATATTTGCTATTTTTTAAAGCAAAACTTTAATATATTTTGTTTATATTGGTATATTTAGAATTGTAATCAGATGCTCCATATGATGGAATAGTCAAATAGAAAATTTATTTTTGGTCCGTTATTTATCAAACCAAATTCCTTATTTTTGGAAAAAAATAAAAAAATAATCTTTTTATCTTACAAAATTTTTACCGATTCTTACCGCCAGCCGAGGAGTCCCGACTCGGCTTCGCTTCACTCAGCCTCGTTCGAAGCCAGCTAGGCGGTATGTAGTCTCGGTAAAAATTATGTAAAAATATAAAATGATTTGTTTTTTCAATTTTTTTATTTAGATTATTTTTTCTGAATGATTTCTACATTTTGAATGAGACTCAGAAAAGGCTAACTATACTTTAGTTGATCCAAGCTTCGCCATAATTTCAAAGATGACTGTATATTTCATATAGTTTTTTTATTTATTTGAGAAAAAAATAAAAGCAAAAATAATAAAAAAAAAAAAAAAAGTTTACAGGGTGCGACATTCAAGTCGGGCCCAAGTTTTAAATTGAATATAAACTGCAAAAAAAGATTCAAAATTGAATGAATTCAATTTTTTTTCTAGCGGTATAAATTTGAATGAATGCGACATTCAAGTCGGGCCCATTTTTTTTGAAAAAGTTTGTTTTTTGATGGATTTTTTATTTTTATTTTTAATAATCTAATAAAGCAGTAAAGCACAATTTATTAAAAAAGAATATATATTTATTTTTTTATTTTTATGTTTTGAAAGGATGCGACATTCAAGATATTTATATTTTATCCCAGCATATATTTATTCAATAAGAGGTGCGGACACCTACTTTACATTTTTAACGTTTATAAAAATATGTATATCTTTTTATGTATTAATAATTATTAAATAACATTTTGATATTATATTCTAGTGCATTTATTTTATATATTTATTATTTAAATGTTTTAAAATATCAATTATATAAGTTATAATAACACAAACAAGTATCCTATGAAAATAACCCAATCCAGCCACCTGATGGATGGATTGAATTTATAATGATTAATTATTGTATATATTGGAAATTAATGATTAATTATGCATTTTGTTATTTTTTAAATATTTCATATTTTGTTAAAAAGTTCATTTTAATGAATTTTTACATATTTTTTTGAAATATCTAAATAAATAAAGAATTTATTTAGATTATAATTACATTTAGATATATTACATTTAATTTAATAAAGATATGCTAAATTTAGTTTAATTTGATTCAGGGAGCTGAGCTGCAAATATCAATTTTAAAATCATAAACATTAATAACGATTTTTTTTCAATAAGTAATTGTAATTAAAATATTAAGCAAATATCTTTTTATATTTATATGTATATCATAGATTATATAACTTTTAATAATATTATATATATTATAAAAATATTTAAAATAAATATAAACAACTAATAAACTTTATATAACTGTATATTCTAAATATTGAACAATTATAAATTCAAATCGTTTTGCATAAAATGTTAATTTGAGAGAAATGAAATAAATAATTTTCTTTATATATTTTGAAGTTTAATTAGAATTTAAATCAAATGTAGAAAGTTTTTTTTCATTATTTTTTTTTTCATAAATTTTGAATAAAAAAATCTTCGAGAATAAAATTGAGAATATAGTAAATAAAAATTGAGAGACGTTACATTTGAATTCATATCTCAATATGTAATTTATTATTTTATTATATTATAACTATTATATGATATATATAAAATATATAACAATTATATATTAATAATATTATTGTAAAATACTTTTTTTATTAAATTTGGCCCATTTTCATTTTCTCAATTTTTTTTTGGGCCAATTTAAGTGGAAACTATATCATACATTAATAATTGAATAATAACAAACGAGATACATTTTTTAAATAGTATAAAAATGATTTTTATCATGTTTTTATTACTTTTTTTCTTCTAAATAATAGATTTTTCTATCAATTGCATAATTTCTATAGTTTACATATTTTTATATTTTTTTCAGTGGTTTATATTTTTCTACCTCAGAAAAAAAATCATATGTCACCACAAGTCGGCCCCGTGGACGAAAATAAAAAAAAATTATATCATTATAATGCTCATAAAAAATAATTAATATATACATATTTTGGTGCGAATCTAAATCACTTCACCCTGTCCGCACCTCTATTCAATATTTTATTTAAAATATTAGAATATAATATTCTAGTCATAAACTTAATATATTAAAAAAAACATATTCCTTTTAGAAGATATTTGCATTTTATTTTCAATAAATTGAGTTCTCATTTGATCTTTTGTGTTTAGCTGTGATCAAGAAATATGAAGTTTTGAATGAATCAGAGATTGAAAAATGTTTTGAGAAAATTGATAAAGAACGAGGCCGTTTACTAACAAACCATGTCTGTGGCGAAATCAAATTCCAGCAAATGCAAGATCCAAATTATTATGAAAAGACATATAGCAAATTGAAAGACATCAAACTTGTCTATTATGGAGATAAAATTGAAAAGCAAACAGAAAAGCAAAAAATAGAATATTAATACAAAAGACCAAAAATTAATGGATTATTTTATGAAGGTTTGGAGAATATATGAAATTTTATTAAAGATGCATAAATAATATTTTAATGATTAAAATTCAGGATATTGGTTATATAAAAGACATTCATTTTAATTCATATAAAAAGATCAGTTTTTTATTTGACTTTAATTTGATCATTTGAAAAACAATTTCTTTGAATATTATCATTTTTGAGATTCCAGATATAGATACAAATACTTTTTTTCTCATAAAGTTATGATTCATTTTACATACAAACAAGGTTTTTTTCAGCAAATAAATCCATCTCCTTCCTCAAACAATAACAAATCCACAAATAACATCAATTGTTCAAGTTATTTTGTTCTCATTAAAAAAAATTGAATTACTGCATTGCACTTACTTTTACAATTTTTAGATTTCCATTTTAATTTCATATTTTTTTTATTTTTAATTTTGATATTTTATATTGAACGTATATATATTTATAAAAACATATTTTCAAATTGTAAAAATAAAAAAATATGAAATTAAAATGGAAATCTAAAAATAAAAAAATATGAAATTAAAATGGAAATCTAAAAATATGAAATTAAAATGGAAAATGTGGGCATTTTTTTCCTTCAAAGTGGATCAAAATATCTTTACAGCCATTGAAAAGGCTCCATGCATGTAAATGCAAATAAAACACTGTGAAATAAAGCTTTATTCCAAAGAAATGCCCACATTTTCTTGAATTAGTGCCCAAAAAAAGAAGGAAAATCCATGATTTATTGTTTCTATACTTTACAGCCATCTATTATCCTGTAATTTCTAGGGAATATACTTACTTTAAAGCAGAATTAACGGAATTCAAAGAATTCAAAGTTTCCTCTCAATACTCTACAGATGAAATGCATTAATGAAGTTTAGATTGTTATGTGTTAATTATGGAAGTTCAATTATCTTTTTTCACAATAATTATTTGTGATATTATCATTTAAATATATAAAAAGAATGTAAATTCTCATTTTATTTCTAATAAAATAAATAATATTTAAATACTATTGCTTATATTCATATTCTTTTTACTCTCACTTTGATAAATTTCGAGAATTTGCTGAATCAGCAATGTTGATTGAAAATTGAATGAAAGTTTTAGTAAAAGTTCAAGAAAAAAAATCCATAGAAAAAAATTGAATGAAAATTTTAGTAAATGTTCAAGTAAAAAAATCTATCAAAAAAATGAAACTCAATAAAAATTTTATTAATTGATATTAAATAGGATAGATATATTCAGTACTAGATGTCATTTTGCATCTTCTGGAAACGATCATAAAGAGTCGTGAAGCCGCTTTCAAAGCATCATCAACCAATTTCAAAATTTCTGTCGTTGTTTCTTTTGGAGATTTGTCAATGAAAAATCTTCCTTGGAGCTTTTTAATAGAGTCGTATGAGAAGCAAGGGAAACCTGCATTCATCATCAACGATGTAATGGCCTCCAATTCTTCATGACGAGCTCTCACTGCGAAGAAGCAAAAATATAAATATCTTAATAATTTTCAATAATAAAAGAATTCAATACTTTAAAATAAATATTAAAGTTGATTTAAATATAATAGAAATGTTTATCGATTATCGAAATAATACTTAAAGCATTGAAAAGAACGGTAGACACTAAACCGTTTATAATTTTTTCAAAAACTTGATTTCGAAAAACGATTGATTTTGAATATTTTATATTTATTGTTTGAATTTTTATTAAGCACAAATATAATAAAATTTTTGATCTATTAGATTTATTATAATTATTGTTTTAAATGAGAAATTTATGTTTTTTAAAATCAAAATTAAGAACTTTACATGATTTCCTCTCAATTTCAAATCTTTCTTTTCTCTCCAATTTCATAACAAATTTTTGAAATATTGATAAAATCATCTTTATTATATATGCATTTTCTGATGGCTAAATTTCACTGAATTTGGTGCGCTACATTTTTCGTAATAGAAATATGATTTACTTATTTAAGTTAATTTTTTAAAAAATATAAATTTCTAATGATGATTATCAATATTCAATAGGATATTTTATGTTTTGGAGCTTCATTTCATCAAATCATCAAAAAAATTACATATCTGATTTTATTTACAATAGCTAAGTCCAACTTTATTTGGCAATAAATTCCAATTTATACCAACCAAAAAGCAAATATATGATATATTTTATGATATAAATGATTAATAAAATGCTTTTTATAGAAAAGTTATAACCAAATTATTCAAAGTTAAAAATTTGCCTATTACGATCAGCATTTGAATTCAAAAGTCATCATTTTTTATAGTAATATCTTGTTTTCTAGCGCATTAAATATAACATAATTAATAATTTAAATTTATTATCTGTCAATAAGTAAAATATATTAATTATAACCATACTTATTATATCATACCAATCATATTTCTTTTTCTGATTCATTTATTAAAATTCCAGATATAACGAATTATTAGCGACATATTAATTAGTATGATCATACCTTTTCTAAATGTTAAAATTGCTTCTTTCTAGAAGATCCAACTACCTATATGAAAATAATTGAATTTTTTTCAATGGTACGATATTCCAATATCATTTTCCAAATGAATATTTTATATTTATTTTCATAAATTATGTACATTAATTGGAAATCTTCGGGATTTTATATATTTTCAATATGGGTTCAATAAAATCAACAGATAAAAAAAAGAGGTCTGAAAATTTCGATAAAAAGTTCTCTTAATTTCATGTATGACAGCGATTGACCTACAAAACTACATTCACTTTTATATATAATTAATGCTTATTTTGAATATATACTTTTTTTTAGTAAATACTTATTCATTACATGATCAAAATATCTGATTTTTTCACTTTTTTATGTAATCATTTTCTAACCATTTTATTGGTATGATCAAAGAATCGCGATGATTTCACGTTCATTAAAACATAATACACAACTAAAAATTCATTAGAAAATCCTGTGGGATTTTTTTTTGGGATTGATTTAAGAGGAGCTTTGAAAATATTGAATACCTATAGAAATAAATTCAATGCGTATTCAATATTTTCTGTGCAATTTCAATTTTTTTCAATTTTTTTCAATTAAATTTAAATCCAACTTTAAGACAATCGTTTTTCCTGTCGGACGACTTTTTGAGGGCATTTTTCTCTCAAAAAGTGGTGCTAAACATCAGAGGTTGTATCAAAAAGTGAAATTCTCTCAATTATTTTGATAGTAATTTGCATTGAAAAAGTGAAATTTTCTCAATTTATTTTGATAGTAATTTGCAGTGAAAAAGTGGAATATTGATTCAAAAAGTTGTTTGCTTTTTGAAAATATTATTTAAAAAATACATTTTATTGTCGTTAATTAGTGATCATGAACCAAACAAATCAAATCATCATTTCATGCTCAAAAATTCAAAATACTAAGTTTCCTGCTGAGATCAATGGAATTGAATATGAATCTTTAACAAATTATGTTCATCAAATCTCGCATTCTGCATTTCTCCCATTTTCAGCTCATGAAACATCAAAAGATAGAGCATCAGTTACTTACGGTTGCACTTTTTCTTCAATAGGATGCACAGCAAAATTAGTTTTTAAACAATCTCAATCATTTAATTCAGATTTTTATTATTCGTTCGATCTTCAAAACAGTAACATTTTTAACATCTCGACAATACGTATAAAATCATTTATATTATAATCATTGAAGCTGGATTTGTTACTTGATGAATATTATTTGTATTCATATTTATGATGCGCAAGATTAGTTAAGAATTGAATTAAAAAACATATTAAGATGTTTTGTTTGCTCTTCGTAACATAGAATAAAAAGGTTTATAATTGTTCTTTGTACAACGAAAAAAATAAAAGCATGGCTATTCATATGCCAAAATTATTTTTTCTGAAAAAGTCGATTTTCCATTATTGAAAATATATAATTATATCCACTTTTTCACTGCAAATTACTATCAAAATAAATTGAGAAAATTTCACTTTTTCAATGCAAATTACTATCAAAATAATTGAGAGAATTTCACTTTTTGATACAACCTCTGATGTTTAGCACCACTTTTTGAGAGAAAAATGCCCTTAAAAAGTCGTCCGACAGGAAAAACGATTGCCCCCAACTTTATCCTTAAACTTCACAAATAAATATCTTGGAAATATCTAATTAAAATCCTAAAATATACTTTTAAATATATATTATTATTATATATAAAAATTAATAATTGAGTAAAATATAATTTATCATACAAATTGGAGTGTATTTACCTTTACTATAACATGAAATTTGTATTAAATACAAAAATTTTGTAAACAATACAAATATTTTGTATTAAAAACAAAATTTTCGTAACTGATACAAAATTTCGTTATATAGTTTGACGATAAACCGGTCGACATCACGAAAAACTGGTCGACATCATCAACTTT
The DNA here is from genome assembly GCA_039105265.1 of Tritrichomonas musculus. Taxonomy (NCBI): domain Eukaryota; phylum Parabasalia; order Tritrichomonadida; family Tritrichomonadidae; genus Tritrichomonas; species Tritrichomonas musculus. The sequence continues at coordinate 3,186,999 of JAPFFF010000015.1, read as the reverse complement.
TTCATTAAACTCATAGAAATACTCGGAATACTTTTCCATGATTCTTATTCAAAAACCGGTAGACATTATAAAATTTAAAAAATTTTTTAGAACTTTTTAAAAAGATATTTGAGTTATATTTGAGAGCCTTTTCAATATCATTTTTCATTCAATTTTGAACATCTTTATGAAATATTTGAGTGCGATTTTATGAAAAAGTTTACGATGTCGACCGGTTTTTCTGATGTTTACTCGTTTATCGTCTTACTATAGATAAAAAAATTTTGTTATAGATGATTTTTTTTTGTTTTAGATAAAAAAATTCGTCACATATACTATTTTTTGTTACAAATACTAATTATTGGTTATTAATAAATGATTTTTGTATCAATAACATATTCTTTGTTATTGATACAAAATTTTATTATAGAAAATTAAAATGATGACATATTGAGCCCTTATTTAAAAAAAAAAAAATGGCATAGGGGTTGCAACGATAGAAAAAAAAGACGATTTTTTTTCTTTACAGTCTTTTCGGTTTGATAGTGGAAAAATTCAATTTGATAGTGGAAAAGTTCATTTTGATAGTGGAAAAGTTCATTTTGATAGTGGAAAAGTTCATTTTGATAGTGGAAAAATCGTAAACAAACAATAATTAGTTATAATTTATTGTTTTTTAGAATGATTAGTACATATATATTATATTTATTACATTCATTAATCAGATAAACAATTAATAAAATGATAATCAGAAAAAAAAATTTGTTCCATTAAGCATTTATTCTATAATTATAATATGATATATATTTATTTCTTTTAATATATAAAATAAATAAAATTATTAATTAAATCAATTTTTAATATAGATATTTGAGTTTTATTTTTTTACTATGACAAATGAAATGAAAAAATTTTTCAATTTTTTAAATTAGAACATATGAAAAAATCATTAGTGATCCATTAAATGAATCTTCATCAAAAATAGCTTGGGAACTAATGATAAAATAATGGGAAGATATGCTTGAATTATTTCCCAAAGTGTTTGACAATGTGTAATAAGTAAAAACAAAGATTGCAGATTTGAATAAATTATAAATTAATCAAATATTATTATATAATCTAATATTTATGTATCAAACATAAAAAAATATCTTTTGTTTTTTAAGAAAAAAACATTTTTTGTTAAATTTAAAATTGTGAAGTTATTTGAAAAAGTTGGTATTTTATATTTTTTTCAAAGGACTTAGCTCTCAATTTTTTTTTTTTTTTTTTTTAAAATTAATTAATTTAGAAACATTTTAGTGTAATTTTTGAAAACTGCTTATTTATTGGCGTTATTTAACCATTTCGCGTTGCCTTCATGAATAATGATTTTATTGATAAATCTTTGATCGTTAAAACTATTAAAGATCTTTTCATCAACATAAGTTTTAGTTAAGCATTCATTTGTATTTTGATTGCTTCGATTTTTAAAACAATTAAAACATTGTTCAAATTCTGAAAAAATTGTAGAAAATTGCGAGACAAGTTACAGTACCTAAATAACTAGACTATAAAATGAGCTAATATTTTCTTATCAAGCTTTCATATTTATTGAAAATTGAAATGTTGAAAAGAAATCAATAATAATGCTGATAACAATGACCATGCCTGACAAGTATCATCAAAGTACATCATGCTATTTTGGGATATACCTTAAATGTCGGAGATATTTACTTCCTCGAAGAGAATGCTATCCAATTTTAACAAACTAATCGATAAAGAACTTTTTCATTTCATTTGTCATAGTAAAAAAATAAAACTCAAATATCTATATTAAAAATTGATTTAATTAATAATTTTATTTATTTTATATATTAAAAGAAATAAATATATATCATATTATAATTATAGAATAAATGCTTAATGGAACAAATTTTTTTTTCTGATTATCATTTTTTTAATTGTTTATCGGTAAATCTTTATTTTTGAACTTTTTGGATTTTTTACTCTCAATTTTTTTGAATGCTTATTTGTCATAATATCTTTATAATTTTACTATTTAAGAAGTAAGTATTCGAGGTTTTCATACCAATAAACACCATTTCACAGCATTACAGGCATTATATGCTCAATAAAGAAGAAGAAAAATAAACTTCTAATTGCAATTTCCAATTTTTATTAAAATCGTTGTCTAAATTTCCCTTATTTCCTGCTTTTAAGAGCATAATGCTGGTATTACCGATCCAATAAAAAAAATTGAGAGCAAAATATGAAAAAGAAACCAATATTTAGCTTCAAATTTTGAAGAGATATATATTATCACAATTCTCACAAAAAGAACACAAATACGTCAAATGCGCTTTCACTCTTGGCTAATAAACCTGATAATTGTATTTTATCACAAAATTGGTGCAAAACGATATATTTTTTTGCTCATTAAACACAAATAATTGCTTTTCTTATTCAATGCATATACTCATAGTTTATGCTAGATGAAATACTGCATATTTTAATGCATCTAAATTTTCTCACCCAAAGAAATGATAATTATTATTTCATGATTTTTTTTTCTCAACAGAAAAATCTTAATAAATTCTATTTTTGTATATTAAAATATTTATAGTTTCTTCTTTTAGTATTTTATTTACTTATTTTCATGCTTTTTAGCTTTTTTAAAAAAATCCAAATTGAGAGGAAAAAATCTAAAAAGTTCAACTATTTGTGAACAAATATACAAAGAAAAAAATTGAGGGGAAAAAATCTAAAAAGTTCAAAAAAAAATATTTACCTGTTTATCTGATTAATGAATGTAATAAATATAATATATATGTACTAATCATTCTAAAAAACAATAAATTATAACTAATTATTGTTTGTTTACGATTTTTCCACTATCAAAATGAACTTTTCCACTATCAAAATGAACTTTTCCACTATCAAATTGAATTTTTCAACTATCAAACCGAAAAGACTGTAACCTATCTTTACAAAAAACATATAAATATATTACAAAAATAATACTTGTTATTTCCATATATTTATTTTTAAGAAATATCTATCAGCAGTTGAAATATCACTTTTGAATTTTCACAAGGTTCGTTCGATTTTGAACCTTTCGAAAAAAGTAAAAATATAAGATTTTCTGGTATTTTTATTATTTATTTTATATATTATTTATTTATAAAACATTATTTTTGACCAACATTGATCAAAAATAGAGATATTTTTAATTCAAATTTCACATATTTTTTGTTTGATATTTCGTTTCAAAAAAATCGAACGAACCTTGTGAAAATTCAAAAGTGATATTTCCACTGCTGATAGATATTTTAAAAAACTGAGTAATAATTTATATTTAGTATTAAGTATAAACGATATTTATTTATTTTTTTAATAAATCCATTAGACATTTAATTTTTCATTCAATTTTCTGCCAAATTCCTATCGTTGTATCTAGAGTTTTTCTAACCGCCTATTATTCACAAAAATATAAAAAATAAACTATACAAAAAAAATATAATTTCATGTAAAGTTATCAAATTTCGTCAGAACAAAACTACTCATATTCTTATTTTAAATTAATTATTCTTTTTTAAGAATAATAAATCTCATTTTATAATTTAATATCAATTGCCTAAGATATACTATAATAGGTTATAATTCGAATTTCAAAATATCTAAAAAAAATATGAAAACAATATAGAAAAATTAGAATTATTTTTGATGATATATACATTCACACTAATGTTGTTCATTTTAAATATGGTAAAATTCTTGATAAGCTATTTCATTTATGAATAATATGTAATTTTAGATTTCATAATTTTGTTTGATATTTACATTTTAATATAAAAGATTAGTTTTAAAATTACGTGAAATGCAAATATTCTCTGATATTTTTGTATTTTATGGAATATTTTGAAAAAGTTGAATTTAATAATACTGTTTATTCATTGTTATTTAAAAAAGAATATATGATTTAAAAATAAATTTTAGCACTAATTAATTTTTCATTGATGAATTAATACAAATTACTTCAGTGCAAGAGAAACGCATTAGAGTGTGATTTCTCTCAAAAAAATTGAATGTAAATTGAAGGAACCATTGAAATTTCAATGTAAAATAAACTTTCTGGAAAACTCTATAAAATGGCAAAATTTTCTTTAGAAAAAGTTATGACGTTTGATCATTGAAAAACAATTTTGAAAAAAATTTCCAAGATGACTTCATTTAATTATATGCAAAAACCTAAAAAGAACCAAAGCTATAAAATCGGTTGCAATGGACTTGAAATTCAGAAAGTTTTCCAAAATGCGACGACAGCCGATAGAGTTTCAATGAAAAAGCAATTTGAAGTCCACTTCGATTTTTTCAAAGAATATGGAATCACGAATTACCAAGACTTTGTCACAACGCTTCATGATTATAAGTTCCGTGCAGGTGACATATTGAATTTGATCAAGACCTTCGTTGAATACAAATCATATCAAAATTCAGCAAATCCCATCTTCTTATTGAAAAAGCGTGAATTGAAGAAAGCAAATGCAGGGGAGAAGAACGTCCTTTTGAACAGGCTTGCTTTGGAATACTCATCTGAATTCTTATCATTCTTCCAAAATTATGTGCATTCTTATTGCTTTTTCAGTAAGAAGACCAAAGACCAACTTATCCAAAGAATCAGAACAAAAATAGAACGACTCGTTAAAGAGAAAGTAGAGAAAAATGACGAAACAATCGACACTATTTCTGATAATTCTAGTGAATTCCCTGATTTATTCCCATTATCAAATGAAACCGATGCTGATGTTGGTTATGATGACCTCGACATGTTCAGTAATGACGAATCAGCCGATTTCAACTCCTTGTTCACCGATTATTATAATGGGTGAATAGAAGTAATTGGAGCTTCTTTATAAATAGCGATATCGCTTCGGTATGGCCTAATTTGTAAAGAAGCTGGGATATTTATTTAAAACACTGCGATGATATAAAAATCATCGCGTTGGGTATTAAATAAACAAATTATATAAGAAAAGTTTTCCAAAATGTTTTGTTTTTATTTGGAGAAATGTGAAAAAAGTAAATTTAATGAAATGATTATCAAATACTTTCATTTTGTATATAAAATGTAATGCTTAAATAACTTTTTTGCAGAAAAGCATTGTTTTGATAAGAATTCAAAAAAATTTGTAGAAAATATGTAAAAAAAAAAAAAAAAAAAATGGATAGTTTTAAAGATTCTTTAGAATATTGATTAAAATTATATAGTTGTTTCACTTTTGTAACACAAAAATCCACTTTTGTAAACAAAAATGTAACCACCAAAATTTTTTGTCTCCTTGGTCACTTAACTTTTTTACTTTAAAATTCACTTTTGTAAAAAAATAAAGTTTTAAAAACAACACAAGAAAAGCTAAAAAAAGCATTTATATATATAAATGAAGATGTTTATGCAAAGGAATTGATAATAAACATGCCTGTGCAAAGGAATATATTCCTTATTGAGCATTAGGCTTGTTAAAGTCCATGGATTTGTGGACCTACAAAATTCATTCAATTTTTTTTAGTATTTTTTATTTTTTCACAAAATCATACAGTATTTTCGGTTTGATAGTGGAAAAATTCATTTTGATAGTGGAAAAATTCATTTTGATAGTGGAAAAGTTCATTTGTCATAGTAAAAAATAAAACACAAATATCTATATAAAAATTGATTTAATTAATAATTTTATTTATTTTATATATTAAAAGAAATAAATATATATCATATTATAATTATAGAATAAATGCTTAATGGAACAAATTTTTTTTTCTGATTATCATTTTACTAATTGTTTATCTGATTAATGAATGTAATAAATATAATATATATGTACTAATCATTCTAAAAAACAATAAATTATAACAAATTATTGTTTGTTTACGATTTTTCCACTATCAAAATGAATTTTTCCACTATCAAACCGAAAAGACTGTATAAAAAGAAAATGTGGTTTTGAAATTCCATAAAATATCAGTTGAAATGTCATAAAGCATGTGTAAAAATTCTATAAGATATTTGTAAAATGTCATAAAATATTTGTTGAATTCTCATATCAGTGTTTTAATGTTTCACAATTCACAATTGTGGATTTGAAAATTACACTATTTATAATATCCCTATTTGACACTTTTAAAGACCGATAACAATTGTAACCATTTTTTATATAAAAAAAAAAAATAGCATCTCGCTTTTAATTAACATATTTTTCTTGTTTTATACATATATATATAAATGTGCTTTCTGAATATATAAAGTTATAAAATAAATGTCTTATTTTAAATTTTTATATCACATGTCAATATAAAATTTACATGACGAAATCTGAATGTTTTTCGTGTAGAGATTGGTTCAATGAAATTTTTGGGTTTTGGGAATCAGTTAAAAATGTTGGAGACAATTTTGATGTCGAGCCTTCCAAAGATTGTGTATATCTATATTCAAAAAAAAATAAGAAGAAATTTAATGCAGGTCTATTTCAAATCAAATCGAGTGACAGATCAACTTTTAAACTTTCCGAGAGTCGAAACAATGGAAAATTACATATCATACATGGTCATGGAAATTATTCAAAATGTTACGGACTAGTTGATATTTTATCAATGCAATCACTTTCAAAGTGGGATGGTGCCACCTATTTAGCTGCATCAAATTTTAACTGTCTTGAATTTGTAAGTTCCCATTCAACAGCATCATCTGGAGTTACATCTTACTATGCAGACCCCACTCAGGGACCCTATGCTGCACTTGCCTGTGGTCCTGCAATTGTGTACAGAAACTACTTCGTCAAGCATCACGGAGTCGTAGGCCAATTAGATAAGGAAATTGAATTGCTTGAAAAAGCGAGAATTCCAGTTAGACATGGCTATGCAATAATAAAAAATGACACTGCACTTTCACACTTCAAAAAAGATCCAAATTCAGAGCAAAAAAGTAAAAATTTAAATTCAATACAAATTCAAAATGAAGCATTGAAAAAGTTACCCGATTCTGAAGCTCAAGTCAAATCAGAATCAAGAAAAGAATTGAAAAGTGACCCAAATTCTAATTCAAAGACAACAGATAAAATGAATTCACAATTGAATGAAAAGGAGCAAGTGAAAAAAAGTGCCGCAAGAAGAGGAAGTACAAGATCAAAGTTGAAGAAATTCAAGCCAAATACCACTTACAATTTGGATGGGTCAAAAAGTAGTTTAAATAAAGAGCCTCCAAAACCCGAGTTGCATAAAGAACAACGTTCGAAAACCAGCCTGGATAAGGAGCATTCAAAAACTGACTCAGATGAAAATCATGTTAAAAAAGTGGCAAATGAAAAATGTTTAAAAAATGATTCAGATAAAGAACAACGTTTGAAAATCAGCACAAATAAGGAGCATTCAAAAACTGACTCAGATAAAAATCATGATAAAAAAGTGGCAAATGAAAAATGTTTAAAAAATGATTCAGATAAAGAACAACGTTTGAAAATCAGCACAAATAAGGAGCATTCAAAAACTGACTCAGATGAAAATCATGTTAAAAAAGTGGCAAATGAAAAATGTTTAAAAAATGATTCAGATAAAGAACAACGTTTGAAAATCAGCACAAATAAGGAGCATTCAAAAACTGACTCAGATGAAAATCATGTTAAAAAAGTGGCAAATGAAAAATGTTTAAAAAATGATTCAGATAAAGAACAACGTTTGAAAAGCAGAACAAATAAGGAGCATTCAAAAACTGATTCAGATGAAAATCATGATAAAAAAGTGGCAAATGAAAAATGTTTAAAAAGTGATTCAGATAAAGAACAACGTTTGAAAATCAGCACAAATAAGGAGCATTCAAAAACTGACTCAGATGAAAATCATGATAAAAAAGTGGCAAATGAAAAATGTTTAAAAAATGATTCAGATAAAGAACAACGTTTGAAAAGCAGCACAAATAAGGAGCATTCAAAAACTGACTCAGATGAAGTCCAAGTCGAAAAATGCAGAGAAGACAAGCGCACAAAACATCCTGACTCAAACAGGAATCAAGCAGGGCTTCTTTCAATAAAAAGTTCATGTGAAAAGTCGCTTATAAAGAATTCAGAACAAAAGCAATCAAAATTGCCTGACTCAGCTGCCACTTCCATGCAGCAAGGCATCGCTGCACAGCACGCGATGCCCAGCCCGCCAGATAAAGAGCAAGATAAGCCGGACACGAGCTTCGATCCTGACGATCCTTCAATCTGGCAGGTCGGCTCGCACCGGAACTGCGAGATTGTCATGACTCGTGGTCCAAACCGCAATTTTAAACGGGCGCCGCCAGATCGCATTGCCAACCATGTCTACGCGGCAGCCTTCAACTTTGCGTCAGATGTAATTCGGACCCCCCTGACGAAGGAGGTTTCAATGAAGCTCCTCACTGGCGAGTACAGGGCAACGATCCTCACCGCCTGGGAAAACTCAATCATATTCAATAAGCGCGCAGGCGCAAGGAAGCTGTCGCTGACGCTTCTCGGAGGCGGAGTCTTCGCCAATCCGTTTGACCTGATCTGCAACGCGATCAAGGAGAATGTTGATTTGATTGTTGAGAGCGGTTTGGACGTTTACATTACGTGCTATAACGATGACGTGTACAGAAATGTCGACTACTATCTGGGCGCCGTTGTTAAGAAGACTGGTGGAAAAGTTTACGATACGAATAATTTTAATGAATGCAGAGAATTGCTTGATTAAATAAAAAAATTAATTTAATTATTTTTTGTTAATTTATATAATATGTAATGATTGATTTTTGAAGTGATTGTTTATTGTTGAATGAATAATTATTTGAATTTTTAATTGTTCAACAATAAATGAAGATTTTTAATTCAAAATAATTTTAATTTCACATTTGTCTATGGAAAGAGCAGGAAAAGATTTTTTTTTTTGTTTCTTGTTCATTATGAGTTCTTTTTTTAAGCATTTAGGGAATTGAATTTAAATTGATAATGTTTCAATATTTTGTGAATATTATATTTTGTAAAGTTTTGAAATATTTTATGGATGAATTCACTCAATCCTGTTTTTATGGAAGAAACTCATAATGTTATGATAATTTATCAAAGAGAGGCTATTTTCTACATTTCTTTTATTATTTTCTGTGAAGTTTACCAGTTTCAAAATAAACAAGAAACAAAAAAAACTATGTTTGATATTTTTTATCTTATTTATTTTTATTTCACTGGGTATAGCGCACCAAATAAATTCATTCACTTTCTAACCAAACTTACAATATTTGTTTTTGTAATTTTTGAAACAATATCGTGGAAGGTTACTCATCGAGGAATATGTCCTCAAGTTACACTATCTATTTTAGATTACCGTTATATAATTATTGTCAAACCCATCTTTCTCCTCTACGGTTTTCTAGCTTTTGTCGTTGCAATACTCATCTGCTCAATTCCAGGCCATTTTTTCAAAGGCCCCAAGATACGATTGCGTAGATATTTTTTGATCAGAATTGTTTTCTTTTCTATTTTATGCTACTTTTTCTTTTTTGAGATTGCCACGCGCCTCGTTCCATACAGATCAGGATCGTTCACGATGCCAGACAACCAAAAAATCATTCAATTTTTCCAGAAAAGCCGGATTCAAGTAGCGAGCCCAATAAAACCGAAAAATCTAATCATGATCCACATCGAATGCGCTGAACAGCGGAGTCTTGGCATCTTCAACAGAAAATTTCCATCTTCAATGCCGTTTCTCGCTTCTCTCGCAAAAAACGGGACAATTCTCACAAACGTGACGATGCTTCCTGAGCAAGGATTCACTCTGTCGTCAGTTTTCACGCAACGCTCAAGTCTTCCGATGCTCGGTTTCACTCCAAACGATAGAGGGTCACTTTTCATGTCGCCGAGAGTTCACACGATCATGGACTTCCTCGACAAACTCGGCTACAGCCAGATGGCGTCGTGTTCTGGCTTTTGCAGCACGTACAAGTTTTACTCGTTGCATCACATGCGAATCATCGACAAAATGAGTCACAAACAAATGAACGACTACGGCCACTTCGAGTACCTTTCAAAAACTCTCCTTCCTCAGCTCAAAAATGAGAGCGAAAAAAGTGGGAAACCTTTCTTCCTCGTCGTTCACAACGAAGACACGCATCCAAAGTTCGTCATTGAGAAGGAGTGCCTCGATGTTCTGCCAGACGAAATCAAGAAAAAGTGGCCTGAAGCACTCATTTCACTTCAGTGTTACGACATGTCGCTAAAGAAAGTGATCAACAAAATTGTCGAACTCGGACTCGACAAAAATTCACTCGTTTTCATCTATGGCGACCATCTTCTTTGGGGAAACACATGGTACTACGAGAATCCGAGAAAGATGCTGATGCTTTTTCCTTTCATGGAGAAGAAAATCGTCAGCAAGCCTGTTTCTTTGTTTGATGAATCAGTGACGATTATGAGACTTCTTGGAATTGAGAACTACTCGCCAGAATTTCCTTTCGGATTCGACTTTTTCAGTGATAACGTAACTGTATTCCCTACATTAAAGGACAGACAGTACATGAACAATATCGCTCACTCTTTCATTTATTAAGTGCTTGCGTTTTCGTATGAAATACCCTCCTCTTACGACAATTCGTAACTTTTCTGATTTTTTTGATTTTTTAAAACGAAAATATATGAAAATCAGATGAAAATATGAATAGATGTCTACTTTAATTAAAGCTTACTTCCAAGGCAGTTTCAAAAAATCCATATTATTTTAGAATTGCAAAAAAAGAAAAAAGAAAAATTATATTATATTTTTTTTTCCAATCCATTTTTTTGGAAAAAAAGTTTATGAATTTTGTAGGATTATGCATAAATATTAATACTATTCATTTATTGGCTACATCCCATACGTTAAAATTTTTTCTTTTTTGTTTATTTTTCTCTGTTTTTGAAAATAAAAATATATTTATATTAGTATTTTATATAACTGAATTTAATTAATATAAAATAATTTTTAAAAATTGTTTATTTATGGAGATATAAAAAAAAATCACTCAAAAAAATTACGAATAGTGGTCAACGTTGAAAAAATTGATAACAGAGAGACTGTTTAAAAGCTCTTCGTTATCAACGTTGTCAACGTTGAAATGATGTCAACGTCAACGTTACAAATGACATTGAAAATGATCGTCCAAAAATATGTCACTTTTTAACTTTTTTCAATTTCAATTCAACGAATTGAAGTCAAAGTTACATTTTGTATTTTTACATGAAAATCGAATTGTTCATAATGAACAAATACTAATTAATTTTGAATTAGAATATTATTGCTTTTACACTCTTCATTATTCTTAAAATTTAATCATAATCTTGCTTTTGCATTTTTTTTATGGTATAAAAAATTTGAATGGAGGGAAAAAATATATCAAAAAGTTAAAATTTTTAAATAGTAAAAAAAACTTTTTCATAATATAATGTGAATTAACGTTAACTCGTTCGTTTTTTCAATGTTATCTGAACGTTGAGAGCTTCGTTGATTGTCGTTCATTTCGTTGACCTTAACGGGCTCAACGTCAATGAACGAGACGTCAACGTTGGCCATCCCTGGTAGGGAGAGGAGGGTAAATATTTTTTTTCATATCATTGAATATTTGATTGTAGTATACAACCATACTTTTCGTAATTTCTTTGAAATTCAAGATTAATCAGAGCTTTATAAATCATTAATGTGTTATTCGTTTTCAATCTTAGATTTTTTAATGATAAATGGCATGATAAGTATAGATAAAATAGAATAGGTAGATCATTTTTCAACCTAATTTGTTATTTTATTTGTTAATAGATGTTTAAAAACAGAAATATTCTATTTTATTTGTTATTTGTGTTTATAAATCGTTAATATGCTATTTGAGTTTAAAAACAGAAATATTATATTGTCTTTAATTAATATCATAGTTTGCTAAGATTTCGGACTGTCTATTGTTGGGGAAAATTTTCTTCAAATATGATGAATTACAGGTAGGTATAAAATAATGTCCAACCGTCTTCCAGGTTTTCAATACTTTTTGGAAGTGAAAGTTTTTCTAAAGATGAGCTTGAAAATGACCCAGATTCAATTATTCGGACTTCTGAATTTTCTGGAAATTCAATTTTCATTTTCATCTTCATTTTCATCATTTTCATCTTCATCTTCATTTTCATTTTAATAATTTTCATCTTCATCATTTTCATCTTCATCTTCATTTTCATCATTTTCATATTAATTTTCATTTTCATCATTTTCATCATCGTTAAATTCGATTGATATCAATTTTTTACATCTTGAAAAAGGAAAACTGATATATTATTTCATTCTTATTAATTTCAATAAAAGTTTTATTGAAGAGATACTTATTGATTTTCAATTTTGATATATTTCATTCGATATCATTACAAAAATGAACATTTTTGAATTAGTTATTTATTAACAAGATATTTATTTATAATTTCTTATACTCAGTACCTGCAGCCAAAAAAAGTGACATATTTTTATAACAGCCGATGAATTTATCAATGGATACGCACTTCGCATTTGGACACGAAATCAGTTTCAGTTTATGGTTGTATTGAAAACTGCTGTAACCGAATTCAAGTTGTCCATCGCACAAAAATTCAATTGAAACAAGTTTTATGCATTCATGAAAAGCGTACTGACCGAAATTACTGCGTGCAAAATCGATGACTGATAGAATGCGTAATTTCCAATTTCACACAAATTTGAATCATCGCTAAAATTGATTGATATCAAATTTTTACATCTTGAAAAAGCGAAAGAAAATATTTTTCTGATAAAAGATGGTATTTCAACTTTTTGAATATAACGGTTAACGAAAATAATTGAATCAAAAACGTTTTTGTTTTCTTCTGTCGATTGAGCAACCAATAACTGATTGTTGTAGTATTGAAAATACGGGTTGCTTTGTGGGATGGTTATTCCAAATTTAAGTGACAAATAACCGTTCCAACCGTCTTCCAGTTTTTCAATACTTTGGAAGTGAAAGTTTTTCTAAAGATGAGCTTGAAAATGACCCAGATTCAATTATTCGGACTTCTGAATTTTCTGGAAATTCAATTTCTTTGATGCCGTGGTTCCTTTGAAATGCGCCACTGTGAATGCTCATGATTAAATATTCTTTCGAATCATAAAAAACAGATCGAGGAATTGTGATCGTTCCACTGGCTTGAAGTGGCCAGACAATCTGACCTGTCAGATCTTTTTCATTCAATTCGTATGAAATTCATTTTCATCTGTGAACCTCATTTTGCGCGTTTTTAAAGAAAAAATACAAAAATTCTATGATCTTCTCGTTTTTTTAAATTGTATTATTATTATTTATATTTTAGATTTATTATTAAATATATTTTTATGATAATTATTTTTAAAAAAATCTTATGTTTTGAAGAATATACTGATTGTCCAGAAAAAAATTACCCAAAAAAACGTTTTTTTTAAATCCGAATTTTTTTTTTTTTTATAAAATTTAGAAAATTTTTCTACATATATAATAATTATAAAAATATAAAAATATTATACATAAATAAATAAGAGATAATGTAATATATTTTACAAATAATAAAATAATTGTAAATTTAGGTCATAAATAATCTTTTCAATTTTTACTCATTGCATTGAAAAATTCAAAGAAAAATTTTGAGGTTATGAAATATATTTTTTTTAATAAATAAGCCAATATATATCAATTTCAATTCATATTTATATTATTAATTAATATAATAAAATATTTTAACTATTGTATTTCTTTTTTATTTTATTCTTATTCCAATATCAATGCTTTTAAAAAATAAAAATTTTCTTAAGATTCGTTAAAAATTGAAAAACCATTCTCTAAAATTACAACCTACTTCTAAGATTTCGCGTTCATCAAGTGGTTTAATCGCATTATTCAACGTTGGATAATGGTATAGAAGTATTTCTCGTTCTCATACAGCTATTTCTATTGTTTACTACATTTTTATATAACTGCATATCAAGAAATTTTTCTCCAAATCAGATAAAAAGCATTATATTATTACGAATTATGGTCATTGGTTTAATGAATTCAGCTTTAAACTTACAACATTTCAATTATTAATAATAATATTAGAATTCTTACACACGCAAATGCATATGAAACAAACAAATGCATATACTTGATGTACGCACATTGCTGTTCATTATCGTATTATCAACTTTAATCTCATAGCTTTTCTTATAGCTAGTCCAATAATTGGGTAAAGTATTTTTTATTTCAGAAAAAGTGAATAAAAGTTTAACTTTTATAATGTTTACATTTTTTTTGATAGATTTTTGATCGTTTTGGGTAAAGTATTTTTAGTAATAAAACTTATACCAAAGGTCGCAGGTTCGATTCCCATCCTCCCACCAAAAATTATTGGGAAACTTTTTTTCAAACCATCAGTATATTTGATGATTTTGAATTTGTTCACAAAAAAGAAATGTTATTTTATTCAATTTATTAGCGATAACTTCTCATTTAGAAACAATAATCTTTTCAATTTAGCAAATTAAAAATTGATTTTATATTCGAAATTTATTTTAATCTTTACTTTTTGAAAAATTTAAAGTTCCGCTAAAAATCAATTAAAAATCAAAAGAAGTTCCGTTAAAGACGTTGTATTTCACTTCTTCGACTGAAGATGGAATCGAAATCTCAACCAAGGACGAACAACCGGTGAAAACGTTCCACCCCAACTCTACAACAGACTGTATGATGTCAATCTTCGACAATGAACTCCATCCCCTGAAGGCGCCATCACCAATTCTTGAAATTTTTGAAGGGGAAATAATCGTCACTGTATTCAAATTAGTGCATCATTCAAAAGCGACTTTTTCAATCGACTCAACAGAACTGGGGATTTCTATCTCAAAAAGTGACCTGCAGTCGCCGAAGGCCTTCTTGTCGACCGTTTTGACGGAGGTTGGAACGGTTATTTTAGTGAGTGATGTGCATCTCAGAAAAAGTGAGTTTTAGATTGATTTCAAGTTGGAAAAGATTCTCACTTCACTCAATTTCGAACAAACGTTGAAAGACGCTGCTCCGATGAACTCGGCGCAGCTAGGAATGGAAATCTCTTCAATCGAAGCGCAGCCACAGAAGGACCTCTAATTTTATTTGTGTGAGTGATCGGTCTTTTTCAAAGCAGCCCTCAATCGAAGTGACTGAATTCGGTATCGTTATTCGTGACAATGACGCGTATTCGCTGAATGAATTCTCGAAAAAGACAGTGATGCTCAAATCGACTTACGATAAAAAGCCCTAATTGTTTATCATTAATTTCTTAATATATAATATTATAATTAATTATATAAGTAAAAAAACAAAATAATGTTTCGTCATAACCGACAACTCCGTCCTCCTTTTTTAAAATGTTAAAAATGCGTTATATAAAATCAACAAAAACGAAATATAGCATTTAGTAAAACATATATAGAAAAAAAGCATAGAGAATAATTGAGAGGGAAGATTTTTTGAGTGTATTTTATATTTTCGCTAATGCACTCATTTAAAATGTATTCAAATTTGAAATAAACAAATTGAAAGAATTTCAAATGCACACTAAAAGCAAGATTATTTTTTCTATGATATTGAAAAAGCAAGATTATTTTTATTGTCGTTATAAACATAAACTAAAACTATTTTGTTCTCTTCATTTTCACTTTTTGATATATTATTCAATTTTTCTGAGCCTCTGAAAAAATAACTTTTGAATTTATTGAAAATGATTATTTTTTCAATGATCCCTCAAAAAACCCTTTTCAATGATACGATACATCTTTTTATGGGGACGATGCGAATTTTACAAATTCCACGGAGCGGAATTTGTAAATCTCTGAATTGCTTTCACTTTTTGAGTTTTTCTCCCTCAAAAAGTGAACCATTCAAGAGATTTTATAATAAAACAAGATTATTTTTTCTATGATATTGAAAAATCAACTTTATAACGTATTATCTTCAAAGATTTGTTATTGATGATTATGTTGTGAATGAGCAAGGAGTAGTTAGATTTGAAAATTGAAAAATTTTATATCTTCACATTAGAGTTAAACATTGAAGTAAATTATCTTAATATATTGTTGAACAAGCTAAAAAATACAAATAAAAGTATTTTTGTTTCTTTTTATTTTTGAAAGAGGCATGTCAACCAAAATTCTACTCGATAAATTTTTTTGAAAATGATAATATAAGATTTAAATGATGTATATTAAAACTTTTCCTCTTGAGCAAACGAAAACTTCTATACAGTTTTTAGTTTTCATTCAAATCATCATTTTTAACTCAATATCTTCAATTCAAAAAGTAGATTTATTCAAATTTGATATATTGAAAAATGAATTCTCTTTCATTTTTGATAAGATCATGATTGAATACCATTTCAATTTGAGAGAATTTTTATTGAATAGCTTTTCAATTTGAGAGATGGTTAATTGAATATTCTTTCAATTTAAGAAGAATAAATAAGTTTTATTTATAACTTGGAAATTTAATTATCAAAAATTTATTTTATGATATAAATATTCTTAGATATTAATTATAAATTTATAAAAGTAATTATATTTGCATATCACAAAAAATTTAAAACAAATATTTTAAAATATTTTATTTTGATTTTATAAAGTAGGTAAAATCATTATTTGATTTTTAATAAAGAAGTATATAATTTTTATTAATCAACAAAATAAATTTCTGCTCTAATATTCTCAAATATTTATATAAAATATAATTATTTGAAAAAGTTCGATCGGTAAAAATAAAAAATGATTTATTTCAAAATTTTTTTTATATAATTTTAAAGTAAAATGAAATGAATTTATAATAAGTTCTATAAATCCTCTAAAAATCATATTTTGAGCACTAATTATATTTTATTTTTTCAATGAACTATCAATTGAATTGAAAGTATAATATTAGTGTATATTGAAACGTATAAAAGAAAATCCCAATATAATTATTAAAATGGCTGTTTTATTTTGAATAAAAAATGAAATATTATTAGTATCACAGAAATATGAAAATAAGACGTTTTATGTTTAGATATTTAAAGAACGTATAGAGTAATCATAAAAACCATTAGTAATTTGTTAATATTATTAAGTTATAAATGTAAAGAATCTTGGATCTTATATTTCTATAGAGTGGATAAAATGAAAAATCAAAATTGATGTTTTTTACCTAAAAACTATAAATTTTTATTGTACAAACTAAATAATTGGATTTCAAAGATCATAAATACATTCTTCTTTTTTATACTAATCTTTTATAATTGGACTTATCTTATTTTCTACTTTCACTTTTTGAGAGCTTTTTTTTGGTTGATATGCCTCTTTTTTGAATTACAATCGAAAATAATAATTAATTTTTTTAATAGCAATAATAAAATTAGGCTAGCAATAATAAAATAAAACATAAAAGGTTTTAAAAAGTGGTTTTCTTGAATGATCTGAAATTGAAGGGCATAGGAATCGGGGTCTATTAAAATCGGCACGAAATATTTTACAACAAGAAACTTTTTGAAAGATCCGACCAGGTAAAAATTTTACCACTTTTTGAGAGAAAAAGTTCTATCGTTGAGATGAACTTTTTGAGAGATTGAAATAAAACGGTTATAAAGGTGAATTATCTATTATATGAAAAAAGGCGCCCTTTTGTTTTGAAATTGGTATCGCATCAGAGCAAATGTATTATTGATTGATTCCGCTGCTGATTCCACCAGCAGATTGTTTGTGATCGACGCAAAATAAGGAACCATTTTTAATTATAAATTGCCAGATGCGATATTAAAATATCATTTACACGTAAACAGCAAGAAGGTAACCTCAATAAGGAAACTCAAAGCACGAACTAATAACAACACATTCCTCACTAAACGATCTCATAGTAATTGCTCAAAATCTCTGATTTTACACAAATGTTGTAAATATCATTTACACGTAAACAGCAAGAAGGTAACCTCAATAAGGAAACTCAAAGCACGAACTAATAACAACACATTCCTCACTAAACGATCTCATAGTAATTGCTCAAAATCTCTGATTTTACACAAATGTTGTAAATATCATTTACACGTAAACAGCAAGAAGGTAACCTCAATAAGGAAACTCAAAGCACGAACTAATAACAACACATTCCTCACTAAACGATCTCATAGTAATTGCTCAAAATCTCTGATTTTACACAAATGTTGTAAATATCATTTACACGTAAACAGCAAGAAGGTAACCTCAATAAGGAAACTCAAAGCACGAACTAATAACAACACATTCCTCACTAAACGATCTCATAGTAATTGCTCAAAATCTCTGATTTTACACAAATGTTGTAAATATCATTTACACGTAAACAGCAAGAAGGTAACCTCAATAAGGAAACTCAAAGCACGAACTAATAACAACACATCTCACTAAACGATCTCATAGTAATTGCTCAAAATCAAATGTTGTAAATATCATTTACACGTAAACAGCAAGAAGGTAACCTCAATAAGGAAACTCAAAGCACGAACTAATAACAACACATTCCTCACTAAACGATCTCATAGTAATTGCTCAAAATCTCTGATTTTACACAAATGTTGTAAATATCATTTACACGTAAACAGCAAGAAGGTAACCTCAATTCAAAGCACGAACTAATAACAACACATACTAAACGATCTCATAGTAATTGCTCAAAATCTCTGATTTTACACAAATGTTGTAAATATCATTTACACGTAAACAGCAAGAAGGTAACCTCAATAAGGAAACTCAAAGCACGAACTAATAACAGCACATTCCTCACTAAACGATCTCATAGTAATTGCTCAAAATCTCTGATTTTACACAAATGTTGTAAATTTTTTTTTTTTTCAATAATATTATTTAAATATTATTTTTAATAATTATATAGTTAACATTGTTCATATTTAATCATTTCTAAATACACTTTTACAAAAAAATTAATAAACTATTTAAAAAGTTTCAATCAAAATTATCGTTTACTTTTCTTTTTTACAAACAATTATAATGTTTGATCAAAATGGACAAATATCACTGCAATTAGGAACAGCAACTAATGTATTATCTGAAAAAACATTTTCTCATCGCGATCATCCAATTTATTTGACAAATCCACCATATGATAATCGAAAACCTCTCATTGATAATTTTAGTGTTCTTTATTTTTTGAGCACATTTAAAAATAATAAATATACGTTTTCACAAACACATAAATTAAAAAACCCAAAAAGAATTGATAATCAAATATTTACAAATTTTATGCTAATTTCAAGGCATCAAACCAATTTATTTAAAATATATTACCAAGTTAGTGGTAACTATTTTGCAATACAAATTATTAATTTATTTAATACAATTAAATATAAAAAAATACATAATGTGAAATTCAAAAAGAACGAAAGAACAGTTTATGTTTATAGCAACATAATTATTAAAAATCCTAATCCGAATAGTCCTTTTCAGATAATAAAAAACAAAGGAATGCAAGAATTATCTGATTTTTACAATAATCAGTCTGTAGATAGATCTATTCAAAATCCGATTACTGCAACAATATTTTACACAATAGCTCCATTTAATTGCAAAACTATTAAAAGGCAAAAGCACAAGCAAATGAATCCAGATGATTCAATTGAAAGTATTCTGAAAAATTATGGAGGATTTCTTTTCAGATTTCATCCAACAGAAGAGGTTGATTTAAACCAATATCAATTTGGCATTTTTTCTTGGTTTTCACCTTATTTTTTAGATATTGTAAAATCTCATCAATTTGAACAAGCAACCACAATTGAACTTGACGCCACTTTTCGAGCTCTGGCACCATATGCTATTTGTGTTCCTCATCTTATTTTCCGAAATACTGGGATTCCACTAGCAATTTTAATTTCACCTTCTGAGAAAACGTCATTATATAGTATTTTTTTTGAATCTCTCAAAAAGTTAGATGAATTTTATGAAAATTCTGAAGAAAATTCACTTTTTCTTAAATTCAAAAATAAAAAATATTTAAGTGATGAACATAAAGCATTTCAAAAATTAGCGAAAAATTATGATTTAGATTTTTATTATTGTTTAGTTCATTTGATTCGGTCAATCGGTGCCAATTCATTACTCGGTCTTTTATTTTCAGATATATTATTCACTTTTTCAGGCTTTGAGTGGTCTAAACATTTTAATAGATATTACCAAACTTTTCAGTTATTATATAATTTACAAGAAAATAAAGATGATGCAAGATTTGAAAAAGTAAGCAAAGTCTTAGGTGTTGATGTGAACGGAAATTATGTCGAAGTAAAAAAAGAATATTCTCCATATTTCAAGCGAAGTGTCTATGGAATACCAACCACAACAAATCACGTAGAATCGTTTCATAAACAATTAAACGGTATTTTTAAAGCAACTCGACTTTCTTTACCGCTACGACTTGCGTACATTATAAAATATATTATGGATCGTACGTTAAGAACCAATTCTAGTGCACATTTGAATGTAAAAACTCACTTAAATAAGTTTAAAGATAAAGCATATAAAGAAATTTCAAAAAATCCTAATCTTAAATCAAATTATTCTCAAAAAGTTTGTTTATGCCGTCAATATTATTATTATTATTATTTATACTGTGTTAATATTCCATGCGTACATTGCATTTTAAATGATTATTGGAAAGATCAAAATTACATACATCAAATGGAAGAATTTGATATAAAGTTTGATTCTCATGATATAAAATATGACCAATTACTAGAATTCGATATTAAAACTGAATTAACTTTTAGAAAAAGAAAAAAGTCAACTGAAGGAAATAATGATAATAATGACAATAACAATAACAATTTCCAAATTGGCATTTGTTTGGATGGAAAAAATTATTCTGATAGTATGACAACTATAATTGATAATACAACATACCAACTTTCAGAAATTATTGCGAAAAATAATTTAAATATTACAGTCATTGCATTAGCAGTACAGCGAGAATTAATGCCTGTAGAAGAGACATATAATATTGATGAATATTTGGCTTTGTTTCAGGTTAAATTGTGGACAAAGATAATATCAGATGGAAATAAGAAAGTAAACATATAATCATTAAAAGTTAAATTATTTTTAAAAAAAATAAAGATTAAAATAAAGAATTATTTGTCGTATTTTATTATTGTTGTTTACGTGTAAATGATATTTACAACATTTGTGTAAAATCAGAGATTTTGAGCAATTACTATGAGATCGTTTAGTGAGGAATGTGTTGTTATTAGTTCGTGCTTTGAGTTTCCTTATTGAGGTTACCTTCTTGCTGTTTACGTGTAAATGATATTTACAACATTTGTGTAAAATCAGAGATTTTGAGCAATTACTATGAGATCGTTTAGTGAGGAATGTGTTGTTATTAGTTCGTGCTTTGAGTTTCCTTATTGAGGTTACCTTCTTGCTGTTTACGTGTAAATGATATTTACAACATTTGTGTAAAATCAGAGATTTTGAGCAATTACTATGAGATCGTTTAGTGAGGAATGTGTTGTTATTAGTTCGTGCTTTGAGTTTCCTTATTGAGGTTACCTTCTTGCTGTTTACGTGTAAATGATATTTACAACATTTGTGTAAAATCAGAGATTTTGAGCAATTACTATGAGATCGTTTAGTGAGGAATGTGTTGTTATTAGTTCGTGCTTTGAGTTTCCTTATTGAGGTTACCTTCTTGCTGTTTACGTGTAAATGATATTTACAACATTTGTGTAAAATCAGAGATTTTGAGCAATTACTATGAGATCGTTTAGTGAGGAATGTGTTGTTATTAGTTCGTGCTTTGAGTTTCCTTATTGAGGTTACCTTCTTGCTGTTTACGTGTAAATGATATTTACAACATTTGTGTAAAATCAGAGATTTTGAGCAATTACTATGAGATCGTTTAGTGGGGAATGTGTTGTTATTAGTTCGTGCTTTGAGTTTCCTTATTGAGGTTACCTTCTTGCTGTTTACGTGTAAATGATATTTACAACATTTGTGTAAAATCAGAGATTTTGAGCAATTACTATGAGATCGTTTAGTGAGGAATGTGTTGTTATTAGTTCGTGCTTTGAGTTTCCTTATTGAGGTTACCTTCTTGCTGTTTACGTGTAAATGATATTTACAACATTTGTGTAAAATCAGAGATTTTGAGCAATTACTATGAGATCGTTTAGTGAGGAATGTGCTGTTATTAGTTCGTGCTTTGAGTTTCCTTATTGAGGTTACCTTCTTGCTGTTTACGTGTAAATGATATTTACAACATTTGTGTAAAATCAGAGATTTTGAGCAATTACTATGAGATCGTTTAGTGAGGAATGTGTTGTTATTAGTTCGTGCTTTGAGTTTCCTTATTGAGGTTACCTTCTTGCTGTTTACGTGTAAATGATATTTACAACATTTGTGTAAAATCAGAGATTTTGAGCAATTACTATGAGATCGTTTAGTGAGGAATGTGCTGTTATTAGTTCGTGCTTTGAGTTTCCTTATTGAGGTTACCTTCTTGCTGTTTACGTGTAAATGATATTTACAACATTTGTGTAAAATCAGAGATTTTGAGCAATTACTATGAGATCGTTTAGTGAGGAATGTGCTGTTATTAGTTCGTGCTTTGAGTTTCCTTATTGAGGTTACCTTCTTGCTGTTTACGTGTAAATGATATTTACAACATTTGTGTAAAATCAGAGATTTTGAGCAATTACTATGAGATCGTTTAGTGAGGAATGTGTTGTTATTAGTTCGTGCTTTGAGTTTCCTTATTGAGGTTACCTTCTTGCTGTTTACGTGTAAATGATATTTACAACATTTGTGTAAAATCAGAGATTTTGAGCAATTACTATGAGATCGTTTAGTGAGGAATGTGTTGTTATTAGTTCGTGCTTTGAGTTTCCTTATTGAGGTTACCTTCTTGCTGTTTACGTGTAAATGATATTTACAACATTTGTGTAAAATCAGAGATTTTGAGCAATTACTATGAGATCGTTTAGTGAGGAATGTGTTGTTATTAGTTCGTGCTTTGAGTTTCCTTATTGAGGTTACCTTCTTGCTGTTTACGTGTAAATGATATTTACAACATTTGTGTAAAATCAGAGATTTTGAGCAATTACTATGAGATCGTTTAGTGAGGAATGTGTTGTTATTAGTTCGTGCTTTGAGTTTCCTTATTGAGGTTACCTTCTTGCTGTTTACGTGTAAATGATATTTACAACATTTGTGTAAAATCAGAGATTTTGAGCAATTACTATGAGATCGTTTAGTGAGGAATGTGTTGTTATTAGTTCGTGCTTTGAGTTTCCTTATTGAGGTTACCTTCTTGCTGTTTACGTGTAAATGATATTTACAACATTTGTGTAAAATCAGAGATTTTGAGCAATTACTATGAGATCGTTTAGTGGGGAATGTGTTGTTATTAGTTCGTGCTTTGAGTTTCCTTATTGAGGTTACCTTCTTGCTGTTTACGTGTAAATGATATTTACAACATTTGTGTAAAATCAGAGATTTTGAGCAATTACTATGAGATCGTTTAGTGAGGAATGTGTTGTTATTAGTTCGTGCTTTGAGTTTCCTTATTGAGGTTACCTTCTTGCTGTTTACGTGTAAATGATATTTACAACATTTGTGTAAAATCAGAGATTTTGAGCAATTACTATGAGATCGTTTAGTGAGGAATGTGCTGTTATTAGTTCGTGCTTTGAGTTTCCTTATTGAGGTTACCTTCTTGCTGTTTACGTGTAAATGATATTTACAACATTTGTGTAAAATCAGAGATTTTGAGCAATTACTATGAGATCGTTTAGTGAGGAATGTGTTGTTATTAGTTCGTGCTTTGAGTTTCCTTATTGAGGTTACCTTCTTGCTGTTTACGTGTAAATGATATTTACAACATTTGTGTAAAATCAGAGATTTTGAGCAATTACTATGAGATCGTTTAGTGAGGAATGTGCTGTTATTAGTTCGTGCTTTGAGTTTCCTTATTGAGGTTACCTTCTTGCTGTTTACGTGTAAATGATATTTACAACATTTGTGTAAAATCAGAGATTTTGAGCAATTACTATGAGATCGTTTAGTGAGGAATGTGCTGTTATTAGTTCGTGCTTTGAGTTTCCTTATTGAGGTTACCTTCTTGCTGTTTACGTGTAAATGATATTTACAACATTTGTGTAAAATCAGAGATTTTGAGCAATTACTATGAGATCGTTTAGTGAGGAATGTGTTGTTATTAGTTCGTGCTTTGAGTTTCCTTATTGAGGTTACCTTCTTGCTGTTTACGTGTAAATGATATTTACAACATTTGTGTAAAATCAGAGATTTTGAGCAATTACTATGAGATCGTTTAGTGAGGAATGTGTTGTTATTAGTTCGTGCTTTGAGTTTCCTTATTGAGGTTACCTTCTTGCTGTTTACGTGTAAATGATATTTACAACATTTGTGTAAAATCAGAGATTTTGAGCAATTACTATGAGATCGTTTAGTGAGGAATGTGTTGTTATTAGTTCGTGCTTTGAGTTTCCTTATTGAGGTTACCTTCTTGCTGTTTACGTGTAAATGATATTTACAACATTTGTGTAAAATCAGAGATTTTGAGCAATTACTATGAGATCGTTTAGTGAGGAATGTGTTGTTATTAGTTCGTGCTTTGAGTTTCCTTATTGAGGTTACCTTCTTGCTGTTTACGTGTAAATGATATTTTAATATCGCATCTGGCAATTTATAATTAAAAATGGTTCCTTATTTTGCGTCGATCACAAACAATCTGCTGGTGGAATCAGCAGCGGAATCAATCAATAATACATTTGCTCTGATGCGATACCAATTTCAAAACAAAAGGGCGCCTTTTTTCATATAATAGATAATTCACCTTTATAACCGTTTTATTTCAATCTCTCAAAAAGTTCATCTCAACGATAGAACTTTTTCTCTCAAAAAGTGGTAAAATTTTTACCTGGTCGGATCTTTCAAAAAGTTTCTTGTTGTAAAATATTTCGTGCCGATTTTAATAGACCCCGATTCCTATGCCAAATTGAAGGCTAAACTGGAATCGAAAAGTCGATATCGCCAAATAAGCATTGAATTTTTTATTTTAAAACAGAATTATTATTTTTGAGCAAAAAAAAATAAGTGATTAGCGCCAAGCCAGCAAACCACTAAACTTTATCAATGAAAATACTCCACAAGTTCAATCATTTCAATTTTCTGCTATAACCCAACTTCAATATTCAATTTTGAAATAACATTAATTTCTCGAGTGATGCTCCAAAATAATCCAAAATTAGTCGATAAAGCAATAGAAAGCCTACTAATTATGATGATTCCACGCATTTCTAGTCTTTTTATGTAGTTTTTACTCTCTTTATTTTCAATCAATTAACATAATAGGAATTAAATGAAAAAAAATTAAGCTTTTCTACTATTTTTAATAAAGAAAACTCAATTAAACTATACAATAAGCATTCGAAAGGCTTTCAATTGATACAATTACATAATTAATTTCAATCATTCTACCACAACTACTTCATTTTTCTTCAATACAATGCAAAAATCGATGCATGTCTCATTAAAAGAAGTTATACTCACCAAAATAAGTGATGAAGAAAGAAGAAGTTGGTGTTTATTATTACTGGCTACATCTTAAATCGAAACTTTTTGAATAAAAATTATATAATTTTCAAACTTTTTGAGATCATCAAAATCTCGATATCATTATATTCACTTTTTGATAAGCATTTTTCAGAGAGTTCTTAATTTTTGTTTGATTGAAAAAAATAATTGCCTCAAAATCGATATCCTGTTTTTGATTCCAGTTTAGCAATAATAAAATAAAAAAAAATTGTTCGAATGAGAGGCATGTCAACCAAAATTCTACTCGATAAATTTTTTTTTGAAAATGATAATATAAGATTTAAATGACGCATATTAAAACTTTTCTTCTTGAGAAAACGAAAACTTCTATACAGTTTTTAGTTTTCATTCAAATCATCATTTTGGACTCAATATCTTCAATTCAAAAAGTAGAAGTATTCAAATTTGATATTGAAAAATGAATACTCTTTCATTTTTGATAAAGAGCATAATAAGGTAAAGTATTCAATTTTAAATCTTTCAAAAAGTGATTGAAAGAATGAGTATTTTATAACTAATATCATGATTAAAAGAAATCTTGATTGGAGCAATGTTGATAAAAACAATAATTTATAATATTTCGTGTTTGCTTGCTCTTAAATATTTCCAAGAATGAAGATATGATAAGGAACATTCATTAGATCAATAGGCACAAGTTGGAAAAAAAGGCTGATCAACTAGTTTTATTTTGAAATCTTATTATGAAATAAATAAAAAAATCTGGAATTGTGACGTTGGACTTCTTTTTATTGCTAATTGCTTTTTTTGAGTACTTTATTTTTTATACTCTTCAGAAATCTCTTTTTTTCTCACAATTTTTTTCAATTAAAAATAATTTACAACTATCAAACAACTCAGAAAATCATTATCAATTTTCTTAGACTTCTAAACTTGATTTTTTAATCTAAACTATTCAAATTTGAGAATATTATTTACGGTTTTTATCAAAACTAAATATAAACAAAAATAAAATTAAACTTTTTGAAAAAATTCTCTCAAAAAATATAAATTTTTTTTTCTCAATTGAAATTTGAAATAATTTTTTTTTAATTTAAATGATCAACACAGGACCTCTTTCGGAAAATGAAAAAATTGAAATTATAGGAAATGACTATACGGTAATAGCTGGACATTAATTGGACAATTAACAAATAGAAATCCCAACACAGTCTAAAGTTTTTACAACTCATAAGTACAGTATCAAACTCTCTCACCGCCAAGAGGAAGAATTATATATCAGGAATATAATTTGAAAGAAGTAAAAGCTGTTCATAACCAGTATAGAATTAATCTTTGTTTTTTTCCATATCCTTTTACTGGTCAAATAAGGCCAATTGAATTACCTTCAATGATCAGTTTTTCATAAGAAGAAAAATTTAACGATCATGATTTCAATGAAAAGGATAAATAAACGATTAAGTTTTGAATATTTTAGGTTTTTTATATTCAATTTTGAATGATATGGGGAGAAATTTTAATTCAATTTTATATCATGGATTGATAATTTTATTTGAAATAAACTTATCAATTTTTTTTTCTTTTTCAAAAAATTAAAATATATTTTTTTTTATATTGAACGTCAACTTAATCTTTATATTTAGGGAATATATTTATTTCTTTATATTTTATATTATATAATAGTATTTAAAGTCATCCTGCATTTTTCATACCTAACTATACTCTTTTGATAAGTTCAAGATTGAATACCATTTCAATTTGAGAGAATCTTTATTGAATAGCTTTTCAATTTGAGAGAGATTAATTGAATGTTCTTTCAATTTGAGAAGAACAAATAAGTCTTATTTATAACTTGAAAATTGAATTAATAAAAATTTATTTTATGATATAAATATACTTTAATATTAATTATGAATTTATAAAAGTAATTTAATTTTGCCTGCCACAAAAATATAAATATAAATATTTAAAAATATTTTATTTTGTTTTTACAAAGTAGGTAAATTCATTATTTGATTCATAATAAAGAAGGGTATAATTTTTATTAATCAAAAACATAGATTTCTGTTCTAATATTCTCAAATATTTATTTGAAATATAATTATATGAAAAAGTTCGATCGGTATATATTAAAAATGATTTATTTTAAAATTTTTTTTATATAATTTTAAAGTAAAATGAAATGAATTTATCATAAGTTCTATAAATCATCTAAAAATTATATTTTGAGCACTAATTATATTTTATTTTTTCAATGAACAATCAATTGAATTGAAAGTATAATATTATTGTATATTGAAACATAATAAGGAAAATCCAAATAAAATTATTAAATTGGTTGTTTTATATTGATTAAAAAATTAAATATGATTAATATCATAGTTATATGAAAAATAGTATTTTTAAAAACTTTTTGAATAAAAATTTTCAAAGATGCAAAATATTCAAATTTTAAAATCAAAATTTATTCATGTTTAGTTCTATTTCTATAATTATTAGTATATATATATGTTCATGACCATGTTAAATATGTTATTAAGCACCAATATTATATATTTATAATATCCTTTTTCATTTATTCATTAATCATTTAAAAAACGTTTTTTAAACTCAACCACAGTTCTGTGAAATAGAACAATTCAAGTTTATTCAACCAGTTTACTTATTTATAACCTTTTATATTGTGTTTTTATCAAAAGTTTGAAGAAGCATGCCGAAAATTATTATACTTATTAAGTTTAATAATGGGATTTTTTTTATAATTCAATTAGTTATTAAATAAAAGATAAGAAAACCTTGATTTCCCCTACCTCAATTCCTAGGAACGAAATTTCATTTTGAGTCACAGCTTTAAATAGGCTCAAATAATATTGAAATGGAATTACTACTTTTTAAAATATTTTAAAAAGTAGTAATTCCATTTCAATATTATTTTAATATTATATTATTAAATAAAAAATATGTAAACAATTAAAAATATTAATAATATTTAGTATTTAATAAGATAACAATATATTTGAAAAAGTTTTTTTCCTATTATTACTTTTCAATTATTTATTTCTCGCAGCTCTGAAAAAAAAACGATCATATTTTTAATGATTGAATTTTTCAATGATTAAATCAATTGATTTAATTGAAAATTTTCCCGATTCTTACCAAAAACATTAGGAGACAAAAAACGAAAAAAACAATGCTCTATACAATATACATCTAAATAAACTGGATTCGATAATTTGGACCAGACAAATAACCTATCAAATTTATATAAAAAACAATGGATGAATCTTGAAAGCTAACCAAAGCCATTATCATACTTTTTTCGAAAAAGATTATACAACTCAAATCCGTAATGTTTAAACGTAGAAACCGGAAGAGCTGAGAAGTAATTAAGCGTTTCGAATTACATGAAGAATTTCTTATTCCAAAAAAGAGGCATATCTTTCAAAATTAGGCCAAAAATACGTCAATAAAATGAGAAACTTACGGCAGAAAATATATGTATGCTTGAAAATAGGGAAGCAAAAATTAATTTTTAAAAAAATTTTATTTTTAAAAAGCAACTTTTTCATAATATTTTTTTTAATCAGACCATTTTTGAGAGGAAATCGTTTGTAATTTCTGAAGAAGGAAAAATAAAATTTTAAAATTGAATGCAAAAAGTTATATGTAACATTGAAATAATCTAGTTTATTTGAGAAATAAAAGTGCTTAGGCCTTATTTAAATTAAAAAAAGCCCCATTCATCTTCTAATAAAATGTGTCCATTATCTCCTTTATTATCCAGAAGTTCATTTGTAAAATCAAAAATGTTTGGTGTTTTCTCTTTTAATTCAATATCTAGATTTAAAGAGAATTTTCGAATTTCTTCATTATTATTGTTATTTTGATCTGTTGCTGATGATGAATGTTCAAAAGGTTCTTCTTCTTCATTTATAAGTTCAAATTCACCAAGATCTATTTCAAGTCTTGACTCATTTTCATCATCTTTAGTATTTTCTATATCATTTGCATCATCTATAAGATCAATTTCGTCATCATTTTCCAAATTGAGTTTATCATTTTTCCGAAGAAAATAATGCCAACGATTTTTAATAGAATTAGAACTCCGAATTGGAAAATATGTTTGTATAATAGACCATTTTGATCCAAATTTTTTATAAAGCTTCAGAAGTAATTTATCTTCTTCATTAGACCATTCACCTTGGAAATAACCTGGAATGAGATAGTTTGAATATCTATCTCGGCATTGTTTAGCAGTCCTTCCTTCTAAAAGAGAAGCAATAATTGACCAATTTTTGGTTCCAAAAGTATTAACTAATTCTTTTATTTTTTCATCTTCTTCTTTAGTAAAGTGGGATCTTATATTTCTCTTATTCTTACTAGAGTTTGATGAAATGGTTGAATCTGAGTCATTATTTTTTTTATTTTTATAAAAATCATCAATTATTAAATCTAGCATCTCATCATTAAACTTTTTTATTTGTGATTTATAATTTGTTTTCATTGTTTTCTGAATCAAATTGTCATTCATTTGTTGAATTTGATCAAATTTATTTTGAAGATCATTACAGAATGATTGTGGTGGGATCATCAAATTTATATTATTTGCATTGGTAAAAAGTGGGCATGGAATATTATAGTTTGTTATTGGGACATTAAATGTTGGAATTGCAACAGCAACTGGAATTGACACAAATTGGTTAGTGTTTTTGGTAAATTGGATGATTTCAGTAGAATATGTACCAAATGGGAACATCTTTAATTCGTGATAGTTTTTTTTTTGGCCTGAAGTCAAAAAAAAGTGATATCAATTAACCAAGATGGAGTTAATGAATTTAATTTAATTTATACAAATTATTGAATTAATAAATTAATCAGAGTAACACAAATTTAATATATTTTTATTTTTTTGATACTATTGTTTATTAAATTTATTATTGATTATAATTATTTTTATTTGGTTATAATATTTAAATAATGAATAATTTTCTATAAAATTATTTTAGAAGCAAAGATATTTTGTTGGAGAAAATGGTTATGTGAAATTATTCTGAATCTGAAGCAGCCTATCGTACATTTGAATATTTTGAAATTGATTATTTTTTATACATCCACTGAAAGTTTTGAATTAAAAAGCATTTTATTTTATTTTAAAAAAGGTCGTACAACAGAATTTTAACAGTAAAACTCAATGATTGGTTTGTTTAAACTAATTATATTTTATTATTATAATAATAATCAGTTTTATAAATATTTGCATCGTACAAAATTCAAATTAAAATAAAAACTAAAAGGATATAAGTATATATTAAATTTTCTTCAGAAAATAAATTTGAGTATTTTATCTCAATTTATTTTAATTATTTTTGATAAGAATTTTATTACTCTTTCTAAAAATTTAGAATAGGGATAACTTTTTATATAATTTATTCTAATCATTAATTCTTTTGATATCTTTTTATATGCTTTTAAAACATTAAGTGTTATATAAAAATAGTTATTATTATTGAAAAAAAAATTCATTTTTTAGCTAAAAATACAGAAAAATTGAATTTGTTGAATTATTAAATGATGATTTTAAAAAAATTGGACGTTACAGGAGCCCAATGAAGAATACAATTTTATTTATATGCATTTACTTTCTAATATATTTGAATTTCATTCCAAATCAAATGTCAGTTTTTTCTAAAAATGAAGATTTAGTTGATTGGTTTCATAAATATAAAAAGTCTAATATTTCAATTACTGAAGGATTTCGTCAAAAAGTAAAATATTATTTGTACAACACATAGTATACCCATTCAAATGACATCTATATTTTTTAAATGATGCAAATATATAAGAAATCAAAATATATTGAATTTTAATTAAAGTCTTTATTTCGAGCATTACATTTTATAATATTGGATATAAAATATATAAATTATATATTATAATTATTAAATAAATTATTTATTAAGATAAATATAAATTTATTTAATTTTATTTTTTATTCAATTTAGTTGTACGACCTTTATTTTAAAAAGTTGTATTAATGAACAATTTAATCAAATAATATTTGATAAGATTTTTATCAGATTCAACAGATAAAAAAAAAAAAAAGAATGCAATTGGCATCTTTCTAGAAAAGAGAAAAAGAAAAAAGAAAGAAAAAATATCTATTGTTTTTTTCAGAAAGATTAGATTAACTAATTTTGATGGTTTTAAAAATTTTAATTTATTCAATTTTTTTTTCAATTTATTCAATATTTAAATCCAATACTTTTTCTAATTGTAATTTGGAATGCAATTATTAATACCTACTTTTTAAATACAAAATAAGATTTTTTGTTATTTTTCATATGAACTATATTTGTAAATATAAAAAAAAAGAATGATTAAAATATAGAAAAACCAATAATCTTTGATTTTTATCTATAAATTGTTTATAAAAAGCAGAAAGTCTAAATTAATAATATATTTAAAAAGATGAAGTATATTTATATTAAAAAAAGAAGAAGAAAATTATATATATTTAAAGTAAAATCAAAATTGTTAGATAACTCAATTTTTTTATTTTTTGAGAAATCTCTGAAAAATTTTCTGGGCTATAACTTTTTTTCCTATACAATTCATAAAAAATACGCAAAATTAAATTTTATAAGATTTTTTCTAAGCATTTGAGATTTTTATAATTAACCAGTCTAAATATTTAGATTTTGATTTTTAAAAAAAATTTTTGGATATTATATGATATTATTTTGATTTATAATAATATTATAAATGAAAATGTTTTCATAATTATTTCTATATGTTGTATGTCGAACAATAGCATCGCCAAAGAAATGATATTTTTTATATTTTATTGTAATAATTTTTTTGATAAAATAAGCAAGCTTAATATTTGTTTGAATAGTTGCATCTATATTTTAAATATAAATACTCTTTTTCAAATTTACATTATTTTTATTTGAAAAATTAAATTGTTTTATTATGATCTGTATAATGATATACTATAAGATGAAAAAATAGAAGATGGGCTAAATAAGTAAAATTATAGAAAGAAATACAATGTAAAAAAAAATTTCACAATTTGATATAATAATTTGTTTTACTGTCTTAAAAAAAATTTCAAGAATTTAATAACAAAATTATTTATAAAAAAGTATTCTATGAATATTATGAACTTTGTTTAAATTTGAAAACAATTTTAATGATTGTCATTATTAGGTAAATGAGAAGACAAAAGAATGAAAAATGATTTTTTATAATAAGTTATTATCTTTATTATTATTGTTTGTTTTGATGATTATAACTTACTATACAAAAAAAAAAATATCATATAGATAATTATCTCCATTTGCATTCTTCAATGTAATTATTAGTAAAAAAAAAAAAAAAAAATTAAGAATTTAAAGCAAGCCGTCCAATTATTTATTAAATCATCTAACTTTTAAAGATTATCTCTATATTTTTCTGTTTTAAAAAAAACATAAGAAAACTTTTCGAAAAAATTCAAAAAGCCATTTTGTTATATGTAAGAAAGCAATGCCTTTTAATTAATTGAAAGTGATCCATTCATCATCAAATAGCATATTAGTGTTATTTCCTAAGGCATCAATAATTTCGTTTTCCATTTCAAATAAATTGTCTGTTTCTTCTTTTATTTGAATTTCAACTTTAACTTGTTCATTGTTGGTATTTATTTGGGGATTAAAATCATGATTATCTTCTTCTTCATTGATTTCAAAATCTCCATCACAAATTTTGGATTTTGACATTTTTTCTTTATCATCATTACATTCGTTTATATCTTTTAGTCCAATTTCATCTTTCTTACGAAGGAAGTAATACCAACGATTTTTAATTGAATTAGAACTTCGATTAGGGAAGTACGTTTGAATGATAGACCACTTTGAACCATTTTCACTATATAATTTCTTAAGTAGTTCATCCTCTTCTTTTGACCATTCGCCTTGGAAGAAACCTGGAATTAGATAATTAGAATATCTATCACGGCATTGTTTAGCTGTTCTTCCATCCATAAATAATGCGATAATGGACCAATTTTTGGTTCCAAATTTCTTAACTAATTCTTTAATTTTGTCATCTTCTTCCTTTGTAAAATGAACTCTAGAATTCTTTTTGTTGGATTCAGGTGGAGACTGAAGAATTGATTTTAGATTAACATTTGGAGCACTTGAACTAGGACCAATTTTTTTATTAATATCAGATTTGATAGTTGCACCTAGTTCAGTTTTTGGTGTGTTGGCACCAATCAAATTAATCATCTTTTTGATCAAGTTGTCCTTTAATTGTTCAGGAACCGAGATAGGAGCTGGTTGGCTATTTTCAACCGAAGATTGAGGTGTGATGTAATTTTGGCTATTTAAATTCATCAAGAATGAATATGGTACATTGATACAAGAGCCATAAGGTGAAAGAGATGGAAATGAAACAATTATCGGAAATGAAAAGTTAGCATCGGGTTGGATGTTGTACTGGAATAGAGAATTGTTGTTATTATTGACAGAAAACGTTGGGAATGCAAGCATTGTAAATCTATTTACGAGAAACAAATAAAAAATGATATAAGCAAATATTCTTTCAAAAAGTGGTTTTTCATATCACCGATTTTGTTCTCTGAATATTTGAACCTAAAAAAAAAAAATTTCAAACAGTATTATGTGAGTGAGAGTTTTTGAATTCCATAACTTTTTTTCATATCATTTGATCATATAATATTTATTTTATCAACAAAGGTTTTAGATCATTTACCATTAAATAATGAGATTTAGCCACTAAAAATTAGTAGATTTTTAAAAATTTTTTATATATCAAATTGACGTCTTCATTTAACCTTTTTTTAACTCCCAGAAATAATTAAAAATATATGTAATATCTAAAAATCAACAATTAGAAACAGTTAAAAAAAAGAATTCGCAATAATTAAGAACATTCAAAAAGTTTTTAGCATCTCTTTTCTGAAAATTGAGAGGATGAGTTATAATGGTATTATTTTGGTATAAAAATGATCTTGATTAATAATTTGGTTAAAATATGTGGACTAACCATTATTTTATAAAAAAAATATTGAGATGTTTATAATTTATTTATTTCAAAAATAAAATAAAAATAGATGTGCAACTTTTTGTAAAAACAAAAAAAAACTTTTCAAAACTAGAAAATTAAAATGTATATAAAAAGTTTATCACACAAATAAATTGAATAATTATATTAACTAATCAAAAGCATTCAAAATTTAAAAGTAATTGAAAAATTGATTTGATTATTCTAGGATCAACTCAAATATTGTTAGTCTTTTCTGAAGAACCTTCAAAAAGTGGAAATCATTCAGAAAAAATAATCAAATAAAAATAATAAAAAAATAATCTTTTTATGTTACAAAATTTTTCCCGATTCTTACCGCCAGCCGTGAGGTCTCGACTCGGCTTCGCTTCGCTCAGCCTCGCTCGACGCACGCTAGGCGGTATGTAGTCTCGGTAAAAATTATGTAAAAATATAAAAAGATTTGTTTTTTCAATTATTTTATTTAGATTATTTTTTCTGAATGATTTCCACTTTTTGAAGGTTCTTCAGAAAAGACTAACTATACTTTAGTTGATCCGATTTGTTTGTTTATTTTTTTTTTTTTTTTTTTTTTTTGAAGGGTAATCCGATTTTCCATCGATCCACTTTTTTGAAAAGTGGAGATGTTAAGTACAAAAATTTAAAATCTTAAGAATTATTGAGAGATTTTTTTTTCATTCAAATTTTTTTCATTGAAAAAGTTCATATTAAAATTAAAATATCTTCATAAAAAAAGATAATAATATAAAGAAAAACAGAAATTTAATAAATATAACGCAAATAATAAATAAAAAACGTAAAAACATTATATGAAAAAGATATATATAGATCATCATATTACGATTTCAATCTCTAAGTAACAAAGTCAAGAAAAAAATGAAAAAAAATATAAATTCTAAGTAAAAAGAGAAAAAGTTTATAAAAAAAAAGAAAAATCAATAAATTAAGCATTTTTTGATGTCGCGAGCCATATAAGATGACGAAGTTCATAAACGAACTTCAGACAAAATTTATACTTCGTCTTCATCTGAATCAGTATCTTTTATTCTTCTGAATCTGTATCTTGTATTCTTCTGAATCTGTACCTCATCTTCATCTGTATTTCGTATTCTTCTGAATCTGAACCTCATCTTCACCTGAATCTGTATCTCATCTTCACCTGAATCTGTACCTCATCTTCATCTGAATCTGTACCTTATCTTCATCTGAATCTGTATCTCATCTACATCTGAATCTGTATCTAGTCTTCTTTTGTTTCTGTGCCCCGTCTTCTTGTAATTTCGTATCTCATTTAATTCTGTTTATTAACTTCGTCATCTTTATAAAAATACCGCGAAATATGCTAATTAACGTATCCCGAACTTTTTGAAAAGATGACGATATCAACTTTTTGATGAAAAGTTTTTTGAATGCATTCAAATATTGAATACTTCTCTCAATATTTTTATAAAAATTGAGAGAAAGTTTCATTCAAAAAGTGGATCGATGGTAAAACCGATTTTTCATAATAAAAAAATTTTCAACAAATGTGTATGGAAACTTCCTTGTTTTAAAAAATGGCCATATTATTGATGTTCTATTAGATATTATTATTTTTATTATACATATATAATATTATTTAATCATTTTATTTATAAATATTCTTACGTTAGATAATGATATATTTAAAATAATACGAAAAAATAATTGAATAGAAATTTATTAATTTTCATAGATTTTTTTGAAAATAAAAAAATAATTAAAATTAAATATTTCCTATGTTGACATTTTTTATATTTATATATTTACTGACTTAATATTTGTATTTACTTTTATTGATTTATATTGATATTTATTTTATATAATTATTTTTTTTTTTTGTAAGTGATATTGATAATAAATTAATTAATTATGTAAACTAGTCAAACAATTTTACGAATTTCCCGTATAACTTTTTGTGAGCTAGCGCTCACAAAAAGTTAGGAGGAAAATTCGTAAATCTCTGAATTGAATACACTTTTTGAGTTTTTTCTCTCAAAAAGTGTGCATTCAAGAGATTTATTTTTTCTATCCTCAATTGAAATTGAAAGAGTTAAGTGAAACTCTTTTGAGAGAAATTATTGGGTGATGAAATCAAACGCAAAAGAGAAAAGAAAGAACAAAAACGATTAATTGAAGAAGTAATCTCAAAGAAAACTCCAGCACCAAAACAAGCACCTCCTCCTCCAATACAAGAAGAAGAATATTATGAACCACCAATTCCAAGACAAAGACGAAACAGAATCTTTGATGATATTTATTAACTTTTTTTATTCAAGAAATGATTAATCATGAGGTTTATATGAAAACATCAGCTGAAGTTTGTTCGCAAATTGCGTCATATTTCGATGTTGTAGATAGCTGTATTGCCACTTCTGATACAAACAAACAGTATTCAATTAATCCACAAACATCATATTCGCCTTCACCTCCAATAAAACAAGGGTCATATACAAGTGTTATTATTTCTCCAAATACACACAATACAGCTGACATCTATAATGGTTTTATTCGTGCTGATCTAAAAGTGACAATGAATATAAATGAAAAGATACCAGATTTGAGTGATATTGGCGGTTATCCATTCAATAAAATCTGGTTTGGATTCAAAGATGCAAGAGATGCTATTGAAAAATATGAAATAGTAGCTAACGGAATAACGATATATACACAAAACTTTGGTTGTGAAGAATCGTTCCTAACTGCATGTTGTGCGAATGAAACAACAAAGAGAGCAGATGTATACTCAAAGGCAAGACATAAAGATATATGGAATAATAATTTTGCCACTCGTTGCGGAATAGTAATTAATTGGCCAAACGAAGATTTAACAGCAACATTTACGATTCATTTAAAAATTGATTTACGTAGATTCTTGCCATTATCAAATATAAAATATTTACCAGCTTTTGCAGGAAAACTCGAATTAAGATTATATTTCTCATGTGCTGGTATGCTTTGTTGTCCATGTGGACCATCAAGATCTTTACTTGCTCAACCATCTCTTGCAACTAAATATACTTTTTCTGCGATCACTAATGAATTCACACCTGTTGGCGATGATGTTAAAATATGGACTTCAAGTACATCAGCTAATTCTTCAGGGCAAGCATCAGGAAAGACAGATGGAGCTGAAATACTAGCATCAGAAACACCATATACTATTTATTCTGGTTTACGAAAAT
Organism: Tritrichomonas musculus; assembly: GCA_039105265.1. NCBI lineage: Eukaryota > Parabasalia > Tritrichomonadida > Tritrichomonadidae > Tritrichomonas > Tritrichomonas musculus. The sequence continues at coordinate 3,149,146 of JAPFFF010000015.1, read as the reverse complement.
TCCAAGTCTATGAGTATGAAATCAATGAATGCTCATCAATTATTCCATGTTTTGGCATAAACAATGAGATTTATCAACAATTGGTTCAGCGTTATTCAAATCCACAACATCCACTCACACTTCCAACTCAAACATTGTCATTTTACACCTGCACTCAAGCATTAAAACAAATCCAAGACAAAACAACAGTCACTGTCACTCCAAGATTTGTTGATTCTATCTTTTGTTTGTTCCCTCTTCATCAACGTCATCATACATATTTCAAAAATCCACTTTTTAAACATTTCCAATTGATTTGTGGCGTTTATGGCAATATTCCAGCCAAATCTTTCGGAACAGATGGTGAATATCCAGAATTCATTGAATATAGTCAAAATGCAATGAATATGAATGGTGAACAAACCGGTTTCAATAAAGAGGTTATCGCTTCATTATGTAATGTAAGTAAACCTTTAGCCAATATCACAGGTTTATATCCAAACGATAGGACTTCATTCTTTATCGGTTTTGCGACAGAAACAGATGGGACATATCAACAGGGCCTTACAAGTTTATCACCAATTAACTTCGAAATAATCGTCACACAGGAACATGCACAAATAAAAGATCCAAATGATAAATCAGAGAATTATAAAAAGCATTTTTCTCAAATAGTTGATACGCCACCAATATTAGGTTTATTAGTTGATGCTTCTATTTCGATTTTAGTGCAGCCCAATGGCATGCCCCCACTGGTTCGAATTGGGAATTATGACATTACAACTCCTGAATAAAATAGAATTTTTCTTTACTTAAATGGCTAATGATTATAAATCCCCAAATGCAGAGATTGTTGGAAGAGAAGGAGTAATGTATAATGAGAATACAGAAAAAGTGCGATTTGTCAAAGGCAAACATTATGGTATCTTTTCGAACGATAACACTTATGCTGTCACTTTTAATCCAAAGGTCAATTTACCACCAACGATAGTTCGAGAAAATAAACCTGTACGTCCTCCACCAACTAATCAGCACACAACAAAAGGACTTCATGAACCACCAGTAAGCTTAACTGACGGAAAACATTATATTCACCATGGATATGTGAAAAAACCGCCACTTTTGCCTCCTTACCTGAAAAAGCCAGAAGATTTAGCTCAAATACAAGGATTAGCAGATGAAAATAATAAAGGATCAATAATATATGGACCTAAACACTCAGTTATAATTAAAAATAATATCTATTAAATTAAATTAATTTTTATTAATTAAATTATTTTTTCTTCTTCTTTCTTTTCTTCCTCCTCTTCTTCTTCTTCCATTTCTTTATATCTTTTTTCTGCTTCATTCATTTGAATCCATACATTTATTAGTCTTTTTGTAGCTATTTCTTGGTTTCTCAGTTTGCAGTATCGAACCATCATGAGTGGAATTATCTGTTCTATTTTATAAATCGGGATCTCTTCTGTTTCTTGTTCTAATATAGCTCGGATGTCTTCTATGAGGGGCATGAGCTCTTTTTGGATCTGAGCTAATTCATGGGCATGTTGTTGGAAGGACATTATATAAGTGTGATTTGATTATTCTTTCTAAAGTTTTCTTCTTAAATAAATGGCCGGCTACTTATGATAATTCAGAAGTTAATTGGTCCTTTAAAATTTTAAGGTTTATCTCCAAGACAAATGATCAAGAAGAGAACAAACGCAACTGGTGTTAACGCAAATATAGCATTGGAGCCAACCGCAGCATCGTCATCGACTTCAAATATAAATAATAATATTATTATAAATAAACGAGAAGATGGGAAGGAGGAGATAGTGATAACAAGAGACGTGAATGCTCAAATAGAACCGGAAATCAAAGAAACAGACGCAAAAAGTGTGATTTTAGAAACATATGCTCAAATACTTTTAAATCAGGATAAAGCATTATTAAGCAATTTAATCTCTAAGCATTCTATTATTGTCCCTAAAGAGTGCTTAGAAGAAATCATAAAAGCAATTCTCAAAGTCACAGAAGTCGAAGTACATCTTGATGAAGATATTGGTTGTTGTGCGGGAAAAGCAAACCCAATTCGAAGAATAGAAGCCATTAAAATACTCAAAGAGAACGGCGAAATCATCACTGACTTCAAACAAGTCTATAATAAAGGGTTCTTTAGGATCAATTGTCAAAGGCAACGGAGTGTTATATAATCCAGTCAATAATGCAGCTCTGTGAGATATTGATGTAATTGTTGTTTTCAAACTTGCTGTTATCTTAAATGTTCGTTTATTTTTATCATATTCCCATGCTAATTCACTTTTCTGACTAAAAGTTTGTTCAAGTTGTTTGATAGAATAACGATAGGACTCAGAAAATTCAATTGTATGAACGGTTTTGCCAACTTGATATTTCATATAATCATCTTTTGTGCTTAATAATATGTTTGAATTAGTGTTTATAGAAGACACATAATATTTTACATAGCTGCATTTCCAAGGTATATTCATCGTCAAAGAAACAGTATGATATTTTTGTGAATCACGGCTTTGCATAGAAATTAACATTTATTTATTATTAAATATGTCGATTGGTTTATACTCAATTCAATCAAGTGAGGCTGAGTCATTAAAATCAAATGGAATAGAAATCAAAGTCGAAGAAGATGAGAATGGAAATAAAATTGTTCAAATAGAAGATGAAGATGGTTCTGCAGTTTTCTTCAATAACATTTATAATAAAATAGAAATAGATGCTTATATAACCGCAGGTGCAGGTATAAAACCAGGAGATATAAAAAACTTATATAAGGTCAATATTTATCCAACAGGACAAATCAAGGTGAATGGCAAATTGACCAATGCTTTCACCTTAGAACAGCTTTATAAATGTTTGAATGATAATTCAGATGCTATTCAAAACTCTCTAAATCATTTGAAAATAGACGCAACTTTTGATGTAAACCGTGAAATTTCAGACTTAACATTGAAAGGATTAGATTTTGATCTAAAGAATAAATATTATATCTCAACAGAAAACAATTCAATAAAGACATATAATCAATTAATAAGAGTACTCAATCAGTTTATTAAACATTCAAGGGCTATGACGGTTATCAGCCCAGATAATAAACTATTGAAAATGCTCCCCCTTAAAAAAGAGGATGGTGCTCAACTTTGAGATTATTGGGAGGATAAACGATGCTATTATGAAAAAGAAAAAGTAGCCACAATTAATGAGATTATTTAATCATTGAATATCACTCTTGAAAATTTTTATAATTGGATGAAAACATTCAATAATTTGAAAGATTTCGGTTTTGACAGTTCATCAAATATTAAACCAGATGGAAAAGCAAAAGTGATAACGTATGAAGAAACCGAAAAAGAATCAGAACCATGGTATGGATCATTTTTGACCAAAAATAGAATGAAACCCAAAGACGAACCTATCACAAATTTTGACCAAATGGTCAATGCAATCAATACAAACACAGAAACAATATCTCAAATGCATGAAGATATTATGGAAGGCTTAAATAATCATGAAGTGACAGTATATAATGAAGCCAAAGATGAAATAGAGACAAAAACTTTAAAAACAAAAACAGTGAACGATAAAGGTGAAATCGAATATGATAATATAGCCAATGTTTTTGAAAAATTGAAGAAGGCCGATAAACAGAATCAGAATTTTTTCCGTCATATCATGGAGAATTTTAATAAAACTGCTTTGAAAAATATATATAATAATTTTAAACAGACTGTGTTTGGTAAAGATGGAGAAACATATCAGAAGACATATATAGCACATTTTGATGATGATGTTGCTGGTGATAAACATTTTGCCATTGTCGAAAATTTTGTCGACTTTTTGAAACAATACTTTTCAAATACAAGCAGTTTTGAAGACTGGAAAGAATGGATAGGCAAAAATATAAATAAACAGAAAATGATGGAGGCTCTTGATAAAATTCAGATACCATTTCATAAATTAGATGGAGAAATAGAAAATAGAGAATATCGTTTTATGTTTGATGGAGAGGATATTGTTGATATTGAAAATCCAGTTGATATAGGCAAGTTCATGGATTGGCTCAAAGAGATAATTCAAAATAGTAAATATACAGCTCCAATACAAACATTTTTAGATAACAACTTTTCCAAAGAAAAATTTATTGAAATATTTAACGGTACAGTTCAATTAATATGGGATAAATCCACAAAAAAAATTATTCATGCTGTTTATCAATTTGTCAATCATCCAATAGAAACGACGGGTGATATCGTTATTGAAGTGAATAGTGCTTATGAATTTTTGAAATAATATTATGAAAACCAAACAGAGCTTATGAAAAGTATCCTTACTGTTATTTTGGTTCTTCTTGGTTCAGGAATTATGGGCATGGTAATCACAAGTGCATTCAAAAAGATTCGTGCCAAAAAAATTGAAAATGGACGTTTAGCATTAAGCACGAGCAATTTTGAAGGAGGGCAATTGTTGGATATTAATAATGTCATTATTATAGATGGAAATGGAAATGATAATAATGATGATGATAATAATGATGACGATATGAGAGACCCTAGTTTTCAGGGATGGATCGATACAACAAATAGAAATATTCGAAATATTATTCAGCAACATAATGTTTTAGAAGGAAGAGTCTCAAATATAAGAGAATGCAATTGTAATGATAATAATAATAATAATCAAAGATTTTTTGGCCAAATTTCTCAACAACAACATCTTGACATTCAACAATTAATTCAAAAGCAAAATCATTTAATAATTGATAATAGTGTCGGCTCTTTTGTTAATGCGATGTTTCAACCAGAAATATATCAAGAAGCAGCAACTCAAGTGACCACAACGATAAAAAGACGACGAAAAAAGAAAGAAAAAGTGAATGTAATTGACACATCACATGATCGTTCTTTTCAAAGAGATGAAAATTATGTTTTTGACATATTAACTGATCATTGGGTTCTTCATAATAATTCTAATTTTCAATCTGGTTGGCGAACAAATCTTAATGCACAAAATATGCCACGCAATTTTATCATTGACACTTTTCATGGTGAATGGGTTGCTATCGGTGCAGAAAATGGTATTCAAGAATCAAATGCAGATTGGAGAACGAATCCTAGTTCAGCATTAGCAACCTTTCTGTTGCCATCTCAAATAAATGGTGGTGTTTTTCGTTGGAGTGATAGATATGATCAATGGATATTTCATGCAAATTATAACTCATATACAAATCAAGATCAAAGTGAAAGATTAGAATGGCAAAGAGATCAAAGACAACATTTTGGTGATAATTATGTTTGGAATGTTTTTGATCAAGAATGGCAAGAACATGGACAGAATTTTGAAGCTGGATGGAGAACCAATCATGAATTTGTTCCTCCTGATAACTATGTATGGGATGATTATTTAGAAGAGTGGGTGATGTTATCATATAGAAATAGAGGTTTTGACAGAAATTGGAGAAATAGCTATTCAGAGAAAGTGTCAGTTATGGTTGAATTATTGAATCAAGGCCGATTTTTAGGAAAAGGCCAAATTGTTCAATATGGAGGTGAATGGGTTTGGCGCCATCATGTAGACCCCGTTGATGATATTAAATTATTATCAGATGAAATAGCAGATATTAATATTAATAATAATTTGCCAGCAAATATTTCAGGAGTGAATTCAGTAAATGAATTATTAGAAAGCTATGATATCAATATTTTGAAAGAAGATGGCCGAACAATTGATGAGAAAAAACCGGTTTTAGGCAATTTCAATATATTAGCAAATTTGAATGTAAATGGATTAATAAACGGTGTTGATATTGAAAAATTAGCTACGTCATCAGATAAGACAGATTCACTTTTTAATATAAAATTTGGAGTTTCAGAATTCAATGTGAAAAATGAAAACGTTGAAGGGGATACAAAAACAATCAATAATGTAAATTATAATATATTGAAAATTAAAATAAATGATGATGATATTGAACAAAAATTGAAAGCTTTCAATGGGAATATATTCAAAATAATTCTCAGAAAAGATGTTGTTTATGACACAGAAGGACGATATATCAAAGAATTTTTCATAAGCGTTCATGATAATCATATTCAATGTCCGATAATAGCTTATGATGAAGAATCGAAAAGATATACAAATAAATGTTCTGAAGATAGCTCTCAATTTTTCATAGCTTTTGATGAGCGTCTCAATATTGTGCCATATACGTTATGGATGAACGGTGATTTGAGTATAATGAATCAAACAAGTCAGGATTTAATTGAATCGAATAAACCAGTTTTTAAGTGCAAAATAATTGAAGCAGATAATGCTCTCAAATTACACAAAAGTGACGTTCATTATTTCTATAAGCCTTCAATTATTTCAGATGATAATGATTATTATAAAATGATTTTTGAAGTACCCTCAGATTATACAATACCACCGCATTTACAATTTAAAATTCAAAGAATATTGTTTTGGAAATAAATGGGACTTAATATGGGATGGAACTAAATGGGATGGCAAAAATATCCAAGGCAAATCAAATGGAAAAATAATAAATAAATGCAATACAAGAGCAAAAAAAGATGCTTATGATGCTATTGGTGCATGTGTTATGATGAAGAATGATGACTGGAATAAAAAATTCTTTACTGATAATATATGGTATACAAATGTTAATGAAAAGAATTTAATGCAAGCATTTATCAGAAGACCTGTTAGAGGAGAAGGATGGGAAAAAGATGGCAAAATTGAATTGAAAGTGAAATTTAATGATGGCACTTTGAAAAATGGAAATGAAATAGGTGTTGATTGGGGAAACACAAATTTCAGTCATTCAGTTGAAGGCTATGATCTTTATGCAATTGAAATATTAATATATAATTATTCGAAACGAACTTTTGAGGTGAAAAACATTGAGGAAATTTTCTTGGATATCTATTCACCAAATTCAGATATAGCAAATCGAATGTCATTTCGCCTTGAGGGAGTTCACCATGTTGAAAGGAACGATACAGCTTATTGCGATACTATCGGTGTTCTCGATACAATTGAAAAAATCTCTTATCGTTATGAAGATTCAAAAATTGATGCAAGTCATAGAAATATTGAATTATATCTGAAAAAGGATTTGGTGGATCCAGTAGATGAGGTCAATTGGGATGGAATTATGAATCCTTTCAAATATATTATTCAGCAACAATTTTATGAAATAACACCAAATCCAAATGCAGCAACCACACTTTATACAGATTATAATATCACAAGTTCTAAAATCATAACCGCCGATAACATCACGACGATGAGAAGTGATTTAAATTTAGTGACAAATAATTTGGATGTCGTATCGTACGATTTGAATGAAATGAGTCATAGAGTTAACGTACTTGATTCAGAAATGGTTCAAGTCAAAAACATAACTCAACATTTAGAGAATGACGTTAAGCATTTAAGAATTGTCTCATATACAGCCCTAGCTTTTGGTATAGCAGGCACAGTAGGGAGTGCAGCATCTATCGGCATGCAACTTTTTCCACATGGTATCCAAATTTTAAAAGCAGCTTTTTCTAGCTTTTTCAGAGGTTTACAAATGAGATTAAGAGTTGCAGGTCAACCATATTGGCAAGTTATGAGAGTATGGCCTGGAATGGAACTAAGGAGCATAACCACCGATATTTCACCTGTTATTAATTGGAGTAATTCAGAATATACAAATTTAGACGATATCCCTTATACTGAAGAAGATCATAATCCAGAAGAATATAGTTTATCGGTTTCAGCCTCTTATGAATTATGTAATCAATTCAGAGAAACATTGAAACCTATTTTCAAATTATTGGCCTTAAAGGTGGATGAAATAGCCAATGAATTTGAAAATAATGATTTTATTTCAAAAAGTGATTTGAAAAGAGACGATACAATTGACATTAATGGCAAATTAATTGATGGCAAAATACATTTAGAAGCTGAGGATATAATAAGTGAAGGAATTATCAAAGTCAGGATTATGATCATGAAAGTAAGCGAATATAATGATATAGACTATGAAGAGAGTTATCCAATAATTCATATATCAAATGGAGAGATATCGAACTATGAGGGCACAGAGAACTTTCCAACTGCATCTCTCCAAGACAAAACTATAATTATTGATAACCCAAAGAGACATAGAATTAGTGCAATCAGCATCAAAGAGAACACAGCGATAAGAAGTATGAAATATTCTGTAAATGATATAGCATATATGAGTGACATTGATGCGCTTAATAAAAAGATTGATCAAATAGAAGAAAACTCACATACAAACGATGAAAACATAGCAAAAATAATGAATACTTATCCTACTGTTGATGAAACAAATGAGGCTTTAGATGTGCTCAAAGGCAGAATTGAGACATTGGAGGCTGAAAATACCACATTAAAGGCTACGATAGCCGCTTTTGAAGCTAGGATAGCTGCTTTCGAAGGCAAATCAGATCCAGATTTATCCATATATGCATTAAAAGATGACATACCAGATATGAATAATTTGATAAAACTGGCAAAAGTTAATTATACCTTTGATAACAAATCTGAAGGAATAATTCGATATAATTTAGAAAAAGCACTTGACAATTATGAAGCAACAATTTATCTTTCTTATCCTGAAACTAAAAATAATATTGTGACTCAGAAAGAAATCAAAGTCAATGTTTCATTTAATTCTGCAAATTCGCCTTCATCGGAATATCAATGTGAACCAACAGAAATTTATTTAAATAATATACGTTTTCCGTTAGACAAAACAACTTTCAATGTTATTTCTATTGCTCAATCAATAGTTTTCAACAGTTCATTTTTCAAAAATGGAATTTCAAATTCTGAAAATCCAAAATGTGAAATATTTACAAGAACACCATATGCTACCCTATTGGATATAGCATAAACTTTAAAATGGTTATGTTTTTTTTGTTCAAAGTTCCCTAGTGATATCGGTCGGCGCAGTTAGGTCTGGGCGACCGTTAAGGGCGCACAGCCTAACGTATACTACTAATGGTATAGATATAAAAAATTAAAGAGAAAATGTTGTAGATTTATTTTAACATTAGTTGATAGTAATAAAATAAAAAATTTGATAAAGATTGTAATAAGAATTAGTAAATTGTTATATCTATATATATTCCTGATTATTCCCTATATATTTTAATATTTTAGGTAATCATTAATATATATGTATAGTGAATGTAATATTAAATGATTTATTTTGTATATTATTAAGAAAAATGTAAGCTGCCAGCTTACTTCGTCTTTAACATAAAGATTATAGTTTTTGTCATAATCGATTCCAATTTTATTCAAATATTTTCTAATTAACTTCTTATATTTAAAATCATTTATTTTTTTTAATTTTTTTGTTATAATGCTTTTTGCTTGATTTAAATCTTTTTGTGAACAACTTTTAACGAGCAAACTGATTTCATATGAAAGTGGCTTTGTTTTTAAACTGCAGAGGAAATGCCTCAAACAAAAAAATGAATTATTCCATAATCATTACAAAATTCATTCAATGCTGAACCTAAATCACTTTCAGCTGGAACCTCAGATAAGTCGACTCCAGTTTTTATTCTTAAGGTTGTATAAAAAATATCATATAATTCTTTTGTTTCATTTTCTCCAAAACTGAATCTTAAAGGTATTCCTAAGTTGAAAGAACTGATCATTGTTATTGATATTTTATAATTAGGCATTAAACTGAAAGTAGTATCAAGTAAAGCTCCATTTATTTTTTCAAGATTATTAAAGTACAATGATTGAGCGGTTGGCATCAAATAACCCATTAATTATATAATTTTATGAATCTTCATATGTAATTTGCGTCTTTTTTTCTGCTTTGTTTTCCTTAGAATATTTAATAATAAATAACCTTTAATTTTTTTTTAACGATTCTATATCTCTAATACAATTTGATTTTATATTAACAAATAATTCACGATATTCGCGAATTGGACATGTATCTTCATCCGAATTCTTTTGAATCAATGATATTTTTCTAGCAAAAAAATCGAAAACAAAAGAAAAATCGCCCAATAAATGAAATTTTAGTGGATTATGATCAAAAAGACTTTTTGTGCTATTTTTAATTGGATTAAAAGAAATTTGATAATAGATATGCGTTTTTTCTTTTTCTTTTTTGCTAAATTTTTCCCCTTTTCTTTGATTTGATTTCAAATTGATAGTTAATCTTTCCCACAAGCCACATTTGAGAAAATTTAAAGTTGTGAACACGGAAATTGAATTGTTTTTATTAATTTGGATTTGAATTTTGTAATCCCTCCTTGATTTATGCATGAATCTAAATTCAATTATTTCATTTTCTTTTTGTTTTTTATTGGACAAAATGCATGAATTCTGTGGATTTTTGGTAAAATATATAAGTTCGTTAAGAAATGATGGCAAGATTGTATAATTCCATGGAATTTGATTTTCAGGGAAGATTTGATAATAAATTTTCGGTTTTGGACTGGAAAAAAACATCTAGTATTATATGAATATTTAATCCCAGATAATTATCTAAATATAATTCATAAAATATATATGTATATATATTTTTATCTTAAAATGAACATCAATATACTATATTATTTATTTTAAAATATTTTAAAATCACAAATCCTTATTATAAAAAAAGATAAATCTGTTTGAAATTTCGAGATCTCGCTAACTGATATCAAAAAGTTAGCAAAAACATTGTCGATGATAACTGTTATTTCCATAGCAGGTCTATCAATTGAGAGAGTTCATACTTCAACTTATTCATATCATTTGTAGGGAATAGTTCTGTTAGTTCTATCATTTATATAGAATAAAAAAATACATAGTAAACACATTGTCAATTCACTTCTTCACTAATTTATATAACTAGCTCATCTTGAGATTAGTTGTAACATATCATATCTTAACTTCCTATCCAACTGGATTTGTCTAAGCATTTATTCCATAATACCATAAATCTACTAAGATCTACTATAGCCAGCATTTATCTTATATTTATTTTTCAAAAGATTGTAGAAATAAAAAGAAAAGCTTATATTAAATCCAAAAAATATGAATACAAATAAGAATGAAAATCTTAATGATGAAGCTTTTATGCCAGACAGTGATGATAGTGAAGATGGAATATTATAATTGGTAAATATAGAAGAAAAAAATGAAGAAGACCAAAATCCTAGAAAAAAAGTTATTAAGAAGCAACCAATATCAAGTTTTATTCAAAAAGGTTTTGATAAACTTCCAGAATATACTAAAAAAAATTTAACACAAACTTTGATACAAAATTAGCATACAAAGAACAATTTGAAGTTACCATAAAATTGATTTCAAACGAAACTGTAGGACCAATGACCATAGGAAAATTGTTTGGATTAAACAAAGGGTCAATTGCCTCATATAAAAAAGGATTAATGTTCAACGAAGACCATTTCCAGGTCGCCCAAAAACTTTTACAAACGAGGAATTTGAACAATTAGTTCAAAAAATTAAAATTCTTTATGAGGAAAAAAAATCACCTTTGTTAGATACTTTAATTGATATGATATATAATGAATTAAATTTTTTTATTAAAAAAGATAATTTATACAGAATTATCTAAAATTCAAAAACGGTCAAAAAGATAAATGTGCCAATAATGGACCCAATTCAATCCGATGTTTCAATAGAAGAAATTCAGAATTATTATAAAAAATTAAAGGGGAACTTTTTTTAGCCCCCTAAAAATAAAACGAAGAATTCTAAAAAAACATCAATAATTCTTGATGATTATCTTATTACGATAAACAATTTAATGATAGATAGAATAAAAAGGTAAAGAATCATTAACTCATACTGGAAATTATAAAATATCACAAGAAAAGCCATTAGGCTGGGGTTAATATTAACATGAATAAATTATTAAATTTCATATTCATTATAAAAATATGAAAGATTAATGTTTGGTTTAAGTTTAAGATCATTTTGGGCAAAAAGAAAATGCTGCTGCGTTAAATAATTTAATTAAATTGATCCAAAATAAGAATTAGTATGTTTCACTTATTACCAAAATTTTTGTGAGAATATTAGGTTGTTATAGAAACTTTTTGAAAATACTCTGACCATATAAACTATCAAAATAATATAAAAAATCGTTTAGTAAAAACAAAATAAAGTCGTTTAGTTTTTTTTCATGAACAACAAAAATGATTAAAAATAGAGAAATTCTTTGGTGAATAAAATAATAAACGATATTCGAAAATAATTACACATATATAACCAAAAACGCAAAAAAATTTTAGAATATATAATCTTTAATTAAACTAAACATTATATATAGAGAAAATATTATGAATAAAACCTTTAATCATTTTATTTCTATCAAATTCAAGAGATTAAATGCCCTTTTTTACCAATAAATAGAGATAAATAATAATATCTTTTTATATTTTCAATCAATTCTATTTATTTATTTAGTAATATGCATATATGAGCAACAAAAAAAATATTTTGGGAAATACTTGTGAAATGATAAGTCTATGGAATGAAAAATACTTATGAATAAAAAAATTTGGGGGCTAAAATACAACTTTCATTAAAAAAATAAACTAAAAATCATTTAGCCCCAAAAAGAAATGTGATATGAAAAATGGGGCTAGAATGCATTTTCCCAAAATTAAATAGTTTATTAGAAATTTTGAATATTCCACCAGAATTTTGTTTTGATGCAGATGAGAGTAGTTTCATTGACTTTGTTGACATTAAAAAGCAATCAGTTTTTGTACTAATTGATGCAGGAGCACTAAGAGAGCATTATTAATTGGTACAATATGGATGGATGGATCAAATTTTTAACCATTAATTATAGTAGTATATACCTGGTGACCTATGACGACCTACGACTGAAAAGAGTGTAATTAACAGGCAAAATATATGGATATTCTATTTGAAAATGACGTAAATCAAGAAGGGGAGCATTTATTTGAAATAATTTTGCCGAGTTGAGTATGCTTTTGAAATATTTATACTGAATACTGGAAATGTCAAGCAAAAATCATAAAAATCAAAGAAGTATAATGGTGTATTGGCAAAAATCCAAGTGTAACTTCTAATTGCAAGATTGTTTATCAATAATTATAATTTTTGAACCTTTAATTTGGCACCAAAAGCAATAAAAGACACAGTCGAATTAAGTTATTGGCGAAATCTTATGAAAATGCCTGCATACTGAATTGATCCTTGATCAATTAATGAAAAATCAAAAATTTTAAAGATTAATTTGAAAAGAAATAATAAAGCTTATTAAAATTGAAATAAATATTTTTTTTGTCAAATAAATTGAGAGAAAAAATAATGGGCTGACATTTGGATTTAAGTTTACAGAGAAATTAGATAAGAACTTTTTTTCTGATAAAATATAAAATATGTCAGAGAAATTTGAGGAAAAAATTTTTGGAATCAACATCAAATTTTTTTATTTGTTTTTTGTTTAATGAATAAAGATAATACTTACATTTTTGTAATCCTTGGAGACTATGCTTCGGAGGATGTTGGATCGTTCAATGAAAGCAATTCAAAAAAATACGTTCAATTTAGTCTATCATCTTATTCTATATTGATAAAACGCTTAGCAATGCAGCACCTCAAGATAAAAGAAGATCACATACGCATATTTGCTAAAACATCAGACGAAGAAGGAAATAATAATATTCTTTCAATATATAATAAAGTTGTAGTTCAGCTAACTCTTGATGAAATATATATTTCAGATCCTAAAGACAATGAATTAGAATTTACAGAATTTCAAAATAATGAAGAATTGTTTATGTCGATTAATCAGATTTTAGGAGATAAAAAAGACGCAAATATTTTTCTTTATATGTATGATAATGGGAATAGAGTGAAAATTGGCGGACTCAATTTTTTAGATATATATTTTAATTTTTACAATATAGAACATTCTTCACTATATATATTTAATGATAGCTGTAAAAGCTATTGGATGATAAAAAAAATAAATTTTTACTTTACACTATCTGATATAATCAAAAAAAGAGATAAATCTGTTTCATCAAAAGAACTCTATTTCCTCGCATCAATTGGCAATAAAATATCGCCTTCTTTGACCAATTATAACAAAATTTTGTCTATAGAAAAAGAGTTTAGTAATTATGTTCAAACAAATAGAAATATTTTTTATTATCTCCGTAACCGTAATATGAATGCTACTGATATAAAAAACTCAATTATAGATTTCCAATCAAAATTTGCTCCTGAGCAAATAACTTATTTAGAATTGATATTTGATTGCTACAAATCAATGTTTTCAATTCCTAACAATTATAAAAATATACATAAATTATTTGAAAATGGTGCTGATATAATTCAAATGGCATTAGATGAGCTGAATATTACAATTTCTCAATTTCTAAATATTCTTGAAGATTTCAATAAAAAAGATCTATCCTGGTCGGAATATGAGAAGCATGATAATCATTTTATAATAACAAGCTCCGACGAAAATGGCTATTCAATGACATTTACTACGATGAAAATCGATGAAAAAAATAAAATTTGCGCAGGATCTCCCGCCATGGGTGCATTTATTATTGGATCTCTTATAAATGCATCATTAGATAAATTTAACTTAGATGAAATTGCATTTTATGCATATGGACAATTACCTGGTTATATAGCAGAATACGCAGTTCAATATCCAAAAGATGCGAAAACAAAAAAAAAGAGAAAAGCCTATCTTCGTTTGCTTATTAATCAATGGACATCAAACAATAAAAAAATGGTAATGACTTGTAATCACAGTTATCCCATGAAAAAAGTGAATATACAAAATGTAATGGAATCTATTGGTTTTCAATTATCCAAAAAGTGCAATCTTACTTATTGTAATAAGGGTGATTATTTATATTTATCAACTCCTAAAATGGAGCCTTTTGTACAGAAAACAAAAACCAAAATCCATGTAATACCAGTTCGGTTCGTCATCCAAAGCAAACCAGCAATATTTGTACCGATTCCTTTAGAAGTTGAAGAATATTATTCTGATGATAATGAAACTAATGACTCTGGCCAATTAAATGTTCATAGTTCCAATGAAGATATCACTTCATTTACCAAAAGCTTATTAAATAACACTGATTACAATATAAAAATAGAAAATTTAGATAGCATTAAAAAAGAAATTAAAGGCATTGATGAGATGTACTTCGCTGAAGCTGCTTATGAAGCATTTAATTATGCATTAGCAAAAATCATAGATGACGAAAACTTTAAATATATTAAAACCGACAAAACTTATCAAGGTTTGCCACCAATATATATTTTATCTATGTTGGAAGCTTGGATCGAAGATTTTTTCCCTTCATATAAGCTTTTTGATAATGCTGATAAGCTTACATCATTATATTATAATTTCATGGTCACGTATCAAATACATGAACCCGACATTAAAAATATTTTTTATAATTGTATGAATGTTGCTGACCAAGTAGCTTCATCGATAGATCATTCCTCTAAAAAGGCAGCATATTATCAATGTCGTTTGAAGAGTGTTGGCTCTACAGAAGGTTAGACAGTATTAACAATTTTAAAAACCAAAAAATCCTCAATATTAATTTATTCATCTATTTATTTTGATTTAAAAAATATAAACTATTTTTTAAGATATAAAATTAAATAAACTATATAATTATTATTTTGTCGAAGAAAATTTAATATATGCAACAAATAAACTTTTGTTTCAAAATTGAATTATTTTTCAATATTTTGAATATGATTCATCAAAATAAAAAAAAAATTTTTTTTGGCTTAATTTAATTGAAATATTGATTTTTATTAATGAAATTTATATTTAAAAATAATCCTCTGAAAGCAAAACTCTTTATTTTTAATATATTTCTGCAAATTAATATGATTTATTTAAGATTCTGAAAAGAAAACCCATAAGAAAGAATATTATAGTAAATAAATGATAAAAATCAAAAGTAATTATTAAAAATAATTATAATTTCTTGAAAATTGTTTTTAATCATTATTATTCAATGGTTTTTTCCCCATTTTTTGCAGTAGAAGATGAGCTAGTACCAAAATCGTGTGAACATATGAAGTATTTATAAAAATATAACTTAAGTTTATTGTTTAGGTCGTAAATATTTTGAAATTAAATAGAATAGGTAATTTCTTTTTAGCAATTACCAACTTTTTGTAATTTAAAAATTTGAAATCCTAATTTTTGGAGTATATAAATAATGATACTATAATTTAATAATATAAATTTCTTTCCAAGTTGTATGTGATTATCTGAATTCTAGTAATAAGCTTAGCAAACTATCCTTTATTTCCAAATATCGGATCTATTCGATCTATTATATTTCTATAATTGATTTTTTTGCTTTTGATTGCTTCTTGTTTTCATATAAAAAGAATAAAAACCAAAATGTACGTTAAGAATTTTAAATTTATCGTACTGAGCCATTGAAATTTTCTTTTTTTTGAATTAGTATTTGGTCAAAAATGATTAAGCAAATTTATTTGCTAATATCTTAATTTTAACTCGACAAATTTTTGATTAATATATCAATTTATAATTTAATAAAATTAAATAAAATAAAATAATGATTAATAGAATATTTATAGACTCTTTTTTTTGTTTCAATCAAAACAACTTGATGATCTTGTTTTTACAAAAGAAAATCAAAACTGTGGCGCAAAAATCCAAATTACTAATATAATCATGTTACTAATGCTGTATATCCTTTCAAAACAAAAAAATATATTTACAAGTCAAAGATATTGAGAATTATATTATTTTCACGAATCAGTCATTCAGCTAAATTATAAGTAGATTTAAACTTTAACGCTTACATTTATTTGATTTTTCTTATTTTGAACAACATTAAAATAGAAATCATTGAAAAAAATTGAATTTTATTTCTGTGGGACATCCTATAAAACATTCATTTTAAAATCATGGTTTTATTTAATAAATTATAAATAAAAAGATTTAAAATCATCATAAATATGAAATATATACCGAAAAAGGGAATGTAAACATAAAGAAACTTTTTTTCAAAAATTATCATCAAAAATTTTTTCTCATAAAAATTGAATTTAATGGAATATATTTAAGATAAATACTTAATATAAACTATTGGCATCTGAAAATTACTAAAAATATTCAATTAATCTATTTTGTAAGTATTATTTATAAGTTGATGTAAGAATATATAATTAGAAAACATTCTTAAGGGAACGTATATTCGATATATTGGAAATTTTATTAAAATAATTTATATAAATCATGAATTTTTAAGTGAGTGCTTTATTAAAAAAAAATTCACAAAAAAATGGTTACACTTTCCTTAATGAAATCGAATTTTTCGGTAATCATAATGAACTTTTCCGTTATCATAATGAACTTTTCCGTTATCATAATGAACTTTTCCGTTATTAAAGTGGATATTTCCGTTATAATCCCGAAAAGACTGTATCAAAGCTTTAATAAGAAAATCAATAAAGATATATATATATATATATATAAAGTAAAAGTAAGAGCATTGCATTTTATTAAATAACATTTATAGAAAATATTCCGAATTCCTCATATTTTTATTGATCTGAATAGAATTGTACTGATTGCTTTTGTCTTTCTCAAAATGAAAAAGAAAATAAATAAGCACAGACCAATAAACCAAAAAGAATATCCGTGTGATTTCATAACATATGTAAATACAATTGATCCAATAAACAATGCAAGAAATATTAAAAATATTGCTAATAATATTATTACAAATATTGCGAGAACTATTGGTGAAAAAAGAATCAAAAAGAATGCCCAAATGCTTTTACAAGTTTTTTCTCCATTTTTAGAGTGTGTGATTTTGGTTGGACCTTTGTTTTTACCAGACATTTAAAAAATGAGGTGTTAAATAAATAATTTTATTTCATGTTACATTCAATATTAATTTTTTAAAATTTTTAAAATTTTTATTCAAATATTTTCATAACTTTTTGTGACATAAATTTTTTTTTTGAATTATCTCAAAAAGTTAAACTTACCAAAATTTTATAAGTTTCTTTTTATGTTTTGGCAATTTTATAATTGTTTTAAGTATTTTCATGCCTTCTTACAGTTAAACCTTCACAGTAATAAGTTTTATTTACAAAATAATATAAAAATGAACTCTGTTATATTTTCATTTTCAACAATTCAAAGAGAAGTCAGTAAAAATGATGAAATAAAACAAGAATTCAAAAAATGCAGCAAAAATGAAAATAATTGTTAATATTATCATTCTTTTATCACCAATAATTTTAACAAAAATTACAAAGATTTCACTTTGAATCGTTGAAAATGAAGATATGGCAGATCTAAATACATCCGCCAACCTGTTAGACAGCATAAATATGCATTTCTGTCCTACAAATGTGTATATTTATTTTTGTTAGATATGGCAGATCTAAATGGGCCCATCTCTTTTTTGGGGCAGAATTATGCTTTAGTATAGAAATCTTTCTGTCAATAACTTTTTTAAAAAAGAGAAATACAAACTATCAAAAATTGATGAATTAAATTTGTACATTTCATAATTCAATTTGATTTATATATTTAAATTTATTTTTATATTCATAGAGGTTGTTTGGCCGAGAGGTCCAAGGCGCTAGTTTTAGGCACTAGTCCGAGAGGGCGCGGGTTCGAACCCCGTAGCAACCATTTTTTGTTTATTTTCGATTTTTTATGAAAAAATAATTTCATTATTATTTAGATATGTTTGCATTTAATTAAGTCAATTCCAGTTCCATTCCTTTTTTTTTTTTTTTTTTTTTTTTTTTTTTTTAAACAAAAAAACAAAATTTGAATAATTTTTGATCGTCAGGATCTGTTTTTGTTAAGTGACTTAAGTGACTTATTTCATTGACAATTTTTTTTAAGCACTTTGACGTTCGATCCAATTCCAGTATTATTAATATTTAGAAATGATGGAATTGTTATTTGTGTCAGTGATGAACAGCGAGAGGAAGCAGATTCTCCTATCTGCGTTACAGATGACGGAATTGTTATTTCCTCCAGTGATGAACAGTTATAGAATGCATAATTTCCTATCTGTGTTACAGATGATGGAATTGTTATTTGTTTCAGTGAAGAACAGTTATAGAAAAAAGAATATCCAATTTGGGTAATTGATGACGGAATGATAACTTGTTTCAGTGAAGAACAGTCACTGAAAACAGAATTTCCCATTTGTGTTACAGATGACGGAATTGAAATTCCTTCCAGCGACGGGCAAACAAAATTTGAAATTGAAGTGATGCATGTATCCAGTGTCACATAGTTTATTTCTTTATAATTATGAAAAAGTTGATCAATCTCTTGGATACATGAGATGTATACCGCAATCTTCAGATTTTGAATGTTGCTTCTCTTCATATTCAACAGCTTATTATAAATTGCATTAAATCCTGATGACAGATATTTGGCCTCAATGAAAAAGGAGCCAATTTTGGTTGCATGCTCCTGAAATTCTATCTTGTCGAGTGATTGATTTTCATTTAAATTTTCAGTCATTTCTGATTTAATAAATATTTGCTCATCTTTGTTGAAGAACTGAAGAAGAGCATTTTGTTTATTACATCTTTTTTTCAATTGCTGCTTTTCATTCATTAGATATTTGAAAAGATTTTGTTTGTTGGTTATTTTTTCTTTCCTATCTTCTCTATTAAGATCTGCTATTAAATTCAAAATGCTTTCTTGCTTTTCACTTCCAATGCTGTTGAAGAAGGATGAATTAATGTTGCTTCCGAAAAAAATCGAATCTTCTTGATTGTTTATTTCATTGCTTGGCAATTCATCAGATAAAACAATTAAACGATTGAATTTTTTACATTTATAGAATGCATTTTGTTTAACTTTAGTTTGGAGACAAACAAAGTTAAACTCTTTGAATGAATTTGTCTCTATAATTGAATCAGCTGATGCAGGGAGCATGATTTTTTCCAGTGACGAGCATCTTTCAAATGCGCTTTCACAAACTCTTGTCACTGATACTGGAATGATTATTTCTTTCAACGATGAGCATCCTTTGAATGATTTTGAATATGCAATTTATAAATTTTAAATGAAAATCAATCACTCGACAAGATAGAATTTCAGGAGCATGCAACCAAAATTGGCTCCTTTTTCATTGAGGCCAAATATCTGTCATCAGGATTTGATGCAATTTATAATAAGCTTTTGAATATGAAGAGAAGCAACATTCAAAATCTGAAGATTGCGGTATTGATCACCTGTATCAAAGAAATTGATCAACTTTTTCATAATTATAAAGAAATAAACTATGTGACACTGGATACATGCATCACTTCAATTTCAAATTTTGTTTGCCCGTCGCTGGAAGGAATTTCAATTCCGTCATCTGTAAAGCAAATAGGAAATTCTGTTTTCAGTGACTGTTCTTCACTGAAACAAGTTATCATTCCGTCATCAATTACCCAAATTGGATATTCTTTTTTCTATAACTGTTCTTCACTGAAACAAATAACAATTCCATCATCTGTAACTCAGATTGGAAATTATGCATTCTATAACTGTTCATCACTGACACAAATAACAATTCCATCATTTCTAAATATTAATAATACTGGAATTGGATCGAATGTCAAAGTGCTTAAAAAAAATTGTCAATGAAATAAGTCACTTAACAAAAACAGATCCTGACGATCAAAATTTATTCAAATTTTGTAAAAAAAATTGAAATGGAACTAGAATTGGCTTAAATTCGTATTGAATATTATGAAGAAGACATGAGCTCAGAATTACAGGAAGGAAAAAAGATTTAAATTTTCAGTCTTATCAGAAATAAAACTTATAATTAACTTCGTTCTATTTATAGAAATAGAATACTTGCTACCTGCCGCAATCAGATACAGAAATCTAGAATTTTTTAAAAATTATTTGAGAAAATTGAAAAAGAAAAATATCTGATTTAGAATATTTTTATTTCATGAAAACAAAGGTCCAAAAAAAATCACACACTCTAAAAATGGAGAAAAAACTTGTAAAAGCATTTGGGCATTCTTTTTGATTCTTTTTTCACCAATGATTCTCGCAATATATGTAATAATATTATTAGCAATATTTTTAATATTTCTTGCATTGTTTATTGGATCAATTGTATTTACATATGCTATGAAATCACATGGATATTCTTTTTGGTTTATTGGTCTATGCTTATTTATTTTCTTTTTCATTTTGAGAAAGACAAAAGCAATCAGTAAAATTCTATTCAGATCAATAAAGTTCTCAATTTTTGTTATATCATTACTTTTTGAAAATACATGACTTTTGGAATAATGCTTTGTATTTAAATACAAATGTATTGGCCCAACACTTTCACATTTATATTTTCTTTACAATAACTGTCACAATATTAGCTGTATTTTAAAAGTCAGTTGGCTATCTTATCATAATTTGAATGGCACAAAATTGTAAACAAAATTTTTTGAAGACATGAATGAAATATTAACTAATAAAAAAAATAAATAAGAATTATTTATTAATAAATAAATATCTACTTCTGGATATTTTTGAATAATTCTTTGATTTTTTCATCTTTTGTATAATCAATTGGCTTTTTTTGATTTTCATCTAATGCCTTTACATCAATTTCTTGTTGTTGCAAAAGAAGTTTAATTATCTCGATTTGCTTTTTCTGAACAGCTTCATGTAATACTGTTCTTGATTGTATAGATAGAAATGGCTCTGGCATTAGAACTGATTTCACATTTATATCGATTTTTGGATGATTCAATAAAAGATGAACAATATCAATGTCATTTTCAACAACTGCCAAATATAATGCTGTCCTTTGCATTTGAATCTCATCTTGTTTATCTTTTTGGAATAATTCTTCGAATTTACTCTCTCTACTTATAAAGTATTCAATATATGGGATATTGATATCAATATTTGGATCTTCCAAACATATTTTTATGATATTTATGTTTCTATTTAGAACTGCTGTATGCAATGCTGTTTTTTCGATCTTTTTTTTAGATATTGAATATGACATACATCCTCACAAATCAATTTCAACTTTAACAGACTTTTCATTTATGTTAAATTTACTTTGTGATATTAATGCTTTCATAATCTCTGAATATCCTAATTCAGCAATTAACACTAATGGCGTTTTATGTTCTTCTTCTCTTTGGTAAATATTTGCTGTTGATTCATCATCAACATAAGCTTTTGCTAATATTGAAAAACCATCAATTTTTATATCATCTAATGATGATAGAATTCGGACACAATCAGAAAATCCACTTTCAATAGCTTCATGCAATAGTATCCTTTCTTCTTGAAACGTATAGAATTCTCCATCATAGCTGTTCCAAGGCTTTTTGTAATATTTTTTAGATTTACTTCCAATGTCAATATCTTTTAATTATACTAAAAGTTTAATAATATCAATATTTCCTTTTCGAGCAGCAACACTTAATGGTGTTATTATTTCAAGATCGTAGTTATATATATAATAATTGTTTGCATCTTTATATTCGAGATTTTCGGGCTCTTCTTTATGTCTTCTAATATAAAATCTTTCTCTTTCTTTCTCTTTCGGTATTTTATTAATATCACCATTCTTAATGGCCATTGAAAGAACCATATCTTTCTGCTTTCTATTAGGCTTGTATATTTTATATTGCTTATTAACATTTACTTCTTTGAGTGATAAAAGAGCTTCAACAACAAAATCATAATCGTACTTGCATAAGTAATAAAACAGATCTGATCTAACTGAATTATAAATTATATCACGTGAATAAATTTTAAAAATGAAATTATAGTATTTAAAATGTTTCTTCAACAGGTATCGATTATATAGGTATTCTTTTTGACAAAAATTCGTTTTAAAATAATTAGCGATATCATTGTGATGGCACTTTATTGCTTCAACTATGAGATATTGATAAGAATTACTCTTTGTTTGAATATGATTTTCTTCTAATAAATGAATCAAATCTGCACTTTTTCCATGGATAACATATGGCCAAATATCTGATGTCATATCAACATTTTGTTTATGTAAATAAACAAAAATTTGTTGTGCTCCAAAATATGCTGAATATTCAATTAATGACACTTTTTCTTCTTTGTTTAATAACAATTGATTAGTTTCATAAATTGAACTGCCAATAACCGATGATAGCGAAATGTTATTTTTCTCCAAATATGCTATAAAATCATCTAATTGATCATTCCGAATAAGTGAACAAATATTACTGTCGTTCTCTCCAATTTGCCTCTTCTCATTAAACAAATCTAAACTGTCTTTATCTGATTGTTTCACTTTGTTTTTGAATGATTCTTGTAGAAATGGTTCAACTTCAGGGAAAAAGTATTCAATATATGACTTTTTCAGAAATTTTGGTTGTATAAAACAATCAACTATGCCTTGGTCAATTGTTAAAATTTTTTGTTGAACTAAAAAGAAAAGAACTCGTTTGTTGCTATTGAAAATATGAAAAATTTCTGAATTTTGAAAATGTTTTTGAATCGAAGCCTTTAAATGGGCCAGAATTTGGTCAATTTTTGTATATAAGTCGCTTGTTCGATGATAATTGTTTGATAATTGAACAATTAAGTATAAAAATGATTTGAGTTTTGATTTATTTTCTGTAATTTCTTGTTCATCAAGATAATTAAAGAAAGTGTTAATATCCTGATTGCATTCTCCAACATAGACTAGAAGATTTTCTTCAACATTATACATTCGATCAAAATATTGCTGAACTTGTTCATTCATTTATTTAAAGAAAAAGTGAATAGAAAAGATTGTCAAAATTATGTCAAATTTATTTCGTTTATAAAACTTGAGAGAAAAGCCATTGAATATTGTGGGGACAGATGTATTTTTTTTAAATTAACGATTATTCAAAATAAAAAATAAAATAATTATAAAAAAAATATTTTATTGACTGATTTGTAATTAAAAAGAATTGAAATCATTTTTTGATATTTTCATTATTTATTGTTTCTGTTGAGTCTTCCCTTTGTTTTGCAAATTCAGCCTGTTGCTTTATATTTTGTTCAAGCACTAATCTCATTTGGTCCATTTGGTCATCGAATTCTTTTTTCTTTTTTTCGAATGCCTTTTGCTGACTTTCCAATTTTTGTTCAAATGCTTTTTGCTTTTTTTTCAATTTTTCTTCAAATTCTTTTTGCAATTTTCGTTCACGGTCTTGATTTATTTGTTTTGTTAATAATTCAACAATTTTTTGATAGTTGTGTTGTTTTGCATAATCAAGGGCTGTTTGGTAAATAATAATGTTTTGAATGCAATGAATAAAAATAAGCTCTGAACCCAATTAAAAAATATGATATTTAATTTTATTGAAAGATACAATTCTAAATGGCATTGAAAGATGTGATTTTGAATTTCATTAAAATATATGATTTTGAATTTTATCGAAAAATATAATTTTGCATTTTATTGAAAGATATCATTTATAATTTTATAAAAAATTATGAAAAATATATCCAAAATTGATATCAAGTTTGTCATTCATCAATAAAAGTTTGATTATTTCAATATTTTCATTTTCAACAGCCAAATATAATGCTGACTTATAAAATATTATTATATCAAAATTTCATTGAAATATATAATTTAGAATCTCATAGAAAACTATGATTTTGAATTGTATCGAAAAATATGACTTTATATTTCATTGAAAGATATGATTTCGAATTTCTTTAAAATATTTGATTTTGAATTTTATTAAAATATATGATTTTAAATTTCATTAAAAGATATGATTTTGAATTTTATTAAAAGATATGATTTTGAATTTCATTAAAAGATATGATTTTGAATTTTATTAAAAGATATGATTTTGAATTTTTTTAAAAGATATGATTTTGAATTTCATTAAAAGATATGATTTTGAATTTTATTAAAAGATATGATTTTGAATTTTTTTAAAAGATATGATTTTGAATTTCATTAAAAGATATGATTTTGAATTTTATTGAATGATATTATTCAGAATTTTATTGAAAGATATCATTTATAATTTTATAAAAAATTATGAAAAATATATCCAAAATTGATATCAAGTTTGTCATTCATCAATAAAAGTTTGATTATTTCAATATTTTCATTTTCAACAGCCAAATATAATGCTGACTTATAAAATATTATTATATCAAAATTTCATTGAAATATATAATTTTGAATTTTATTAATATATATAATTTTAAATGTAATTGAAAGATATAATTTTGAATGTCATTGAAAAATATAATTTTGAATGTCATTGAAAAATATAATTTTGAATTACATTGAAAGATATTATTATGAATTAAATTGAAAGATATGATTATGAATTCTATTGAAAGATATGATTTTGAATTCTATTGAAAGATATGATTTTAAATTTCATTGAAAGATATAGTTTTGAATGTTATTGAAAGATATGATTTTGAATGTAATTGAAAAATATGATTTTGAATCCAATCGAAAGATATGATTTTGAATTTTATTGAAAAATATGATTTTAAAATTTTATTGAACGATATAGTTTTGAATGTTATTGAAAGATATGATTTTGAATGCAATTGAAAGATATGATTTTGAATATAATTGAAAGATATTATTTTGAATGTAATTGAAAGATATAATTTTTAATTCTATTGAAAGATACGATTTTGAATGTAATTGAATGATATGATTTTGAATTTTATAAAAATTATGAAAAAATATTAAGAATATTGATGTCAAGTTTCTCATTCGTTAATAAAAGTTTCACAATTTCAATATTTTCTTTTTCAACGGCCAAATATAATGCTGTCTTATAAATTGTTATTATATAAAAATTTCATTGAAAGATATGATCTTGAATAGTATTGAAAGATATGATCTTGAATAGTATTGAAAGATATGATCTTGAATAGTATTGAAAGATATGATTTTGAATTTCATTGAAAGATATGATCTTGAATTTCATTGAAAGATATGATTTTGAATTTCATTGAAAGATATGATCTTGAATTTCATTGAAAGATATGATTTTGAATTTCATTGAAAGATATGATCTTGAATTTCATTGATAAATATGATTTTGAATTTCATTGAAAGATATGATCTTGAATTTCATTGAAAGATATGATTTTGAATTTCATTGAAAGATATGATTTTGAATTTCATTGAAAGATATGATCTTGAATTTCATTGAAAGATATGATCTTGAATTCCATTGAAAGATATGATTTTGAATTTCATTGAAAGATATGATTTTGAATTTCATTGAAAGATATGATTTTGAATTTCATTGAAAGATATGATTTTGAATTTCATTGAAAGATATGATTTTGAATTTCATTGAAAGATATGATTTTGAATTTCATTGAAAGATATGATCTTGAATTCCATTGAAAGATATGATTTTGAATTTTATTGAAAGATATAATTTTGAATTTCATTGAAAGATAAGGTTTTGAATTTTATTGAAAGATATGATCTTGAATATCATTGATAAATATGATTTTGAATTTCATTGAAAGATATGATTTTGAATTTTATTGAAGAATATGATTTTGAATTTTATTGAAAGATATGATTTTTAATTTCATTGAAAGATAAGGTTTTGAATTTTATTAAAATGAATTGTTTCAAATACATACAAAATTGATGTCAAGTTTGTCATTTGTTAATAAAAGTTTGATTATTTCAATATTTTCATTTTTAACAGCCAAATATAATGCAGTTTTATAAAATCATATTATATCAAAATTTCATTGAAATTTATGATTTTGAATTTCATTGAAATATATAATTTTGAATAAAATTGAAAGATATAATTTTGAATTTTATTGCAAAATATGATTTTGAATTTTATCAAAAAATATGATTTTGAATGCCATTGAAAGATATGATTTTGAATGCCATTGAAAAATATAATTTTGAATGCCATTGAAAGATATGATTTTGAATGCCATTGAAAAACATAATTTTGAATGTAATTGAAAGATATGATTTGGAATTTTATTGAACATAAGATTTTGAATACCATTGGAAAATATGACTTTAAATATTATTAAAAAATAAGATTTTGAATTTCATTGAAAGATATGATTTTGAATGCCATTGAAAGATATAATTTCGAATTTTATTAAAATGAATTGTATAAAAATATATCTAAAATTAATATCAAGTTTATCATTGTTTAATAAAAGTTTCACAATTTCAATGTTTTCTTTTTCAACTGCCAAATATAATACTGACTTATAAATTATATTAAAACTTCGTTCAAAGATATGATTTCGAATTCCATTTAAATAGATGATTTTGAATATAATTGAAATATATGATTTTGAATAGTATCGAAAGATATGATTTTGAATTTCATTAAAATAATATGATTTTGAATATAATTGAAAGATATGATTTTGAATGAAATTGAAATATATGATTTTGAATGTCATTGAAAGATATGATTTTGAATATGATTGAAAGATATGTTTTTGGATTCTGTTGAAAGATATGATTTTGAATGTAATTGAATGATATATTTTTGAATTTCATTAAAAAATATGTTTTTGAATATCATTAAATGATATGACTTCTAATTTTATTAAAATGAATTGTTTAAAATATATACAAGATTGATGTCAAGTTTGTCATTTGCTAATAAAAGTTTGATGACTTCAATATTTTCATTTTCAACAGCCAAATATAATGCTGTTTTATAAAATCATGTTATATCAAAATTTCATTGAAAGATATGGTTTTAAATTCCATTGAAATATATGATTTTAGAATTCTATTGAAAGATATGATTGAGAATGTAATTAAATGACATGCTTCTGAATATCATTAAATGATTTGACTTCGAATTTTATTAAAATGAGTTGTTTAAAATAAATACATTATTGATATCGAGTTTGTCATTTGCCAATAAAAGTTTGATAATTTCAATATTTTTTTTTTCAATAGCCAAACAAAATACAGTTTTATAAATATTTTTTTATTAGAATATAATTGAAATATATGATTTTGAATTCCATTTAAAGATATGATTTTGAATATCATTGAACAATATGATTTTGAATGTTATTGAAAGATTTGGTCTTGAATTATATTGAAAGATATGATTTTGAATGAAATTGAAATATATGGTTTTGAATGTCATTGAAAGATATGATTTTGAATTTTATTAAAATATATGATTTTGAATTTCATTGAAAAATATGATCTTGAATTTCATTGAAAAATATGATTTTGAATTTTATTGAAAGATATGATTTCGAATTTTATTTAAATAAATTGTTTAAAATATATCCAAAATTGATATCAAGTTTATCATTATTTAATAAAAGTTTCACAATTTCAATATTTTCTTTTTCAACTGCCAAATATAATGCTGTTTGATTAAATTATATTATATCATAATTTCATTGAATCATATTATTTTGAATATGATTGATATATTTTATTTTTAATTCTATTGAAAGATATGATTTTGAATGTAATTGAAAGATATGATTTTGAATATTATTGAAAGATATGATTTTGAATATAATTGAAAGATTTGATTCTGAATGTCATTGAAAGATATGATTCTGAATTCCATTGAAACATATTATTTTGAATATTATTGATATATTTTATTTTTAATTTTATTGAAAGATATGATTTTGAATTCTATTGAAAGATATGATTTTGGATCCAATTGAAAGATATGATTTTGAATTTTATTGAAAGATATGATTTTTAATTCCATTGAAAGATATGATTTTGAATGTCATTGAAAGATATGATTTTAAATTTTATTAAAATATATGATTTTGAATCCAATTGAAAGATATTCTTATGAATCCAATCGAAAGATATGAATTTGAATTACATTGAAATACATGATTTTGAATTGAATTGAAATATATGATTTTTAATTCCATTGAAAAATATGATTTTGAATGTTATTGAATGATATGATTTTGAATTTTATTGAAAGATATGATTTTGAATGTCATTGAATGATAAATTTTTAATTTTATTGAAAGATATGATTTTGAATATTATCGAAAGATATAATTTTTAATTTTATTGAAAGACATGATTTTGAATGCCATTGAAAGATATGATTTTGAATCCAATTGAAAGATATGATTTTGAATAGTATTGAAATATATGATTTTGAATATTATTGAAATATATGATTTTGAATGAAATCGAAAGATATGTTTTTGAATTGCATTAAAATGAATTGTTTAAAATAAATCCCAAATTGATATTAAGCTTATCATTATTTAATAAAAGTTTGATGATTTCAATATTTCCTTTTTCAACAGCCAAATAAAATGCTGTTTTATATAATTATATTATATAAAAATTTCATTGAAATATATGATTTTGAATTTCATTGAAAAAGATGATTTTTAATATCATTGAAAAATATGATTTTGAATGTAATTAAAAGTTGTTATTTTTAATTTTATTGAAAGACATGATTTTGAATCCAATTGAAAAATATGATTTTTAATTATATTGAAAGATATGATTTTGAATTTGATTGAAAGATATGATTTAGGATATTATTAAAAAATATTTTTTGAATATCATTAAAAGATATGACTTTGAATGGTATTGAAAGATATGATCTTGAATTTCATTGAAAGATATGATCTTGAATATTATTGAAAAATATGTTTTGAATTTCATTGAAAGATATGATCTTGAATTTTATTAAAAGATATGATTTTTAATACTATTTAATAATATGATCTTGAATATCATTGAAAAATATGATTTTGAATTTCATTTAAAGATATGATTTCGAATTTTATTAAAAAAAAATGGTTTAAAATATATCCAAGATTGATATCAAGTTTATCATTATTTAATAAAAGCTTGACGATTTCAATATTTCCTTTTTCAACAGCCAAATATAATGCTGTTTGATAAATATATTTTTAATTTGAACATAATTGAAAGATATGATTTTGAATTCTATTGAAAGATATGATCTTGAATTTTATTGAAAGGTATGATTTTGAATTTCATTGGAAGATATGATTTTGAATGTCATTGAATGATATGATTTTGAATTATATTGAAAGATATGATTTTGAATTTTATTAAAAATATATTTAAAATATTAAGAAGATTGATATCGAGTTTATCATCATTTAACAGAAGTTTGACTTTTTCAATGTTTTCTTCTTGAACTGCCAAATAAAATGCTGTTTTATAAAATTGTATCATATTAGAATTTTATTGAAAGAAATATTTTGAATTTTATTGAAAGGAATGATTTTAAATCGTACAATGGAAGCGTTCTGAATCAAGCATAATAGAATAATGAAGTTTTCAGAATACTTTTCAAATCTAGGAAAGTAGCACTTTTTTTGAAAGAATTACAACGTTGTAATTTTCAATATTATCTACGTTCTTATTCTGAGAAAAAAAAATTGTAAACTTTTCAAATATTATTTCAAATTTTTCATTTATCTTGTTATAGTTACAAATTCAAATCATTTATTTTTAATAAAAAAGACAATAATTATCTATTAATTATTATATTATATATTATATGCTTTCATTGAGATATTTTCAAGATTTTTCTTTCAAAATATTTTGAAATTATTTATCACTAAAAAGAGATTCTGGAAAATAAAAATCGGTAAACAAAGTAATCAGTGATATTGAATAATCTTTAGGTAAAAAATAAGATTTGTCACCATATTCAAGTAAATACATCAATGATATTAATTTTAAATGGTTCATCATCTGAAAGTCATATTGATAAAAGTTCATTACCAACTAAATCAATTAAATGCCACAAGAACGCTTTATCTCAGATTTCTTTGATTATCAAAAATCTCAAAAATATATTGCCACAAGAACGCTTTCTGGCTTCAGATCTAGGTTGATGATAGATCTCATCTGCGATACATAATAATATGATTTATTTTAACTGATGCCCAGTTCGAATCTGTCAGCAATTTCTTTTCTTTGTTCAGGCTGCGTTTGACTGATCATTACATGAGAAATTTTGTAGAAATGTTGAATCCCAAAGGCATTGGAAATCCACACCTTTCAACTTGCCAATTGATGGATTATAGAAATTATTTTAACGCTTAAGATTCACCAGAGAAAAGCATTCGTTGATGACCACTCATAGCTTCGGAACAATGGTTTATTTTCGCAGAATATTTTTTATTGTCATTTAAATACTTCGCAGCATAAGTATACCTCAAAGCGACCGTTTGGAGGAACTTTCTATTCAAAGTTCCTCCATTGAGCAACATAACCTCTCAAAGTTGCTCCAAACGGTCGCTTTGAGGTATACTTACGCAGCATATATTGTTTTTTCTACACCACTTTTTGAATAGTTTTTCTATCCATGAGTCGGGAAGCTATTTGAACTATATAATTATGCATTATTTAGCCAAAATTGAATAAAAAAGTATTCAAAAAGTTAAAAAGTTTTCAAAAAGTTGTGTAGAAAAATACGATTCCCCTAATAACATTATACATGAACATCAACATTACTTGCATTTCAATTTGATGCATAGAGATCTTTATTTTTAACTCTTTTATTACAATTTCATCAAATAAAAAAGAACTAATTTCCTCATGCTAATCTGTATCTCTCTTCTTCAAGTGACATTAATTTTGACTCAAAAAGTAATCAAAGTGAAGTTGATATTGGTGAATCTAATAAGGATACAAATTCAACGGTTTTGTTCATTTGTATCATATTTTTAAAAACTTTTCATCTTCAAATGATTTGTCAACTGTTTATTTTACTCTTTAATCGAAATAATTGCAATTAAAAATAGCTTGATCTGTTTTTTCTTCATCATTGTTTTTAGTAGAACATTCTTGAAAATATCATTATTTAATATCAACATTAAATAAACTTAAATCCTCCATATTCACCAACTTTCTTTTGTTATCTACAAATATAACCACTTATACAACTTTTTGTACTGTATTGGTGAAAAACGAATTTATTTATTGTTAATGAACATGATTGTTCAACAAAAATACCTCCTCTAAATTCTTCCCTATTAATAATTTGTTGCATTAATTAAATTTCCATAGTGAGATAATGTAATTTTAATTAATTATATCATTGTCTCTAAATTTTCTTCTTCATTTCAAACAAATAAAATTGCACTTGATTATGAATAAAAAATATTGTTTTTGATAATTGTTTGGTGGAAATTGGTATTTGTGTTAACAATTTCTGAAATTGAGAATTTAAAGTAAAGGTCGATTTTTGCGATTGATAATGCTCAAGCATTGAATAAAAAATGCAATACAGAAGATTTTGTGAAAATTTTTAATAAATACTGCAGGGAATAGTCATATGCATGAAACAGTTTTTTTTTTTTTTTATAAAATTGAAAGAATTGTTGATCATTTAATTGAAATCAATAAAAACAAGTGATAATAAAGAAATGAAAAATATTGTTTGAAAGCTGGAATTTCATATTTTTTTTCACATTTTTTATCTTTTGTGAATTTCAACAACCATTATTTTGAAGACAATAAAACTAGCAAAAAATATTTTATTTTTTTTCGGTGATATGTAAAAATCCAAAATTATTATTTTTAATCGAAATTACTTGTAAATAGTTTTTTATAATAATTTCAATTTCATTTATTACATAAATAAATTTAGTGAATCATTTGTTGAATGATTATTTTTGTGCGACAAGTTATATTATAATTTCTTTATATTCTCAGAGTATATTCAATTTATATGCCATTGTTAAAGTTATTTCAAAATTTTTCTATAAATTGAATATAATTATAGAAAAATTTGAGGTAATCACCTTCAAGGCCAATCTTGATCATATTTTTTGATTTAGATATTTTTTCTTTAGAATATACAAATGTTTCAAAGCGAAACACTCGGAACATTCGGATATTTTGTTTTTGGATTTATGCTTGTTGTTTTCATTCTAATTTCGATATTCTCATGCACTTGTAAACGAAGAATAATCGAAGATTCCCCATCAGAAAATGATCAAAATGACGGATTCATTGCGGTTGGCACGAAACCAAATACCAATGAAGATTAGTATCAATCTACTTCTCATATTACATAATTATTTTAAATGTTTTTTGATATTCTTATACTTTTTTTATTTTCCATTATTTTTTAATTGAAATAAATAAGAAAAAAATAATTTTAAGTATTGTTATCCAAACAAAAAAAATTTTCTTTTTGATAATACTTGAAACTTAAAAGAAAAATTTTTGAATGGAGAAATTTGAATGCATATAGGAAAATAAATACACAAAAGTATTTTGCCATACAAATTACAAATGGCTCGTATAATTTGGTTTTTAATAGGAATTATATCATTACCTACACATTTTGCACAATTAATCCCATTTTTAAAACGAAAATCACCACCTCCTTTTGGAATATATTTTGCAAGTTTAATGGTGAATCTTGGAATTGCATTTTTGATTGGACTAGTCGAAACAGATATTAAGAATCAAGGTATTGATTTTATTATTTATTTATCACTTGGTATATTTTTTTATTTTGCTGGTATATTATCAACTTTTATAAATATTTGCTGCTGCTGTTTTAATACATTTAATAACCAAGATGGATTAGATCAAGAATTAATAGCAGGATTTGATGATAATAATACTTTTCAAGAAAAAATAGCTCAAAATAGGTCATTTCCACCAAATATTTTTGTCACTGGTGAAGCCTATCATTATGAATACCATTATAGAACATATCTTGATGCACAAGGAAGAGAAGTTCGTGAAAAAATAACAGAAAAAGTGTACACATATCGAAATCAGTTTCAACTCAGGTATGCATCTTGGCAAGAAGAAGGCAATCCGATTAGGTTGACTGAAGATACATCATTAATACATGGATATATTTATTGTGAATTTAGGTTTGACAAAGAAGTAACAAATTTAATTAATAGTATGAGACAACTGGCCTATGATGATTGCAGAGCGCATGACTTATTGGTCAATGTAGATAATCATTTCGAGGTTCCTGATATGTATGAAAAAATATGTGGAACAACTAGAGCACCAGGCGAAAAAACACCATGTGTTACAAAATGGATTCCAACTCTTGGTGGTGTTTGTTTAGTATATTTTTTGAAATTGTTTGGATATTCAACTTTGGTCACTTCTTGTTGGAGTTCAATTGGAATATATATGAGAATGAAGCTTATAAAACATATTTCAATGAAACCTAAAAATAAAGGAGGACTTAGATGTGATTATATGCAGCTTGATCTTCAAGCAATAAAAACAACTTTTCATAAAACAAATAAAATGGATCAATCTGATATTGATACTGAAGGATTAAAACAGAATTTTAATTCTGCTTATAAAATTAATTCAAATGTTGTATCAGGTTATGATCATAATGGCAAGTTAAATATTTCATCTAACGCAAATGGAGCTGACTATGGTGAAAAGATAGAACCATCTTTCCAGAAACAAATCGAAATCAGTCCATATTCTATCAATGAAGAAGAGCCATAAAATAATAAAAAACAGAATTTAATGATAATTCATTTAATAAAAATTAAAATCATATATCTTCAACTTCATTTTTTAATTGTTCTTCTTCAGAACTATGATTCTTAGGTCTATAAATGACGGCAATTGTAACGAAAAGTATTGTACAAGCAATCACAAATAAAATGCCACAAACAATTCCGATCATTTTAGAATTTTTTGGTTTTTTAACAACTGGCAATTTTTTCTTCCTATTTATTGGCTTATAAGAATAAGGTGATTCTTCTTCAATTGAAAACATTGAGGCAACACTCATGTTATAATCCAAATGGAAAAGATCTTTATCATAATTTATTGATACTTTTGGTTTGTTTTCATATTTTGACCAATTTCCATATGGAATAATTTCAACATTATAATATGATAATGTATCTAATAATGACCTCCTAGGTAAATCATATATAATTGAAATATTAATATTATTTTTTTCACCAATTGAATATGGATTCGCAGAAAGATATATAGTTCTCCCTCTAACAATCCAATTGAAGTAATTGGCACAAGTTTTGGGAACAATAAAACAATAATCAGCATCTAAACCATCATTTGTTGATTTTACACACCAATCCTTTTCTTTAAAACTCATCATATGAAATGAGTTTATTTCATCATACATAATCAAACCCCACTGTTCAACATGAACTTTATCAAATGAATAAGATCCTGGATTTGCAATGAAATTAGTCGAACCTACCCATAAAGAATTTGGATCAATTCTTGAATTGTATGAATAAAGAGTGTGAATATTTAAATCATTATGTATTATTTTTAAATTAATATTTGATATTGATAGAAAAGAAACTTTACTTTTTATATTTCCTTCAATTGAAACTGTTAAAAAATCTGAAGAAGTTTTTCGATTGCTTTCATGAGATGATTCAATTAATTGACCACATAATGAGGCAAAAGATTGAGCACTTTCACCGTAAATTTTACTTGTTATTCTTTGAATGGCTTTAATTGTGTTTGAAGAATAATTCTTTATATTTGTCAAATCCAATTTGTTTATTCCATAATTATAATACATGTAAGGATCATATGAAAGAAAAACTACATTTTCTACAATTAAATTATTGAAATCAATTGTTTCATAAACTTCATCAACAATGATAAAAAGAAATTCAGCAGAATCTAAAACTTTTTTTAAATTTGAATTGATATTACGACCTGTTGTATAAATGGCATTTTGTAAAGGTGCATAAAGATCTTCACAGCTTTGTATTTCATGTTCATATCTATATAGATCTTGACATAATTTATTTTTATTATTATTTAGTAATTCAACAAAAGACTCAAATTTATTTTGGCCTTTTGAACTTACAAAAATAATAGAATATTGTGGAATATCAATTGATGACGTTAAAAATGATAGGAAGAGGCAAACAATCATTTTTAAAATTTGTTTTATTCAAAAATTGTATTCATATTGAAAAAGTTAAATATCAATGAAATACTATTATTTTCTTCTTTTTTGCTCTCTAAACATTTTATTTCTCATTTATACCATATTTAAAAACTTGGAATTATCATTTGGGATTTCACAATTTTGCAATTATTAAAATGCAAAATCTTGGAAAAACTTTAATAATGAATAACATACTATGATACATTTTTTTTATATTATAAAATCAGAAATTATTGACTTTTACAAAAAAAAATTTAATTTTATTTGTTGCCTATCACTCATTTTTTTATTTCATTTCCGTAGTATTACCACAATTTTATAGTACATTATATTATCATTTTTATTTAGATATCTTTGGGATTATTAGAAAAAAACATGGTTATATGATATTAAAAAAAAAAAAAAAAAAAAAAAAAAAAAATAAAAATAAAAATTACTAATTAAATCAATCAAATTCATTTTTTTCTATTTGTGACTAATCATAGTTATTCTTCTTTCTTCTTTTTTTTTTTTTGTTAAAAAAAAAAAAAAAAAAAAAAAAAAAAGATTTGAAATAATTACGATTCAATTTACACATATATAATTTATAATGCATTTTATTATTAAAATACTATATACCAAATTTCTTTTTATGAATTCCATCAATTTTTTTTCATTTGTCATAATTGAAATAAATTTCACATTGGGGGTCTTATCGTTTTTGATTCAAGTTTATTTTGAGATAACATATAGAATGTCATATTTTTCTTTCTCAAAAAGTGGATATGTATTTTGAAATTCCAATTCGTTTTTTTTTTTTTTTTTTTTTTTTTTTTTTTTTTTTTTTTTTTTTTTTTTGGATAACAATTGTTGTGATTATAAAGCTTGAGAAATTCAAATAAGAGAAATACTTAACTCTTGAAAATTTTAAAATAATTGAAAATATTTTATGAATTATCGATTTCTTTTTTATTTGCTACTTGAATCATTTTTTTTTTTTTTATTTCAAAAACAATCTACAATTAATTACATCTAAAATATTTCCAAAATGTTTGTGAAGTTTTTCGTTTTGAAATCTCAATAAATAATAAAAAAAAATATGGAAATGCATAGATATTCAAACAATTTTTTTGATTTAATAATAAAAATAGCTTTTCCTCAAAAGTTATTGTTCAAATATATGGTTTAGAGGGACAAATATGCATTTAATTTTTTAGCGAAAGTCTTTATTTCAATACTTTGAATTCAAATTAAAAAAAAAAAAAAAAAAATTAAAAATGAATAAAATTGCTATTTCTAATTATTCAAATTTTATAAAAATCATAGGAAATAAATAATATCAAATATTACATATAAATATCCCATTTTTTTCTTCTTTTGAGCAAAATCGTCGAAAGATTAAATTCAACATATCTTCCCCATTTTTTAATAAATTTGATCCTTTGTAAGATAATATAGTTTTTATTGAATAAATAAATGAAAAGTCCAATAATTATCTCAATATACTTGAAATCCAGCGTTTAAAATGAGTGTTATTAATAATTGGGCTAACAAAAAAAATTGGCCCTAGAATTTTCGCCAAAACTTTTTCTTTATAATAATAATAATGAGTTTTAATGCCTAATTTAAATATAATTTTCATACTATTTTTGGCTAAGTAAAAAGATATTTCTAATATATTAATGTGAAGTGACTTAACGTTCATAAAATTATTTGCATAATACATTTTTGTCATCAATCAAAGTGTTTAGATCGGATCAAATCAATAAATATGACTTATTTAATTCTTTAAAGCATTTTAGAACTGTTATTTTATGAAAATTAAAAGAAAAATTAAAAATCTAATATTTTTTGTATTTGGTTTATTTTTTAATTTTGCGAAATAATTCCTTCAAAATAATATTTTTGAATGAAATTTCAATTGATTCTCGTTAACATATTAATAAAATATGTTTCCAATTATTAAATAAAAAGCATTTTTAATAATAAAACGATGGTTTCAAACTAAACATGTTTAAATATCGCCCAATATTCTTGACTACTTTTTGAATTTAATTCATCTCGAGTCGTATTATTTTATTTATGAATGCATTATTTATTTTATTTATTCTTTTATGAGAAATGTGATTAAAAATTTAATAGATAAATATTACGGGTGCAAAATGCCATAAATATTACTTATACCATTTTTAAAATAATTAATTTTCATGCTTTTTTAATTTATATCAATGCATAAAAATAGGCAAACTATGATCTTTTACATATGAAATAAATACATTTATAATTTTGTTCATTGAGATGAAAGAGTGCTCACTTCACATCAAACTTTTTGAATATTCAAACTTGATTTTATCATTTCATATTAATGATTATTGTTATAACAGTGTATATCATTATATTTATACCAACCAATTGGGATTTTCAACTGATATGAAAGAGATGATATTATATTTTAAAATGATCATAATTCATATCCTATTTGTATTATGTAGGAATGGAGCATCAATTCATATTTATTATTATTAGTTGTTTATATTTAATTGCATTTCATAAGCCATAACTCAAATGATTAATGAAAAATAACAAAAAAAATCTATATCACCAATAATTTCATATATATTAATGTTTGATTTTCAAAAACGGGTTCATTTATTGTATCATTTGATGCTTGATGATATATAAAAAAAAAATCAAAAAAGTGCTCCACCTATTCAGCTAGGATTCACTCTTTTTATTTGAATTGTTTTTTCGTACGTTAAAAAATAAACCATTCAATTTTAAATCTCAACAAAAATGATGAAGAAAACTAATATCATTTATCATATTGTTATAAAAGCAGATAATTATATTGAAAGTTTTTAAATAATTTTTGTATTAATCCAATAATAAGATGAGTATAAATCTCGTAAAAATTGTGATTTGAGGCAAATATAAACATTTTAATATTTTATACGTTTATATAACGAAATTAATCACTATATTAATTATTGAACTTCCATGAATTCAGCATTAAGTTTAATAAAAAATTTGTGAGAAAAATATATAAACCATTCAAATTTTAATGAAAAATAAAGTTGAATATAATTATGTTTCATCTTCAGGACGTGGTAGGACCAAATTTAATCTCATTTTTTGTATATAATATATCTCATTTAATATTTATTATCACAAAACTTTATCAATTAAATTGCATTAACATTTAAATATATAATACTATTTTACCAATAATTTCAAAAATTATCCAGAAGACAATTTGCTGTCATTCAATTTTAATGATATCGGACATGTTGAAGTATAAATTATTGAAAAGTAAATGAATTAAAAAATACTCAATAGGAAATATTCAGCAAATGATTAATTTTGATATATTAATAGTTCAAGTTCTACATTTGTGAATTCGCATACTTCTATTCATTTGAAAGTTATGAATTTGGCTAAAACCACTTTTTTTATCACCTCATTAAAATTGAATTTTAATGTATGCAATAAATAATATTATAGCAAACTTAACAATATCCCAAAATTAAACTCTATTTAAGAAAAAAGTATAACAAAATTTTTTCAGAATATTGATGATCATTAAATTTTTTTTTTCAAATTATGTAATTTTAGTCAATATGAAAAGTGAGCATGCATGTATATATTTAATAAAAACCATTTATTTTTTGATTAATAAAGTCGTTCTGATGTTCTATTCATTCTAATGTCATTTTTAATTTGGATGCTTTTCTTTCATATACATAGGATATCTCATTTATTATTGATTTATTTTAATAAATATTAAATATATAATACAATAATATATTTTATAACTACAATAACAAATTATTTAAGGAGATATTTACACATAAAATTCAAGTCATATTTGGTCCTACCACGTCCTTAAAATTTGGAAAATAAGAATGTGGTTAAAAATTGAATATAATTATTTTTAATTCTCACAATTATTTCATTAGAATTAAGAAGAGGAAAGTAGGTTTAATAACAGAATTTCTTTAATTTTTTTTTTCCAAATTTATTTGCACTGAAAATACATTATAGTTCAGATGAAACATAATGAGAATTAAAAATAATTATATTCAATTTTTAACCACATTCTTATTATTCCTTTCAAAATATTGAAAAGCATATATCACAAAAAAAAAATGATTTCCAATTTTAATTTAGATGACCAAAAACTTTTAAATGAATGTCAATCAGAAAATATTGGAATTATAAATTGCCCAATGGTTGTTCCTGTTCCATATGTACCGATTTTATATAATATATCTAATTTATCATTTTCGCCAATTTTATTATCAATGCCTTTATCATCAAATATAAGCACTCAAAAAAGCTTTGGAACTGATTTATCACAAAATAATGAAGAAAATTTAGCTTCAAATGGAATTACTTGTAACAAATCAAGTCCATTTTATATGATAAATAACCTTGCATGCTATAATTACAACATTTCAAACGAAATAATCGCAAAAAACACTGGTCAATTGAAAAAAATGCACAAAGTTCGTTTCTCTAGAGAAGAAGATGAACAAATAAAGAATTTGGTCCAAACTTTTGGATCAAAGAACTGGTCATTAATTGCATCTTTTATGAATAGAAGGAATGCAAAACAATGTCGTGATCGATATTTTAATTATTTAATTCCAGGATTTTTTAAAGGAGAATGGACAAAGGAAGAGGATGAACTACTTGTAAAATTATACAATGAATTTGGGCCTAAATGGTCTCTTATGCAGAAACGCATTTCTAATCGAAGTACAAATTCAATCAAAAATCGTTGGTATTATTTTCTTGTTAAAAAATATAGAAATGAAACTATTAATCAGGAAAACCAAAGAGAAAATAAACAAATTGATGATTTTGGAAATATTAAAGATAATGAAAATAATAATCAGTCTTTTAACAGCATTCCAAATTTTTCATCAATAGATACTAATAATTCTTTATTATTTGGAAAGAAAAATGAAAAACATATAGAAAAAGAGAAACAACGTGATAATGTTTTTTTAAATTTTAATTACTCAGTAGACATGCCCTTTAATGATGAATGGTCTACATTAAATTATTAATTATGGTGAATTCATTCTTTTTATAAATAAAAAGATAATTCAAAATTATTTAATGGAAAAACTTTTTATAAAAAAATATAAAGAATATTAGTATTTTTTGTAATCACATATTAATTTTAATCATGTTTTCTAAATAAAAAAAAATGTAATAATCTTTATTTTCATAAAAAATTCAAAAA
This sequence comes from Tritrichomonas musculus, assembly GCA_039105265.1. NCBI lineage: Eukaryota > Parabasalia > Tritrichomonadida > Tritrichomonadidae > Tritrichomonas > Tritrichomonas musculus. The sequence continues at coordinate 3,107,928 of JAPFFF010000015.1, read as the reverse complement.
ATAAATTAATAATCTTTTTGAATTTTAAAGAAATAAAAGGTTATGACTCAGAAAACTTAAAATAAAAAAAAAAATGTGAAAAACTTTTTCATTTAAATTTAAACCAAATTTAATCTGATTATATTCAAATTTTGAATTTCATAACCTTTGTGTGGCCGAATCATTAATCAAAAAGAAACTTTTGAATCTTTTCAAAAAGTTACAATTCCTCCAATTTTTCAATTTTATAACTTTCCTTGATAAATTTTTCTTTAAAATTTATTTCTTCAAATTTCTTATTTAATATTGCAAATCTAAAAGTTAAAATCAAATATGTAATATAATATAGATTTTTATAAAAATCTATATTAAAAACAACAAATATTAAACTTTAAAAACTGTTTTTCCAATTTCAGGCTTATGATAAATTTTTTTCAATATTACTATTTAATATCCATTAGTGATGGTAATCAAAGATTCAAATTCAAGCCTTTAGAATAATGAATTTAACGCTGTAATAATATTTTTTCTAAAGTTTAAATTTTGTATCATTTGGTTGGTAATTAAAATATATGGATCAATTTTCATTAATAAGTTACAACCAAATGATACCAGATAGTTCACATGATATATAACTGAATTTGCAAATTCTTTTAGGAATAAATATGCAAAGTTTTCAAATGATGAATAATCAAAATTATTCATTTAATCCTTTTTTATGTTCTTGTTTTATTTATCCAAAAACTTCATTAATGAATGATAACACTTTAAGCTTAAATCAAAACATTAACATTCAAGAATCGAAAGATAAAATGATTGAATGTTTTGCCCAGAATAAACATAATGAAACACTAAAAAATGAACATCCGCGCATAAGTAATTTGGACCTGACAAATGCAAAAAAAATCAGAATCATACAAGAAAAATCATAGGATACACTTTACTAGAGATGAAGATGATAGAATCAAATATTTAGTGCAAAAATATGGATCAAAGAAATGGGCAGTCAGTGCATCATTCATGAAAGGCAAAAGTGCAAATCAATGCCGTGATCGATATTCAAATTATTTGATTCAAAGTTATTTTCATGGAGATTGGTCAAAGGAAGAAGATGAATTGCTCGAAAAACTACATAAAGAATATGGAACAAAATGGTCTTTGATTCAAAAACATTTAACACATCGAAGTCCCAATGCAATCAAAAATGAAAAAGTATGTAATAATTCAACAATTGATGAGATATTCAATGAAAAGAAAACACAACATGTTGAAATATAACGAAAAAATAAATGTGAAATTTGTTCAAAGATGATGTAACTGATTCTTTTAATTCCTGCGGTTTTTCATTTGATGAATGGATCAATTATTGCTAATTTAAATATTTATATATGTCCAATTTCCATGCCATATGAACATTGATTACATTGCCAATTTAATGTAGCTTCTATTCTCAGCAAATAGAAAATATAATCATATCTTTCTTTTTTTTTAAAAAAATATTAAAACAAAAAGAAATGTAAAATTCAATAAATTATTGATTAAATGATTATATGTTTATCAAAATATATGATAAATGTCGGTTTTGATTATAATTATGAATGATAAAAATTGTTTTTATCGTAATTTTGCGCTTAATAATAATATATTTTAAGCTGGATAATAATATGGGAAACTATTATATTATTTAATGAAAAAATTATTTGTATTCCATTAAATGTTGGCAAATGGTTTCATAATTTGAAATTAAAAATTCTTGATAGGTTAAGTAACTTGTGATCCTGGCTAAAATGCACCTAATATTTTGGCTTTAAAAAAAAAGAGTAGTATTTTAAAATATAGATCTATCAATAATTTCTATGAGACTTTTCAAAAAGTTTATATTAATATTTTATCTGATGAGCATTCAAGATTATCTTGAAAAAATGAGGAAGATTCAGAACAATCTTTTGAATTTTATAGAAATCGAAGACCAGGATGAAGAAAACTATGAAAATCTCATCAAATTATTTAATGAATATCAAATTCAAAAGAATCGATATGACTTGAAAACAGTTATTTATTTGATTATGAACATATCTAATAATCATAATCGTGGTGCGAATTTTTTTGAGAAAATAGAAAAAATTCTGACCTTTTTCAAAGTTGAAATAAAGAATTTTTATTCAAACAAAGAAATCTTCAACCTTTTCAAAGGCAACAAACGAATCCTGCTTTTCATCATCAAAGAGGAGCTACTCACAATGGATATCCAAATTGCAAGGGCAATGATCTCATTCAGAGAAGAAAAATACGACGAGTACTTCCAGCCAGAGCTCTGGCCTTTCATGGAAGGAATTTCAAAGTCTGGAAACCAGTTCGGAAATCCGATTTCAAATTTCCCAGCCTATCCGATGATTCCACCAAACCAATATCCATATAATCCTGTGTTTCCATTATATCCGCAAAACACCAGTCCATTGCAGCTCTACCCAATGAATCCAATGAATCAAATGCATCCAACAAATCGAATAAATCCAATGAATCAAATAAATCCAATGAATCAAATAAATCCAATGAATCAAATAAATCCAATGAATCAAATAAATCCAATGAATCAAATAAATCCAATGAATCAAATAAATCCAATGAATCCAATGAATCCAATGAATCAAATAAGTCAAATAAATCAAATAAATCCAATGAATCAAATAAATCCAATGAATCAGGTGAATCAAATGAATCAAATAAATCCAATGAATCAAATAAATCCAATGAATCAAATAAATCCAATGAATCAAATAAATCCAATGAATCAGGTGAATCAAATGAATCAAACGAATCAAATAAATCAAATGAATCAAATAAATCAAATGATTCCAATTAATCAGGTGAATCCAATGCTTCCTGCAAATACAGCAACTTCATCAATTTCAAATGTGAGTCAGCATCAATCCGATACAAATAAAGTTCAAGCTGGCCCAAAATTACCTGATGATTTTGAAGAAAAAAGAAAGATTGGGGAAAACGATGACCCAATCTGCGAGATAATCAGGAAAGATCAAATTGAAGAATTTATTACGCATGTGAAGACGCATAACATATCGCTCAGAAAGAAAATTATATATTCAATATATGAAACAAATACATTATTTGTACCAGTACAAGCAAATTATAATTATTTTGATAATTCAAGAATGATAGGTTCAAGTATTGAATTAATTGAATATGCGGCATTTTTTGGATCAATTCAAATTTTCAATTACTTATATAAAAACGGAGTTGAATTAACATCATCATTGTGGATTTTCGCAATTCATGGACAAAATCCAGAATTGATTCGTATTCTTGAAGATAGTGGAATTAAACCAAGAAATGAATCTTATATAAAATGCTTTGAAGAAGCCATTAAATGTCATCACAATGGAATCGCAAATTACATTGAAAACAACTTCCTTTTAAATGAAGAAGATTCATCAAAATTAATGTCAGATAGTCTTCAATATTACAATTTTGCTTACATTTCTGATAATTTGAAACGTTCTGAAATTTTGGAATTGTGCAAATATGATTATTATACATTGATCGATTTATTATCAAAAACAAAGAATATCGATGTAAACTATAGAATAATTTTTTTTATTTTATTTTTGAAAAAATGCAGTTTTGAATGTGAATTTTTTTTAATAGAGTTTTTACATTAATTGTTTTAATTATGTTTGATTAATTTCTTTTGTTGATGAAATTTCTAAAAATAATCTTTTAATAAAATTCAAAATTTTAATGGATTTGATAAGGTTAATATGAAATCAATTTTTGAAGTTTGACATCATCAATATTCATGAAATTTATAAAAAAAAATTTTAAATGATGTTTTAGTTGAAATGTTTTAATGAAGTTTCTAAACAAATGATTTTTATGAAATATCAAATAATATTTAATAGAATTTTAGTTATGCTTTTTTTAATACAGTTTTCAATGCAATTGGAAAATTGCATTCAAATTTACATCATTTTCATTCAATTTAAAAAGACAAAAATTTATTCAATTTTAAAAACTCATTGTTTTAATGAAATTTTACATTATACATATAAATGGAGTTTGAAATATTAATGTTTAAATGTGATTTCATTTTTACATTTTAATATCATTCATAAAAACAAATATTTGAATTACATTTCAAATAATATTTAATTTGATTTTTAATATCAATTAAAAATAAAATTCTAAATTAATCATTCAAATAAAATCAGACATATAAATATTTTAATAAAATTTCTATATAATTTTTCAATACAGTTTTTTTGTCAAATCATTCAATTGCATTCAAAAATTTATTTCTTTCAATAACATTTCATTTTTTATTTGATTATCAAATTTTTAAAACAACTTTTTTTAAACATAATTTCAAATTTTATAATTGAATTTGGTTTGAATACTATAATATTTTATAAAGTTTTAAAGCATTATTTAACTTTGTTTTAAATAATTTTTTTTTTTAATGAAATTACATATCATAATATATTCAAAAAGGTCCATTACATATTGCAGTTGAAAACGAAAAAGTAGATATTGTTCAACTTTTGTTATCTTACCAGAACATAGATGTTAATCTTTTAGGAATTTTAAATCTTTTGTATTAATAAAATTGTAAAAGATATAGTTTCATGAAATTCAAAATTCAATGGTTTCACTTCATTTTAATCATTTATTTTAATGACATTAAAAGCCATTTAGTTGAATGTAATTTCAAATGACAAATAGTCATTCAATAGTTTCTTATAAATTTTAATCAAATTTCAAACTCAATAATTTAATGAAAGACAAGAAATTTTTATAAAAATATTTTTTTAAATGATATTTTTTTCTATAATTTGAATGAAATTTTAAAGCATTCATTTCAATTATATTAAAAATAAAAGATTTAAATGGTATTTCATTTTTAAAGTTTTGGGTGAAGTTTTTGTTTTGCAATTTAATGAAGTTGCGAATCAAATTTTTAAAAGAAATTTTAATTGATTTTTTGAATAACATTGAATTAATTGTATTAATAACATTTAATACATAAAATTTGAATGATATTATAGATTGATTATTTAGATAACATTTTAAATATTATATTTCAATATAATTTCTATATGATTTTATTTTATGTAGTCATTTCATTATACAATCATTGATACAGTTTAATAAAAATAAATTTTAGTAAAGTTAATTAATAACCTCTTTAAAAAAGCTCCATTGCATGTTGCTGTTGAAAAAGAAAATATAGAAATTATAAAACTTTTATTATCTAATGAAAATGTTGATGTTAATATCCAAACAGTTCATAACTATTCTTTTTTTGAATACAATTTCAAATATAAAAAATTCAATATCGTTTCAAATCAAAAATTTTTCAATAAAGTTTGAAATCAATAATTTTTACGAGATTGAAAACATTTTAATTTTAATCTAATTCCTTAATCATTTTATATAATGAAATTAATATTTAATTCTTTTAAATGGTGCAATTTAATGATTGTATTTTTAAATGACATTTTAAATTAAATAATTCAATTCAATTGAATTTTCATATTCAAATAATATTTGAAAAAGTTTTTTTTTTTTCATGATATTAAACAACTGACATTTTCATAGCGATATTTTTATTAGTTAATTTTTTAATGAAATTTCAATTTTATTATTTGGATAAAGATATTTTTGTTACCTTTTTTCAAGAGACAGCTTTGCATATTGCTGTAGAAGAGGGAAATGCTGAAATCATTAAATTATTACTATCGCAAAAAGGTATTAATGTTAATATCAGAAACGGTATTTTCATTTTATTTTAATCATATTTTATTATATAATTGAATGGTTACTTTATAAATATCTTTTGAAGAAAACCTGTTGAAATGAGATATGATCCAAAGATAAGAGAATTGTTTTCTGGTAATAAATAAATAATCAAATTTTATTTTAAAAACTACTTATGTTTTTTAATAAGTCTTTTTTGATGAGGCTGGAAGAATAGAAAAGATTAATCATATTTTTTATATTTTTTACTTACATTGAATTAAACATATATGCTCTAATGTAAATAATTAAAAAATTATTAATAAGTATTCATTGACAATGAAATTCAATATTCATAAAATATTCGATCTAAGAATTTCATCATTGCATTATCAGCCTCATCTATGAAAGTTAAATTATTTATAAACATAAAAAGGAAATAAATATATAGTATCAATCATAGAAATTTTATTTATTTTTTGCTTTTATCTGTAAATATTATACCATCTGCAACTTCTTCTTCTTCTTCATTGTTATTATCTGTATTCTTTGTTGCTTGATCCGGATTAGTAGAGTTTTTACTGCTTGCTTCATCATTTTTGGCAATTTGTAAAATCATTGTACCAACAACTTTTCTTTCCCCAGTTTCTTGCTCATTATCTTGTGATTTACGTTGAACTGGCTCATAAATGTTGATTCTCTTCATCGAATTATAATAATTCGAGAACTCATTTGAACGAATAATAGTTGAAGCAAAAATATTTTCTATAAAACCAAGCTTTTTCTTTCGGAAAACAACAATAATTTTTTGAATATTATCACTGTCCTTGAGATTGAAAGTAGAAGTTGTGAGATGCATCTTACTGACATTGAACGTAGTCGCTTGTTTTTGCTCATCAGGCAATGAAGTAACACTTATGCGAACTGTATCATTTGGACTAATAACACCTTGTGTAAATTCGAATGAATGGAATTGAAGGTTTAACATGAATGTAAATATGATTATTTTTTATGTAACCGTTTTTTATTAAGAAATTTAAAACATATTTTTACAATTAAAATCACTATTATAATCGGAATATTTATAATAATTAGATTATTATATATTATACATTATATAATAAAAAATAATATTCTATAATTATTTCAATAAAATCAGAGAATTTTCATATTATTATTTAGAGAGAAATTCAAATTCTTTTAATTTGAATAATATTAAAATTACGTTTTTAATTTCCTGTAAAATACATTTTTATAGATATATCTTTGCAATGTCATAACAATCTGTTAAAATGAGATATATCCTGGATTAAATATGAGTTTCAATTACTTGGTATATTATATACAATATTTAAGTAATCATTTTTTAAATATTTTTGTTTTTTGTTGAGATACATCTAATACAAAAAATTTTGTAAGGGCATTTTAAAAAGAAAATATCTATAAATTGGCACATCCTTTTATAAATTAATTCTTTATTTATATTTTTAAAATAAAAATAGAACTAATTAAATAATTAATATTTAAATTTTAACTCAAATTATTGAGAAATATGTATTTTATTTCAAAAAATGTAAAATAAAGCTGAACAAAAAAAAAAAAATGGCCTTGATTCTTTCAAAAATAGATTTATTTTGTAAATAAATTCTAGCTTTGCAACATATATGATTTAAATATATTGATTCCTAAAAGTCATGTAGAAATAATTACATTATGGAGAGATTCACATTATGAATTCCATCAAATTAAAATATTTCATTCCATAATTAGAGGTGAAATATTATATAATTATAGTATATTTATAATTAAAAATAAAAATCATGATTTGTTTGACTGTTACCATATTGCGATTTATATAGCTGTACATTTGAAATAAAGTCACAAACAAAATACAATAATAGATTATATATTATACTCCAATATTGCATAAAACATATTTAATTTTTTCGTTCTTATGATTATTTCAACCAATGATGAAAATTTTAATTTTTTGGTTTTTTGCTTTTCAAAACGCAAAAAATTGTTTTGTTATAAGTATTCATATATTATTCTGAAAAAAAGTTATTTAATTTAAGTTGATTTACAATGAGAATAAAAAAAATTCAATTATTTGTATTCTTATTATAATTGTTTGTCTTATGAATGAATTTATAAAAATATTTTTTGATTTTAAATTTATAATATTTGAAAATTATTGAGAAATAACAAAAATATTATTTTTATATTTCATTCAAATTAATTCAAATTTACAAAAATAAAAATATCGAATGATTAAAAACAAAATCAAAGTAATCATGAGATGTATTAGTAATTAATTTTAATATATATATTAATTTGAAAATATATAATTTCAAATATAACTGTACTTTGAATTAGATGTGAAAGCTTTCGTTGTTTATATATATATATATCTAACTCAAAGAAAACATACAAAAAGAATACAAGTTAGTGATATTTATCATTATTTTTGTTGTGTTTTGCTTTTTCAAGCAATTTGAATATAATGTAATATTGAATAATGAGAGTTGAAAATATTTATTCAAATAAATATTTATAAATACAAGAGTGATATATACTTATCAGTTATTTTGGCTCAGAAATAAGAGATCATCATGAGTTTTTCAAATTATAATATTATATCTGGAGCTTGAACGAATCTGGTTCAAATAAAATTGCGCTTTAGGTTCTTTTTGATTTGCAGCGAGTGTAAAGTAGCGAATGGCTTCTTTAATATCGCGCATAACATAGATTCCATCATAAAATATGAGACCCATGAGTAATTGTGCTTGAGGATCGTTTTGTTTGGCAGCCAATTTTAAGTAGTGGAAGGCCATGTTGATGTCTTTTGGATTACTTTCATAATAGATGAGCCCGAGGTTGTACTGAGCTTTCACATAGTTCTGCTTTGCAGCAAGCGAATAGTAATGAATAGCTTTTCGAATATCGTACAGATTGCTTTGCTCTTCTGAGTAAATGCTGCCGAGTTTGCACTGTGCTTCCACATAATTTTGATTGGCAGCAAGCGAATAGCAATGAATAGCTTTTTCAATATCGTACAGATCGCTTTGCTCTTCTGAGTAAATGCTGCCGAGTTTGCACTGTGCTTTCGCATAATTTTGATTGGCAGCAAGCGAATAGCAATGAATAGCTTTTTCAATATCGTACAGATCGCTTTGCTCTTCTGAGTAAATGCTGCCGAGTTTGCACTGTGCTTTCGCATAATTTTGATTGGCAGCAAGCGAATAGTAATGAATAGCTTTTCGAATATCGTGCAGATCGCTTTGCTCTTCTGAGTAAATGCTGCCGAGTTTGCACTGTGCTTTCGCATAATTTTGATTGGCAGCAAGCGAATAGTAATGAATAGCTTTTCGAATATCGTGCAGATTGCTTTGCTCTTCTGAGTAAATGCTGCCGAGTTTGCACTGTGCTTTCGCATAATTTTGATTGGCAGCAAGCGAATAGCAATGAATAGCTTTTTCAATATCGTACAGATCGCTTTGCTCTTCTGAGTAAATGCTGCCGAGTTTGCACTGTGCTTTCGCATAATTTTGATTGGCAGCAAGCGAATAGTAATGAATAGCTTTTCGAATATCGTGCAGATCGCTTTGCTCTTCTGAGTAAATGCTGCCGAGTTTGTACTGTGCTTTCGCATAATTTTGATTGGCAGCAAGCGAATAGTAATGAACAGCTTTTTCAATATCGTACAGATCGCTTTGCTCTTCTGAGTAAATGCTGCCGAGTTTGAACTGTGCTTTCGCATAATTTTGATCGGCAGAACGTGAGTAGTAATCAATTGCTTTCAACAAATCTTTTGAAACATAAACACCCTCAAAAAAGAAAGTTCCAATATCAAATAACTTTTCTGGATCATCTGTGACTTGAGGTATTGTTTCAATAGCGTAAATAAGATTTTTGAGATAATCTTCACTGTAGGTTTCGCTTGTATTCTTCAACATTCCATATATTTCTATCCTTGAATAAAAAAGTGAATAAAATTCACAAATTAATTCAAATATTGTTGGCCTGTTCTCTTGCCTTTCTGATTTGCATTTTAGGCATAATCGTTCAATTTCAGGAAATTCATGTACATTAGAGTTTTGATTGGATTTGAAAAAGTTTGACAGGCCTTCGTTAATGATGTATTCAATCATTATACCTAGTAAATAAATGTCATTTTTTTGTGAATACCTCCCATTTTCATTTATCACTGGATCACAAACAGAACTATATAAATCAAGTGTATATTCAGCATCGCTTTCATTTTCTTCAACAGTAATCATGCGATCAAAATCAATTAAAACGGCTGATTTATTATTATCAATAATAACATTATTTGGTTTTAAATCTCGCAAAATGAAGTGATTCCGATGTAAATATTCAACGGCAATCATCAGCTCAAATATAATTGTGATTTTTTCATTAATCGTGAGATTAAGCCTTTTTATATCATTTAAAATCCTGCCATTAATATATTCAACAACAAGATACTTTTCATTTACAGTTTCGCCATATAATTTAGGCACAAAAGGGTGATTCATTTTTGAATAATTCAATAATTCTCTTTTATGAAGTTTTTCATTTTCTGGATCTAATATATATGGCCTTTTTATTGCTATTAGTTCTTCTTTTTCAATATGATATGCTAGAGAAACTGCAGATGAACTTCCAGTTCCAATTGTCCTAAGTTCAATATAATCATTTTCATTAATATATGATAAATTATGCTGTTTCAATGTACTGTCTTTAATTCTGTTTTTATTTACTTTGTAATAACTTTGCTTGATTAAAAATCCAGCTATGATTGATGAAATCACATTCCAAATTTTACGGGAAACGCCAAAGTTTTGATATATATAAAAAAAAATCCTCTTAAATTCTAGTATCTCATCAATGAAAAGTGAATCAATTTTGCATTTTGGATTTGAAACATTAATAAATGAATTAAATGAATCTTGGCAGTTTGCAAAAAAGTAAATGTTTGCTTTAGCATTTGACTTAAATAATGTTTCAATAAACGATAATGATGATTTCTGGATAATTATAATTGTTTGTTTAAATCCAATGATAAAAAAATCATTATAGAAACCAATCATTATTGCTATAGATTCTTTAATATTTTGATAAATTTTTTCATTTCCATTATAATCAAAATATTCCGAAACCATATGAAAATCATAGCTATTAATTATTAAATCAAGTTTCGCGTTATTTGCTTTTGTTTCTAGCCTATGACTTTTTGTAAAATCGACAAAATATTTTAAATATTGAGATTCATCTTTAAATACACTTGGAGAAAGACTTTTGTGAACTTGAACTTTACTTGCAAAAACGACAATTTTATTTGTGTTATAAATTTCGTTTATTTGCTCAATATTGATTTCTTTTTGAAAATTCTCATAAAAACTATTAATTAAAACTGGTAACGATGGACGATCTCTATATGGCTTTGTGCAATCAAGATATATTTTTTTAATTAATGGATATTTTGTAAAAATATCATTGTCTATTAAAGTATTGTTATTTTCTGGTAAGTGCTCATTAAAAATATAATAAATAATCAATCCAATTGAATGAATATCACACTCGAAAGAAAAATTAGTTTTTTCAATATAAGGATCGGCAAATTCTGATAGTGGATAGTCTCTATTGTTTTGGCTTTCTGAATCCGATTTTATCATACGATCAAAATCAATCAAAACAATGTCTTTACTCCCATCAATTATAATATTTTGTGGATGCAAATCACGATAAACGAAGTTTTTTTGGTGAAGATATTCAATGACAATCATCAATTCAAACACAATTTTAAGTTTATCTTGAAAGGTAAGACCTAATTCTCTGATTTTACATAATTGTTTCCCTTTTATATATTCAATCACCAGCGAATTCGTTTCTTCGACTCTTCCATAAAATTTGGGTATAAATGGGTGACTTATTTCTAAATAATTCTGATATTCACGACTCATGAGGTTTGGAAAATCATCTATATTAGGATTATTTACTTTTTTAACTAAATACACTTCTTCTCTTTCAAAAGAATAAATTGTCTCGCATATAAATGATGATCCGTTTCCAATTGTATCCAATTGTACAAATGAATCGAATTTGAAATCTATTTCAAACGATAGTTTATTATTTTCAATAATAAATTTTTCTATTCTCTTGATACTTGGCTTGTTGTGATATTGCTCGATTAAATACAATTGAACACATGAAAAAATTTTGTCTACAAAGCTTTTTTCAAGTTCTTTTGAATAATAGTGATGAATTTTAGAATAACCTCTGATGATTTTTATTTTGCTATTATTAATCCATCTGATTAGGGAAAACATTTTTTCTGCGTTTGGAAAATAGTAAATGGGTGCATTATTATTCTCCATGAAAAGGGGTCTGATGTTTTTTAATAAAGAATCTGAAATAATTAAAATTGTTCTTTTAAATCCAATAATAAAATATCTTCTTTGGGACTTTGGATTTTCTTCATAATAATCAATTATAATTGCATTTGATTCTCTAAAATTTTTAAAAGAATTATTATTAAAATTAAATTCTTTAGAAACAATGAAGAAATCATATTTCTCAAACATTTCTCCCAGTTTATCATCTTTATTGATAATCTCTTGTTTAAACTCTATGCAATTGTTAAATTTCTCTAGAAACATTTAAAATCCAATATAATTTTTATATCACATTTCATTTATGTTTAATATCTTTCATAAAGTGCCCCAAAAAAATAGGGGTCTCATTCAATAAAATAGGGGTCGACGATCAAGTTAAGAAAAAATTGAATATTTTTTCAGAAAATATAATTTTAAGAAAAATTTTTTTTTTCAAATATTTTTTTCTCAAAATAAATTTTTATCATCGTTTTCCCTTGAAATTAATTATTTTTTGAATCGGCCCCCTTTATTTCTCTCACTTTACTTCTCTCCCTAATCTCGATGAAAAGCAATAAATGTATTCAACTTTTTTGATCTTTTAAATGTAAAGAAGTCCTAGTTTTTCAAATTCTTGAAAATAATTAACAGAATTGAAAACTAATGAAAAGTCACTTTGATGCAAATACACTTTAGATAGTATCAACTTGATAATTTGGGCTAATGACTGGAGATAATAAATCTAAAATTATGTGGCTAGTTCTGTATTCATTAAGATTTATTATAAATAAAAAATTAGAAATGCATGATTGAATAAAAAAGACATTATTAAGTAAAATGATGTTTATTAATAACTAAATGCATTGAAAAATAGTTCTTAAGAAAATTATTTTTCTATGCTTTAATTTGATTGTTTATCAGGTTCATCAAGTTTGCCAAAGAACTCGATGAAATAGAAGTAAATGTAATGGTAGTTAGAAGGATGGTTGTACCAGCTGTATCCAGTTGACCTTAGTTTTACGTAACGATAAAAACCATTATTAGCATTGGTGACCTGAAAGTTTGCTGTGATTCCAGATCCGTTCAATTTCGAGTCCTCGCTGTGCGAGTCAATTTCCTCCCAGGAATCGCCATCGTTTGAGACCTCCAAAACCCAGTTACGTAAGTGCCCGCCATCGTTCTGTCCGCTTGAGTAGGTCTTTATTGAGTAGTCAGAGATCTGGACTCGTCTGTCTTTGAAGTCGAAGAGGACGAAAGGAGAAGGGTCGTTCTTTGAGTGATAAAAGTTGTTGTTCTGGTAATCGACAAGGTTCTTTGGATGGTGGTTGCTTCCGTGAATTGAATTTGAGGTAATTTCTATCGTTTGGTTATCGTGAATGTTGCCGCCTGTCAAATCTGTAAGATAGTGCATGATTCCCTCAAATTCATGGCCTTTCTCGGATTTGAATTCTTTGTATTTTCTATCATCTTTTTTGGCGGTTCCATATCGTTTCTTTTCACGTCTTTTGTCTTTCTTGCAAGTAGATAAAAGACGGCCACAAAGTGACTCCCAGGTTGCTTCGTCGAGGTCTTCAATGGAAAAGCAATTGACGAATTTTTCAATTAATGTGTCACTTACATTTGAGAAGATTACATGGGAAAATAGGTAGGAGCAGCTTCGGTCCTCTGAATACTTCTCAATAATGAAGTCAAGTAGTGAGTCTTCATCGGCAATTTTTAAGGTGTCTTTTGAGAGGATTTGTTCAAGATCATCAACAGATATCTTATTAAGAGTATCTGTAGAAAACTCTGAAAAATGTTCGGAAATGAACGAAATTATGCTCTCAATTTGTTGATTGTCATGAGCAATTAACTGGCCTTCTTCTTCGTACATTTTTTGGATTTCCTTTACCCGTGATACACTATTGTCAATGGAAAGTGGCTCTGAAAAGGTGGGTGAAAGCCGGATGTATTCGTCAATGTTACCAAGTTTGAGGAAGTAAGTTGAATACAGGTGTTGCAGGGGAAGATCAATTATTTTATTTTCATGTTGGATGAGATTCAGGAAATCGCTGAAATGGTCTTCTTGGCTACTTTGGCTGTCCGTTGTTATGACGAATTCATTGATACTTGCGTCAGTGAAATGAAGTTTTCTAATTTTTGGTGATAGAAGGTCTGCAACGAAACGGGGAGTAGAATACTTCTTCCCGTCAACAACAAAGGTGAAATCTTGATCATATTTATCAATTGGGATGCCTTTCCAGTTTTTTAACCCAAGTAAATATTCGGTACTTTCTTTTTGCATGAAAGATTAACGGTCGCCCTTGAATTATTTTTATTGAAAATATATCATTAGATTTTGAACTTTTTCTGAGAATTTATTATTTTTTAAACAGGGTTCGAATATTTGAAAAGCTTTTTTTTTTGGAAAATACCAGTATTTATTGTTTAATACATGAGAATATTAATAAATATATATAATAGGAAAATATAAATAAGGAAAATTAATAAAATATTGTTTAAATATTAAGAAATTCGTATTTATTTATTTATTAAGTTTTTCTATTCAAATACAAAAGTTAAATCGTTTGCTTCAAAAATAAATAAAATCGATGAAGATTATTTACTATTGTTTATTCCCACCTCACCAAAAAAAAAAAAAAAAAAAAAAAAAAACGTTCATATCAACATTAAATATTGCAAATTTACTTAATATTTTGTTCTTAAACAATGCTTTAATTTGTTAGTATTTATTTTAAATCGATAATAAAAACTTTTTAAAAGCAACGGAAAAGAATATATTTATCTAGTTAATGAAAAAGTGAAAATAATGTTGAAGAGATTTTGGAGAATTCAAAAAGTTCATCAAAAGGTGAATTAATGATTATATTTAATATCTTTGTATATTTATTTTGAAAACTGAGAAAAATCTCACAAACAAATTATTGGATATCCTAATTAAAAATTTTTCGGTTAATATAAAAAAATTCTTTTTATTATTTTTTATTTATTAAAACAAAGCAGTCAACAAAAGTAATTTGAAGACCAATAATAACCATAAAAGCGTCCGTAACTCGAGTAGTAAAAATGGTAATAAAAAGAAGAATGTGATATTATTTATTTTTCATAAACAAGAAATCAATTTCCTCTAGCTGAGCCATTTTATTCTTAACATGCTTACAAATGCAATGAAAATAATAAAAAATATAGTAAACTTTTTTTAGCATAGCTAGGTGAACTTCTGATTCTAGGTCTGACTCTTTAAATGAAAAGAGTGCTACATAAAGAAGAATTTTAATTGAAATATAATATTTTAATGAAATAAAAACATACTACCCCACTTTTACATTGATCCCATAAAAAACTGATCAAAAAAATTCCTGTTTCTACCGATTCGGTAGTACCAAACACCATTTTTTCTGTATTTGGTATTGTTTGGATCAGTAAGCATCCATGATATATATTGATTCTAATTATTTTTTTTTTTATTTTAGAATATTGTTCTGATGCTTTTCTATGCATTCTCTGCTTTAATTCAACCTTCAAAAGAAAATCTTTTCTCAATTGGACGAGGAATAACAATCAATTTTTTGTTGAACTTTTTTTGAATTTACTAACAAAAAATTGAAGAAAAAGGCATTTAAGAAATTAATTTAGCACATAAACACCAGAAGAATATAAAATATTATTAGGGAAATCAAAATTATTTCCAAAAACAAAAATATTCTAATATCAAAGAAGAAAGATTTGTCTACACCAGCCGTAGAAATAGAATGGAGATAAAAAGGATCTGCTAATACAACTATAGATCAAGGTAGTTGTGGAGCATATAGATAATCTAATTTAATTTCGAATTAACCATTTTGATTATCAATAACATATATACAAGCTTTATCACAAAGACCAGCAGTACATCCATAGCAAAAATTAACACAATCAACTAATTTTTGTTCTGATAATTTCAGTATTTCGTTTCAACAGGAATTGGAATTGGCCATTTTGATATCAATAAAATATAAAGCATTTAGTATAAATAAAACCAAACCAATAAAATATTAAGCATTATGATGTTCATTGGAAAGAGAAATGAAACATTTTTTTTCACCATATGATAGGTCAATTTTTAAAAAGTGACTAACAAAAAAAAAAAATCAACAATTTATTTGAAATAAGATTAGAAAATGTTGATGTCAAATTTTTATTCATTTCACTTCACTTTCCATATATTGGATAAACTTTATGTTTTGGTAATTGTTGTATATGAATCAAGCCCGAGATAATCATATGTTGTTGCCGATGGAATAAAAATGAATCTCAAACAATTACATTCATCAAATGCAAAATCACCAATTGACTTCACTGATGATGGAATCGAAACTTTGATCAACTTTTTGCATCCATAGAATGCTGACTTTTCAATTTTAGTGACAGAGGGAGGAATTTCTATCTGAAAAAGCGAGCTGCACTGTCTGAATGCTGACTCTCCAATGTATGTCACTGATGGTGGAATCGAAACTTCCTTCAATGATGAGCAACCGAAAAATGTAAACCTCTCAATTTTCTGAATGGACCCGCAAATTTCAACTTTCACCAGAGATGAGCAATTAAAAAATGCATGTGAGCCAATTGTGGTGATATTGGAAGGTATTTTAATTGATGTCAGATTATGACAATCTGAAAAAGTTCGCGAAACGATTTCTTTTTGTTTCAATAATAAAGTGTAAATAAAGTCGGCTTTATTGACT
The DNA here is from genome assembly GCA_039105265.1 of Tritrichomonas musculus. NCBI lineage: Eukaryota > Parabasalia > Tritrichomonadida > Tritrichomonadidae > Tritrichomonas > Tritrichomonas musculus. The sequence goes on along the minus strand of JAPFFF010000015.1, from coordinate 3,091,094 downwards.
TCAGCAAGCAAAAAGAGTGGATTTTCATGATCGCCTTCGAACAGGTGATTTGCCAGATCTGATTTCAAAATTTCATCGACAAGGTCAAAAAATTGACCTTTGATTAAATATTTAAAGAAATCAAAGCAGTTATGGTTGTTAATGTCAACTGGAATCAATTCATAATTATGATATAGAAAAGGGAAGCCAAAAACAACGTTCTCTCTTCCTGTAAAATATTTATTATATAAATAATCTGCAATATCATTATGATGGCATTTAACAGTTTCTTTATAAACATCTAGAAATAGATCATTTGGCATATTTAATATTTCCTCAAGGATATGTATTATATCTGGATTTTTGCTATGAATTGCATATATCCATAATGAATCATTTAATTCAGCCCCATTTATTTTTAAGTATTGAAATATTTGAATTGATCCAAAAAATGCTGCATATTCGATTAATTTTGGTCTTTTTTTTAATAATAAACAATTTGTTTCAAAATATGAATCATCAATTTGTCTGTTAATTGAAAGATTTGTCTGATTTAAATATGAAATAAATTCTCTTACAGAATCAGTGCGAATAAGTTGGCATAAGTATGTATCATTTTCTCCTAATTTTCTTTTGCTTGTATATTCTTCTGAAATATTTGATTTTAATCGACGATTAGTTGGTAATAATAATTGGTTTTCGAGTTGGAAATAATTAGGATCAATTCTTTTTGAAATATTCCGATCTATGTATAAAATCTCTTTTTGAAATAGAAAATAAAGGATTCTTTTGTTTTTCTTAAAAATTTCAAATATTTCATCATTTGAAAAGGTTTGCTTGATTTTCATTCCCAAATACTCAATGATTTGTTCTAATTTGTAAAAAAAATTGCGATTTCTGTGATGATTGTTTGCTATTTTTGCTACAACATCTAATAACATATTTAACTCCTTTTTGTTCTCTCTTATTTCATTTTTTTCTAAATAATTTTTTATTTCATTAAAAAAATATTCATCATTTTTCTCTTCATCATTGTCTATGTATTGTAGGATTAAGGCATACAATTCTTTTTTGCAACTAAAGAAGACATTAATATTCATTCTATTTGAATTATGATAAAAATTTATTAAATTTCAATTGAAATGAAAAATTTCCAAAAATTTTTAATTTTTTTGAAAAATTTTCAATTCTAGAATCATTCATTGATTTTTATCAATAAACCAAAATAAAACATCAAAAATATTTGATTTATTTTTCAATAACATAAAAATTAATAATATAGGCCAATTTCAATACCAAAATTCTATTCATACTGATAATGGAAAAGGATTTTAGTAATAAATTTTACTGGATTTTTCAAGTTGTCAAATAAATTTAAAAACAGAATGGTTCGAAAATGAGTTTTCAACAATAATTAAGTAATTTAATAGGTAAATATTTAATGATGTTTAAATTTTTTATTTACTGAGCATGAATTCTTATAATAAAGCTATTTTAAAAACGATACGTCACTTTCCAACGTGTTTTTATAGAAATTCTATTAAAAAGTTGAACTTTTTAAATAAGGTGACTTATCTTTTTTGGAATAACTTTATAAAAGAGAAAAGAGAAAACATTCGATTATTTATTTTTAATCACTTTCACCTTGAATCCAAAAGGAATTCCAATGCTACGTGAATATACAGAAGAAGGTAATTCTATTTGCTTCATTTTATGGCAATTTTTGAAAGCATTTTCACCAATGGCAATCACAGATGAAGGCACCAGCACTTGTGTGAAAGAACATCCATAAAAAGCATTGCTTCCTATTTTTGTTACAGAAGTTGGAATCGATATTTCAGCGAGTTGCAAGCACTCATAAAAAGCGCTTTCGCCAAATTCAGTTACACCTTCTGGGATGCTTACTTGTGACAGAGAAGAGCATCCATTGAAAGTGTTTGGCTCGATTATTGTCACAGAAGAAGGAATCGAAAACTCTTTCAAAGAAGAACATTTGCTAAAAGCATTTGAGCCAATTGTTGCAACTGATGAAGAAGAATCAATTTCAACAATCTCTAATGATGAACATTCATAGAAGGCATCGTTTCCAATTGACGTAACAGAAGAAGGAATTGAGATTTTCAATAAATTGGTGCATTTTTCAAATGCTTTAGCACCAATGATTTTCAATGATGAAGAGATAGAAATCTCTTCTAATGAAGAACAACCTTTGAAACTGGCATAGCCAATCTTTGTTACTGAATCGGGAATTGACAATTGTTTCAATGAAGAACAACCGTCAAATGATTTGTCACCAATTTCTGTTAATGATGATAAGAGCTCTACCTTTTCAAGTGACGAACATCCTTTAAACATGTAGGCACCAAAAGACCTCACTGAAGAAGGAATTACAATTTCTATTAAAGAAGAGCATCCATTAAATGAATTGGAGCCAATTTCGGTAACTGTAGATGGAATGTTGATTTCTTTCAATGTACTGAAATTTTGGAATGATGAAGATTCAATGATAGTTGTTTTACTTGGAAGAGTAATTTTTTTGATACTGGCGATCTGCTTGTGATTGTATTTTTTAAGGATATTGATATTTTCATCAAATATGAAGTGTTTTAATGAGCAGCAATCATTGAATGAATCGTTTTGAATCTTCGTTTTATAAGGATTCATTCTGATTTCTTCCAAATTCACACAATCTTTAAATGAACATTGGCCAATTTCTTCAACATTATCAGGAATCTCTATTTTCTTCAATGCTTTACAACCTATGAACGCTTCATCTCCAATTTTTACTCCAATTGAAGATCGAATTATTATTTCTTCCAATGAACTACATAAACAAAAAGAAGATGCTTCTATTTCAGCTAAGGAAGAAGGAATTAATACTTTATTTAGGTTTCTGCACCCATAAAAGCATTTTTGCCCAATTCTAGTTAAATTGTCATGCAAAGACAAATTGGTCAATGATGAGCATCCGTAAAATGCATTTCTTCCTATTTCTGTCACACTTGAAGGTATTATAATTGTATTCAATGATTTGCATCCACAGAATGCGTAAGAATCAATAAAAGCTACAGATGAAGGTATTTCAATTTCAGTTAATGACTCGCATTTGAAAAACATTTGGGATTCAATTTTAGTTGGTTTTGAAAGAATTGTTACTTGCTTCAATGATTGGCAACCATAAAAGGCGTTTGGTCCTATTTCATTCACTGACGAAGGTATTGTTATTTGGAGTAGACTTCCATAACCACCAAAAGCATTTTCTTTGATTGTTGTAACATTATCAGGAATTGTTACATGCTTGATTTTATCGATAAAATCGAATTCATTTAGCTGAACATGATTAATTGACTTTCCAATGATCAGATGATCAAGAGAAGTGCAATTATCAAATACATCTTTTTGCATCTTCACCTTATCAGAATCAATTGTTATTTTTGAAAGAGAAGTGCAATTTTTAAAGGCATTTTCACCAATATCTGTAATCGAAGATGGAATGAATAGCTTTTTAAGAAGTGAACAATCAGAAAAAGCAGATGAGCCAATTTTACAGACTGATGAAGGTATAACTATTTGTTCTAATGATTTGCATCCATCAAATGAATGCTCGCCAATTTCAACAACAGAAGAAGGAATCATAACATTAATTAAAGAAGAACAGCCATGAAATGCAAAGCTTTCAATTTTTGTGATTTCTGGAATTTTTATTTTCTGAATTTGAATGCAACAAGAAAAAGCATTTGTTCCAATACTTTTAACAGTTGAAGGAAAATCTATTTCAGCAAGGCATGAGCAGCCATGAAATGAGGATTCACCTACTGATACTAAATTTGAAGGAAGATCTATCTGTTTAAGTGAAGAACAGCCATAAAATGTGTGAGGCTGTATTTCTGTGATTGAAGAAGGGATTGCTAATATGCTTAATGATGTACATTCAAAGAAAGATTTCTTTCCAAGGTGAGTGATTGAAGATGGAATAGCAACTTCTTTCAAAGAACTGCATCCATTAAAAGCACTCTCTTCAATTGAAGTCACAGATGATGGAATTTTTATGTTAATCAATGATGAGCATCCTTTAAATGAATCCATATCAATGATTTCAACAGATGAAGGAATTGTAATTTTTGTGATTGAGTTGAATTTCTCAATGCTAAATCTTTTCAAATGCTTGATCGTGTTTCCGAATATAAAATGTCTAAGTGTTTTGCAATTATCAAATGTGTTGTCGTATATTTTAGTAATATAAGGATCAATTATTATTTCTGACAAGCTGTTACAATTTTTGAAAGCAAATTTACCAATTTCTTGGACTGAAAATGGAACTTCAAGTTTTATGATTGATTTGCATCCTTCAAATGCAGACACTCCAATAATAGTTACTGAATAAGGAATTGATATTTCGCCTGATATTTGTTTCTTTTGATTACAATTATTTCCATCTGTTGAAGAAATGATGATATTGGATAAAGAAGAGCATCCATTAAATGAATTGGAGCCAATTTCGGTAACTGTAGATGGAATGTTGATTTCTTTCAATGTACTGAAATTTTGGAATGATGAAGATTCAATGATAGTTGTTTTACTTGGAAGAGTAATTTTGTTGATACCACCGATTTGCTTGTGATTGTATGGTTTGATGATGTTGATGTTTTCATCAAATATAAAATGCTTTAATAAATAGCAATTTTTGAATGAATCTTTTTGAATCTTCGTTTTATAAGGATTCATTCTGATTTCTTCCAAATTCGCACAATCTTTAAATGAACATTGGCCAATTTCTTCAACATTATCAGGAATTTCTATTTTCTTCAATGCTTTACAACCTATGAACGCTTCATCCCTAATTGTTATTATGGAAGATGGAATTATTATTTCTTTTAATTTCTCGCAATTAGAAAATGCTCCAGTTCCAATTTCAGTTATTGAAAAAGGCAAAGTTATTTTAGTTAATGTGGAGCAATTTTCAAAAGTGTTTGGTTCTATTATATTAATTGATGAAAGAGCAACAATATTCAATGATGAGCAATTTTTAAAAACAGATGATCCGATTGTGGCTACACCTGAATGAATCGAGATCTGAGTTAATGAAGAGCATCCTCTAAAAGCGCTGGATTTAATCGATGTAACCAAAGGAGGAATCACCAATTCCTTTAAAGATGAGCAATTTCTAAAAGTAGAGCTTTCGATAGTAGTTATTAAAGTGTTAATGAATATTTGTTCAAGGGATGTGCATTCTCTAAATGCATTTGATCCAATCATTGTAACCTGACTAGGAATTTCAATTTGCTTTAATGAGGAACAACCGCAAAATGCATTGATTCCAATTGAAGTTACTAAAGGAGGAATTTTTACATTTTCTAGTAAGGAGCATCCATTGAAAACAGAGGCTTCTATTGCAGTGAGAGAAGGAGGAATTAATATGCTTTTTAATAAAGAACATCCACTAAAAGCACCAGATCCAATCACTGAAATATTGGTAGATATTTCTATATGTTTTAAAGAAGTACAATCTTTAAAAGCGTTGGATCCAATTGAAGTCACTAAATTTGGTATTTTTATGATTTCTAATGATGAACATCCATTGAAGATTGATGATTCAATTGTTGCTAAAGAAGAAGGAATCTCAATTTCTTTCAATGAAGAGCATCCATCAAAAGCACTTGATCCTATGAAAGTCACTGATGATGGAATTGTTATATGTTCCAAAGATTTGCAATCTTTAAAAACACCTGAACCAATATAAGTGACTGAAGAAGGAATCTCAATCTGCTTAATTAAATTACAAGCTGAAAAAACATTATCGTAAATTATTTGTGAATTTGATCCAATTACAAAAGAATCAATTGTTGAATCAGGTCCAAAATTAAATTTAACTTTTTTTGTACTTAATATGTAAATAGTAATCGTAATTTCTTTATTATAATTTTGTTTCAATTTTGTGATTTGTTCGTAAATCTGTTCATAATTTTGAATAGGATGATCAATTTCAATGCTAATTTTGTCAAACAATTTTAATTTCTCTGCAAATTCAGGAGATTCGAGAGATTTATTTAAATATAAAATTTTGACTTGACCTGGCTTGATTTTCAATTCATTACTTTTGTTATATTTGATGATTTTTTTGGTGAAAAAATGACGAGTTTCTTCAGGAAGTTTCATGAAAGATTTATCCATTTCCAATTGTTCAAAAACTGCCGAATAATACAAACTTTTTGAACAATTAGAATCAATTGATTTATCAACTAAATCGAAGCCATCTTTCATGATTTTCTTTCCACCTTCTCCAATCAAAAGCATTTTTCCATATTGAAACATTGACTTGGAATGCTTTAAATCTGAACCTTTTTTATAGAACTTTCTTGCATCAATATCTTTTCTTTCTTTCTTTGCAATTTTCCCCAGCAAGTAGAAAATTCTTCCATCTTTTTTGCCCTGGTGTTTTGAAAGAACTTTATTTGCAGCAATGAAATCTTGCTTTAATAGTCCATCTTTCTTCATATACATCTTTCCCAAATAAACAGCAGAATCAGTGTTGCCATTATCAGAAGCCAAATTCAAATAATTGACTCCTAATTCAATATTAAGTGGAAAACCGTTTTTCCCTTCAATTAATGATTTTCCAATTAGAAATTGCTTCTCTTCATCAGTTTCAGCTTCTAAAACTAAATTTTTACAATCTTGACTAAGTTCGTTCAATTCTTCTTCTGAAAAAAGTTTTTCACTTTTTTGTTTTCTCCAGAAAAAAAACTTACTTGGACTATTTTCACTATGATATTGATCCTTTTCTTTAGGTAAATCAGGCAATTTTAATAAATCAAAAACTTGTTTGTCTTCAAATGATGGTTTGTTTTCATCAATGAAAGTCAAATAATTATCAAATGATTCTTCATCAAATACTTCACAACCTACTCGATATTCAGGATTGTTTTTAAGTTCTTCTGCTATTTCATCAAAAGTGGGACGTTCATTCGGATTTTGTGACCAGCATCTTTCAATAAGATTTCGATATGCATCATTTGTATCTGGTGGAATATTTGGCCTGTTGCCTTTCTTTATTTCGATGGTATAAATTGTATTTGGAAATGATTTTTTTGGATCTTCATTTGTTATGATTTCATATACAAGTATTGCAAATGAATACACATCAGCCGCTTTTGAATACTCTTTTGATTCTATGATTTCTGGGGCACTGTATAACGGGGTGCCTAACATTCCGATTGTTGAATGAAATTTTCTGGAGTTTTTATCAATTATTTTTGATAATCCGAAATCTGCAATTTTTGGATAAAAATTCTCATCAATTAGTATGTTGGTTGATTTTAAATCTCGATGGATTATATCGTGCGAATGTAAAAAAGACATACCAGTAGCTATTCCATATAACGTAATTAATTTTTGCGTGCAATTCCAATTGTCTGGCTTTTGACTTAAGCGTTCTAATTTAATATAATTATATATCGTACCGTTTTCTATATATTCCATGATGATTACAGGCATTTGTTCATTTTCGAAATTTGTTGGGCTGTATCCACGAAATTTTAATATCGCTGGATGATTTATGTATGCGTTGATGTTAACTTCACGTGCTAGGTTAATTATTGTGTTATCTTCCTTTGAAAATATTTTTATAGCATAATACTTTTGATCTTGGATATTTTTAACTTTGAAAACTTTGCCAGATGAACCTTTTCCTAATAGAACACGCTTTTTTTCGAATTCATTAAGATTACTAATAAATTTATTAGACATTCGAAATTTCGGCTTTTAATAAGTATTTCAATTGAAATTCAAATTTTTCGTTTTTTCTTTCAAAATTTAAATTTTTCATTGTACAACATAAAAATCAGTATATATTTATAACGCAAAAGGAATTCATAAAAATAAAAATTAAATAAATCGGAGAAGTCTTTAATTAATCAATTGTCTTATTTATTTTATTGTATTTCCTTTGTATATTGCTGTATTAAAAATATTGCCTTTTTTTTACTTTTGAATAGTTCATCTTTTTTCGAAACTAAAAAAAAAAAAAAAAAAATATTATGCAACAATATGTAAATAATATTAATAAGAAAAACTACAAATACATTATATGAAGTTGATTGAATAATTCATTTTATAATCAGATGAATATTATTAATATTATTTTTTCTATATATAATAATAATATATGTGTTATGCTTTATATAGCATAAATCATTGTTTTATCGTAAAGGAGAGACATTTTTAAAGTTAGTAAAATAATATTGCCCAACAACGTAAAAAGTTTCAAAATGATTTCATTGCCCAACTGCAAAAAAATTGAGTATTGCATCTCATCATTAAAAAAAAAAAATTATTATGTTAGTAGTAATATGTTATTATAATTATAAAAATATTATCATTTCCATATTATGTACTATATAAATTTCTATGTCAAAAATACAACACAATTTTAGATTACCCAATAGTATTTAAATATATTCATACATGAAAGATCATCAGAACAAATATACATATTTTAAAATCAATTATATTTCCGAAAAATTCTCAACTTCAAGAAATACAAAGAGATGCTTTGGCTTTTACACCAATTATAAAGTTAGTTTTACCATCAACTCTTAAAAAGATTGAAGATACATTTTGTTCAATTGAAAAACTTGTTAATATTGAATTAGCCCCAGATAATCAATATTTTTCTTATGTTGAAAACAAATTTCTTTTACAAAAAAACGATACAACAAATATATTTGATATATTAATTTTTTGTCGCCGTGATGTTGAACGTATCACAATTCCATCATATATCAAATGCATCAGAGATCATTCCATCGCAGATTGTACAAAATTACAAAGTATCACATTTGAACCAAACTCATCAGTCGATACACTTTGTAAACATGCATTTAGTAGCGATATTTTATTAAAAAGTGTAATAATACCGCCATCTGTAAGATTTGTAGAAGATGATGTTTTTCAATTTGATAGAAATCTTGAATACGTTGAATTTCTTGGTGATAATTTACGAATATATAATGAATTCATTTGATCGTTGTCATCCTTTTTTATATGAAGAAAGAAGAGAAGCTTTAGTTTCATTTCCAAATGCAACTAATTTGGAAATTAAATATTGCTTTTTATATTATGATTTTGCAGAGACTACAATCATAAAAGTCAGACATGATGCAAAACTAACTGGAAGTGCTCTTCCAGACATTCAAGACCGAATCAACCAATTATTATCTGTTATGAAGCTTTTGAAAAACAAGATGTATCTTTATTTATTCTCCCAAAAGGAGTTATAACTATTATTCTATCATAATATGAATAATTGCAAATATAAACATGAATTTTATAAAGAAATCTCGGTTTTTATTTTGCATTGAAATTATTGTGAAAAAGCATTCAAAAATATTTTGTGGTAGATTTTCATTACTTTAAGGAAAAATGAAAGAATTTTAAATCAATAAACAAATAAAGGATAGCACTTCTGGGCCAATCTGAAAAAGTTAAAAAAATTACTATAGTACTTTTGATTTAAACCATAAATAATTTTATACAACTTTTCATACTGCAAGATGATCTGAAATTTGCTGTATTTTAAATTTAAATTTAAATCATCTAGCTAAATAGAGAAAAAAAATTGAATGAAAATAGCGTTTTTAATTCAATTTTTTTTTTTATTATTTTCAAAAACATAAAAATTGAATGAAATCAGCGTTGACCAGATAATTAAAAAATTGTAAAGAGCATTTAAATATAATCTTTTATGTTTATTTATTCATTTTTTATTACAGTAGCAATGCTATCTAATGATCCAGAATATGTCGAAACTTTGCATAAAGTTGCAGATGCAATTAAAAATGCAGAATACATCCTTGTAGGTGGAGCTGCAGGAATGTCAGCAGCAGGAAGTGTTGATACATATGGAATCAACGATCCAATATATTTAAAAAATTTCAAAGATATTGAAGAGAAATATCATGCAGGAAGTATTTGGCGGGCCTATTATTTGAGAGAATATACAGGAAGAGATTGGGAATCACGTGAAGATCATTGGGGATTCAAAATTACACTGATGCATTTTGATTTACATGATCCAATTCATCAGCCATATATCTATTTGAAAAATATCCTAAAAGGTAAAGAATTCGATATTGTAACAACAAATCAAGATGTTCAATTTCCGAGAGCTTTTCCAGACAAAGATGTTGCAGTGATTCAAGGCGATTGGAGATTTTTACAATGCAGTAAATGCTGCCATGATAAAGTGTATGAGTCAGTCGATTTATGTGATGAACTTTTCCCTAAGATTGTGAAAGGTTCATTGCCAAAAGAATTAATTCCACGATGTCCGAAATGTGGAGCTGAAATGATTGAATGGGTGAGAGGTTTTGAATTTTTGCAAGGATCATTTTACCATCAGCAATATAAAAAGTATCATAAGTATATGGATATTTCAAGAACAAAACGCTCCGTGTATCTCGAACTTGGTGTTGGTGTCATGACGCCAATGTTTATTAAAGAGCCATTTATAAATCTAGCTAATGAAAACCATAATTCAACGTATATTCCTATCAATCCAAAGCATGCAATTATTCCAAATGAAATTAAAGACAGGTCAATTAAAGTTCCCTATGATATAGCCGTATTTTTAGCAGACCTGGAAAAAATTATGTAAATTGATAATAACATAAAGTGCGTCCACAATTAAGAAAGTATTTTTTGAATAAGCTCATAGAAATATTGAATGAGTTTTCACAATTTTAACTTTCCTAATAGTGGACACACTTTATAACAATAATAAAATTAAAAATCTAATTAACATAAAAAAAACAATATTCATAATGTTATTTTATCCTATTGCGTTTTATTTTTTAATTTTACCTTAAAGTATTTAAAAAAAAATATTCATATGATTATTTTTCAGCAACATCTTGGTCATTTGTTCCTTCATCAACTTGGCTAGCATTATCCGCTTTTACAAAAGTTATTAATAGAAATAGAATGGTAACCATTCAAATCACCTGATGATTCAGAACCTCGTAAATTGTATCAACCTGCATCTGAACAATTTTTTACATCTTTCCCTTTGCATCCAACATATATGAAAAAAGAAGTTTCTGTTCCTTCTATTATTGATATATATTTTTATAAAAAAGTTCAATAATTAATATCACCATCTTTCTTTTAACATTTTGATTTTCAACTCTGTTTCCATAATAAACAAGATTAATATTTTTCATTGAAATAAATAATTTATTATAATTTTGAGGTTTATTTTGTTGATATGATTCAATTGCATGAGCAGCTTGTTCTGACAATGACGAGCCTATTGTATTATCTATTTCATCAAATTCTTTTGAGATTTGAGTCCAATTGAATGATTTATATTTTTTGATTATTGCCAAAATAGAAGATTGAATGAAAAAAATATTTGTTTGCTAATTGATTTAATTAGCAATACAATTGATCTATCAAGATCACCATTTTTAACTTCATTGTATTTATTAAACATCGAAACGGGTTCATTTTTTCAAGAATTGCTTCTTCGAAATATTCAATTGCACGATAAACATTCTCTGTTACTCCTTTCCCTGTTTTATAAATGACTCCGAGGTTATTCTTTGCATATTGATTGTAGAAGCAAGATGCTATTTTAAAATAATGAATTGCTTTGTCAATATTGAAACCAAGGAAAAAATGTGCGTCTTGTTCATTATGATTTGCAGCACAATTAAAATAATGTATTGCTTTTTGCATATCTAATAAAACATCTTCACCGTTTGAATAAATGATTCCAGGTTCTCATTCTGCACCTGAATGATTTTGGCAACAAGTCTTAAAAAATGAATTACTTTATTCAAATCATGTGCAATATGTTCTCCTTTTGAATAAATAATGCCAAGATGAAACTGTGAACTGAAGTCATAATGAGATGATGCAAGTGTATAATAATTCAAATTGTGCATCAATGAATTCATTTTCAGCTGCAAATGAATAATAATGAAATGAATAATAATGAAATGCTTTTTCCATATCAAATAAATAATATTTATCATTAGAATATGCTTCACCAAGTAAATATTGTGCATTTGGGTAGTTCTGCTCCGCAGCAAGAGTAAAATAATGAATTGCTTTGTTAATATCTTGTTTAATATACTTCCTTTCATAATAAATAAGACCAAGATTAAACTGTGCTTTAAAGTAATTTGGATCAGATGAAAGAGAATAATAATGAATCATTTTCTCAACATTGATTGGAACATATTTATCATCTGCATAAATAAGGCCAATAGTAAAGAACACTTTTATATCTAGTAATTGATTTCCATTTCTTTCTAAAAGATCAATTAACTGTTGCTCTTTTTCTCCATTTCTTATATAATTATTGAAAAGAAAATTGTTATAAAAAGTATGAATTAACGCATTTATATCTGGTCTTTCATCTGGATCATTTTTCACGCATGATTCAACGATCATCTTTTCTTTTGAATAAAAATCATTTACTCCAATTTTTAATTTTAATTTTGACGATTTCTTTTTACAGAATCTTTTTGGTTTGAAAAGAAATCGTCAAAAAATGAAATATGAATATTGTTTCTTGCTTGATAAAAATAATAGTCAAGTTATAGTCAAAGCAAATAAAAATATATTTGTCATTTTCTTGATCATATTCATCAACAATAATGATTTTGGAATTATTTGCTAATTTTAAAATTTCGTTTCCATTCTTTTGATTTAAGAAAAAAAATGAATTTTTGAAAGTACAAATTGAAAGTATTTGTTTGAAGTTTTAATTTCTTTACCTCTTAATAGATTCTGAAACTTAGAAAAAATGTTTTCCATGAATATGTTTATAAATTGAAACTCAGAAAAAAAATTGAAAAAAAATGAGAGGTATTCATGTAGAGAAATTGACGAAATATTGTAATTTTGATCATTATTTCTTTATTTTTATTTTGAAACTAAGATTGTACTTTAATGAATAAGAATTTTATACTCCTAGTTTTGAGATATTTCTATTTTTATTTTTCTGAATAAAAATTGTTTTATAATTGAGAGGCAATATAATTTTTTTATATAAAAATTGATGTAATATAGATATATATTTAATTTTGTTTTTTTATTGTTATTGAATATATATTTAAATAATATATTAATATTTATATCTTTATAAAATATTTTATTTCTAAAGATATACTTGTTTATATTTCATTTTATTTTTAATAAATTTTTAACTTTTTCAGTTTTTATATTTTTTAATTGAAATAAAAAACTCTTTATTTTAAGAGAAAATTTAAATTTACGATTTTTTTGGTTAATTTTCTTAACAGAGTAAGTTAAATTTCACCTTAAGATGGCGGTTTTTATAAATAATATGTTTTGTATTCTAAACTTCAATCACAATCCCTGAAAGAATTACTTATGCTTTGGCAAAGTAGGCTAAGGTCTGGAGTTAGAATGATAGATGGACATAATTTTATTATTTGCATTAAGAGTTGCCTATTGGATTCTTAAAAATAAAAAAAAGGGTTCACTTTTTTTTGAAAAAAGGTCTGAAAAAAACAAACACAGGAGTATATGAAACAGGAACTTTGCAACATTGCTAATATTGCTACTCTTATCCAATAGGCAAAATATATTAATTATAATCATTAGCGAATTTATAATAAATATGATTATAATTAATATATTTTATTTAATGACAGATAATAAATTTAAACTAATAATTATGATATATTTAATGCGCCAGAAAACAAGATATTACTATAAAAAAATAATAGGAAAATTTTTAACCTTGGATAATATTGTTAAAACTTTTCTATAAAAAGCATTTTATTAATCATTTATATCATAAAAAATATCATATATTTGCTTTTTGGTTGGTATAAATTGGAATTTTTTGGGCAATCGGATTGTCCATCGATCCACTTTTTGAATGATTTATGCTCTCAAAAAGTGGAGATGTTAAGTACAAAAATTTAAAATCCTAAGAATTATTGAGAGAATTTTTTTCATTCAAATTTTTTTCATTGAAAAAGTTCATATTAAAATTAAAATATCTTCATAAAAAAAGATAATAGTATAAAGAAAAACAGAAATTATATAAATATAACACAAATAATAAATAAAAAACGTAAAAAAATTATATGAAAAAAGATATATATAAATCGTCATATTACGATTTCAATCTCTAAGTAGCAAAGTCAAGAAAAAAATGAATAAAAATATAAATTCTAAGTAAAAAGAGAAAAAGTTTATAAAAAAAAAGAAAAATCAATAAATTAAGCATTTTCTGTTGCGAGCCATATAAGATGACGAAGTTCATAAACGAACTTCAGACAAAATTTATACTTCGTCTTCATCTGAATCAGTATCTTTTATTCTTCTGAATCTGTATCTTGTATTCTTCTGAATCTGTACCTCATCTTCATCTGAATCTGTATCTTGTATTTTTCTGAATCTGTATCTCATCTTCATCTTAATCTGTACCTCATCTGAATATGAATCTCATCTTCATCTGTATTTCGTATTCTTCTGAATCTGAACCTCATCTTCATCTTAATATGTACCTCATTTGAATCTGAATCTGTATCTTGTATTCTTCTGAATCTGTACTTCATCTTCATCTGAATCTGTATTTCGTATTCTTCTGAATCTGAACCTCATCTTCACCTAAATCTGTACCTCATCTTCATCTGAATCTGTATCTTGTATTCTTCTGAATCTGTATTTCGTATTCTTCTGAATCTGAACCTCATCTTCACCTGAATCTGAACCTCATCTTCACCTAAATCTGTACCTCATCTTCATCTGAATCTGTATCTTGTATTCTTCTAAATCTGAATCTCATCTTCACCTGAATCTGAACCTCATCTTCACCTAAATCTGTACCTCATCTTCATCTGAATCTGTATCTCATCTACATCTGAATCTGTATCTAGTCTTCTTTTGTTTCTGTGCCCCGTCTTCTTGTAATTCCGTATCTCATTTAATTCTGTTTATGAACTTCGTCATCTTCTTTATAAAAATACCGCGCAATATGCTAATTAACGTATCTCAAACTTTTTGAAAAGATGACGATATCAACTTTTTGATGAAAAGTTTTTTGAATACATTCAAATATTGAATACATCTCTCAATATTTTTATTAAAATTGAGAGAAAGTTTCCTTCAAAAAGTGGATCGATGGTAAAACCGATTTTTCGAATTTTTTGCCTAATAAAGTTGGACTTAGCTATTGAAAATAAAATTAGATATAGAGGAGGGTCATCTTATTTTTAACACAAAAACTCACAGTATAATTGGTTTGGATTTTTCATAAGTGCATATAATATTTAATATAATATATAATAGTTTTTCTATCTAAAATATCTCTATAATTTATTTATATTATTGAGATAAAAATGTTTTATTTCAAATTAATCGAATTTGAATGTCCATTCAAATATTTTTTTCTCTCAATTTTTTCTTTTCAAATTTTGGTATTATAGTTTTACAAATTTTTCTTGATGGGATATTAATATTTTATAAATATTTTTGCTTATTTAATCATGTATATAGATTTAAAAAATAATTACTCATACGGTATTTTAAATCAATTTATATATTTGCTTGGGAGAATGTATAAAACTAATGATCGAGTGTAATTTATCATGACTCTAATAAAAAATTGGTAGTTGGGATTTGAGATTTAGTCAAATAAATAGATTTATTATACGCATATATATCTTATATATTGTTTTTGAATGATTTGGTGTGTTGAATTTGGGGCAATGTTTGATTTAATAGCATCAGTAATTATTTCAAAAAACTGATTACATCTCAGCCATTTTGTAAAAATATTGAATCTCGCATGGTTTATTCTAATTATATTAGCGGATACTTTTAAATCATCATTTGATCTATCTTGAATTATTTGAAATTGAGAATCTCCAATTTTCATCGATTGCCCTTAATCAAATCATAAAAGTAATATTTATATATAATTGTTTTTATATTATTTATAAATAAAATAAAATTTTGAATTTATTAATTACATAACGCAAAAAAAGGAAAACAATGAGAAAAAAATGCCAATTCAATTAGTTGACATCTTTTTAGATATGTAATTTTTTGATGATTTGATGAAATGTAGCCTCAAAATATCAAATATCCTAATGAATATTGATAATCATCATTAGAAATTTTATTTTTTTTTTTTTTTCAATGTCTTATTTTTTTTTTTTTTT
Organism: Tritrichomonas musculus; assembly: GCA_039105265.1. Classification (NCBI taxonomy): domain Eukaryota; phylum Parabasalia; order Tritrichomonadida; family Tritrichomonadidae; genus Tritrichomonas; species Tritrichomonas musculus. Next base: position 3,074,907 of record JAPFFF010000015.1, on the reverse strand, counting down.
TTCTGTGTCTTGTTTTTTTTTCTGAGCTAAAATTCATTTTTGATCATGCAAAATACAGCTAATGTACAAAAGGATCTTTTGGATCCAGACAAGGCTTTATATGCTCAAACCCATAAGATAATTAAGGAGATTTTTGATAAACATTCTCTTGAAGGTGTTGAAACATTCCACTTTCCGTGCATATGTAAAGGTAATCAAGCAGTTATCAACTGCTATGAAATTGCAAAACAACTAGGAAAAACAAACAGGGCTTTAAAAAGAGAAATCAAGTCAATTATTCACGACTCTAATTTTACTATAGATAGAAACTCATCATTAATGCTTCAAATGGCTCAAGATCCTCAATTCAAAGCATCTCATTGGATTTCCATAACACTGAATAAAGTTTCCAAAGATACACAAAATATTAAATTAATGCTTGAGTCAACAATGGAGCTTTGGAACAATTATTATCATAATCAAGAAGCTACACCTATTGAACTTGTCGCTTTGCTTATCAAATTTAAGGGAACAAATAAAGAAGATAGAAATTCTTTCTTTAATAGAATTTTCGATGTTATAGGCCAAAAGTTAGGTTCTGAAAGAAAATTTTCTAAGAGGACTTTTGACCGATCCTCTGATGAATGTCAAAATCAAGTAATGTCAATTTTTTTGTCCCTCTTTGGTAATCGAATTACCAAAGAAAAAATTGAAGAAATCGTTAAAAGTGCCGTGTTTAAGTGTAATGATTTCCAAAGAGAAATGCAATCAAACTTTCATACTTTTTCACAGGAATTCATTGATTTGATTCCCACTCATTATTGTATAGATAATCCAATGCCAAGAGTTGAACCTGAACCAACCGAAACAATTTTTTATCCTTTTTTTGATTCAGATAATCACAATTGTGATGATGATCATAATGATGATGATTTTTTTTGCAATCTTTTAACTTTTGCCCTTTTGACGAAATATTATCTCAATGTATACATACTAATTTGTAATTTTTAATGTTACGTTGGATGATATGACGAGTCAATAGGGTTTTTTTTTATTTACTATTACCAATAAGTAAATAAATTACTTTAATGATTTGCTTGATTATTTATTTATTTATATTTATGGTTTTAAAAAAAAAGCTTGCAAATCTGCTCTAATCAAAGTTTACGCTTTCTTCTAGAACATGTTTGTAAATCTGATTTTCTGCTATAAGAAACTCTTTTTATATATGAGCCCCAGAATATATTTTTTTTTTTTTTCTAAAATATTAAAGTGCAAATTGGCAAGGGCCATACATAACTATGTTTCCTACGTTCTTATGTGTTTAAAAAAAAAACACTTCATTTTTAGGATTTTTTTTCATAAGGACGTTTAAATATTTTAAAATGGTTGTTTTATTTTATACATAAATATTTGAGGAATATTGAATTCTATATTTCACAATGCAACTTTTTCAGAAGAAAATAATCATCAATTTTTTCGAGATTAAAAGTTTCTAGTATTTTTATTAATTTCTTAATTTATGCCATTTAGAGAATATGTTAAACGCGATATAATCGAAAATTTTCAAAAATGAGATTATTATTTGTTTTAAATTATTTTAAAGAATAAAAAAAGCATGAATAAGGGGGTCATTCTATTTTGTTTAAAAATTATTTTTAATTTCTCAAAAAGTTTATTTAGGCCATATATACATACAAAAAGTTCTCCTTGCTGTACTATGCTAAAAAATTACACCGTAAATATTTATACATATAATTTATTTCTAAAAAAGTAATAAAAATATATAATTATAAAATCTAATAAACGAATTATAAAATATAAATATACTTATATTTAAATGATAAAAATCAATATATTCAAGCTTTTTTATATAACTGGATTGAACTGAGATGCCATTTTTCAATATATTATTTTTTTTTTTCAAATATTCAATAGGTTTGTTTCAATTTTTTTTTTCATTTCATATCATATTAAATGGAAAACTCCTATTTGTCAAGCTTTGATGACATATTCATTAGCCAACCCGAAGATGTCATATTTAGTGACCATACAGAAGACGACACATTAGGATTTTATAATGCTCAAGAAGATGCTAACGTTTTACATTTGGATAGCGACTCTCCTACACCAACTCCTCAAATAAACTTTGTTTTTTATTGTGATGATGATGTAATAAGCACTCCACTAAGTTCAACAATACCTCAATCTCTTCAAGAAAATATATCGCCTACGTCAATCCAAAGATCAGAAAATAATTTTATGGAAAGTAATTTGCCTGCTTTGCAAAAAGAAGAACAAGACGCAAGCATACAGCAACAATCACGTCTTTTCCTCAATGATAAAGAAAGTTACACTTTTGTTGAATGCGTTTCTTGCCAACTACCATTCCAAACATCTATTTACGCTCAACAAACTAAAGTAAGTAGATCGATTAAATACGGAAAAGGAAAAGAAGTTGATAGATTAAAAGAAAATCCTTATTATAACATACCTTTCAAAGATTGCGAGGTACTTAAATTAATAGGTCATCAAGGAAAAAATCAAATTATATTCAATCAACTTGGTAAAGATTATAATATGCATTTTTATAATGAAATATTATATGGAAATTTGCCTAAATTTGGAAGAAATGAAAGGCGGAATCTAGGTCTGGCTGTATGGTTTTTTGAGAAATTACTTCAAATAATCAAACCTTGGCTCATTGAAAAAATGAATACTTTTTTTTAACATAAAAAGGTCTTCAAAAAATTATTTTTTTTTTCCCCTTTTAAATTTTCTATATAATCTATCATAATTATGCCATGAAGTAAAGAGAAAATAATTATGATAAACAAGATAAAATTATGTTTTTATTGTGTTTTTTTTCTGAAGTTTACATAAATTATATCTCCACTTTTTAATATTTATTTAAATTTTTTTCAGATTTTAAGATTATGTATTAGATAATTTTTACTTATTTAAAAACAATTTTCTCTTGAGAAAAAAATATTATCTCAAATTATTTAATCAGCTTTTTACATCTTCTCAATAATTTTCAAAAAAATAAATCTAATCGTCTTAAAATTATTGAATGATGTGAAGAATAGAATTTTTTTTGATGTAAATATATTTATTCAATAAATGCATTATTCAAAAATCCTATCATTTAATATCTAAAGATATTATAAACCAAATGAAATTGATTTTCACCCTTTATAATTTACGGGTAAATTGGTTTTGAATTGATGTGAATAATTTGATAGTTCTCAAAATTTCAAATAAAGATTTTAAAAATTTTATTTTTGCGGGAAATAATTCAAATAAATTTGATGAATAAAAAGTGAATTATGTGATATGATTTTTACAAAATGTCTAACTTTTTCTGTATTCTAGATTTACAGACATCACCACATCAATTCTCGTTTAGAATAAATGAATATTTGCGTTAAACAACTTGGATATGCAATGGTTCTCCTTCTTGGGCCAATTTCTTTTGGAACAATTATGTGCTATCCATCACCAACTGCAGATAAAATTCGATCTGCTCATCATTTGAAAGATGATGCGATAGAATGGTCATTCTATAACTCAGTTTCATCATTATTCGCAATTGCAGGGCCTTTTGTTACGACTGGATTTTTAAAAGCATTTCATAATTCTAGAAAAAAAGTTGTTTTCACAATTGCTTGCATAGGTACAGCATTTTGGTTACTCAACTGTTTAACTAAAGTTCATATTTGGGCAGGAATTGTAATGAGGGCGTTTTTAGGCGTTGTTATGGGATCTTATTCATCAATTAGTCCAATGTACCTCGTTGAAATTGCGCCAGAAGGAACAAGTGGTTTCTTTGGAAGCTTAAATCAAATTGGTATTGTTGTCGGTATGGTTTTCTTCGATTTCATAGGTCCATCTTTAACATACAACGAAATGAACTACATTGGTGCAGCCATTACAGCTTTACAAGCTGGATTAATTTGGCTTGTTGAAGAATCGCCAGCTGTTGAAAAGATCAATTCGAGAAATCAAGGTATCGAAAACGTTAAGAAGGAGAGTCTCTGGCAAAAGAAATACGCATTTGGCTTATGTATCGGTGTTTTAATGATGTTATTACAGCAATTTTGTGGAATTAACGCCATTTTGACCAACTTAGCTGATATTATGAATGAATCAGGTTTAGACATGGATGGGAACTACCAGGCAGGCATTGCATCATGCTCTCAATTAATTGCTGTTATCGTTAGTGCTTTAATCATTGATCGAATTGGTAGAAAAATTACTTGGATTATCTCTTGCAGTATGATCGTTGTTTTCCTCCTCCTTTTCGCACTAAATACCAAATATGATTGGTCAACAGTTCTTCCTTTAATTTGCATTTTCTTATATCAATTAGGATTCGGTCTTGGTATGGGACCAATTCCTTGGTTTATCATTCCCGAATACTTCAATGATGACGTTCGTTCAGCAGCAACAATGATCGTCGTCGCTTCAAATTGGATTTTCGCTTTCATTATAATTTTTGTTTGGCCAGCAATGAAGAAAGGAATGGGTATGTTCTGGTCTTTACTCTTCTTTATGTTTGTATCGGTTGGAGCAATTATTTTCGGCTTGTTCTGCATCTCTGAACCAAAGAAACACAACGATGAAGAACAATTAAAGAAAGATACCAATTCGATGTCGAAATCGAGTAAAAATGAAGATACAAATGCTGAATCAGGATATTTTGATAAGACTGAAGAAGCTTAAGGTCTTATTTATTAAGATCTTTCTTTCCTCTCTTTAATAGTAAAAAAAATTTACTAACTTTTTGTATAGAACTGTTAATCGTTATTTAAAATTCAATATACTAAAAATAAACTATTCAATGAAATCAAATAAAATTTTTTTACAATATAAAGAGGTACGGAAACTCTAATTCCTGGACAAATCAAATTTAATATTATCATATTATAAATAATATAAAACATATAATATATATATATAAAATTTAATTAAATTTTTACAGATAGATTTTAAAGATAAACAAATATTAATAATTTGAAGCAAACTTTCACAAAAAAAACAATAAACTATAGAATATAAAAATTTTCAAAAATAAACTTTTTTTTAAAATAAATCAGGAGAGAATAAGAATATTTGACTTTTAAATCCTTATAATTTCATATGAATAAAAAAATGATTTTATCATTAAATTTTTTTTTTCGATCTGATATATTTATATATGTAAAAAACAAATAAAATAAAAACATTTATTTATTTTTATGAATGATATTATTTCATTTAATTGCATGTTTTCTAAAAAAAAATAGTGTTTTATATATATATATATATATATATATATAATTCCTTTTGAGCTTTCATTTGTTCCAAAAACATCAAATATCATTTGAACGATTAAAATTCATTTTTATGCTTGTTTATGAATTATTCTTTTGGCCAATAATAATTTTTAAAATCATGATTTACATTGATTGTTATTAATTTATCCGATTTTTCTTTTAATAGATTTCATTAGGGTCGAAGACCTCAGATTTCTTGTTTTAAATTTGCAATTTCTAAGATCAATTTATTTTTTAACATGAAATTATACTCATTATTTCTTTAGTTTTCAATGATTTACAAATAATATCATTTTTTTGGAAATATCTTTATTTAAAATCTATAAAAATTTAATATTTTCTCAAATATAATTAGATATTTTTGTATATAAAATTTTTGTAAAATAAAAATATACGATAAGTCCAGGAATGAAAGATTTTTTGCATTCTCAAAACATCACATCACCAAAGATTTCATAAAAAAGGTTTTTTCTTAATAAAAAAAGATTTTTGATCATTTTGAGCTCTTTTTTCTAACATTGTAGTTAACACTAATAGATATTTTTTTAAAATTAATGTTGTATTGAGCGTTTTAGAAAATAGTAATATTTTGTCATTTCTTTTAAATTTAGTTATAATTTATTTTTTTCATATTAACATATTTATACAAAATTTAAATTTATATAAAATTTAATTTTTTTATTTAATATAATAAGATAATTTCATTTTTACATTTTTCATGAATTCTCACAAAAGTTAGTTTCCATACCTCTCAATATAATCAGACAATAGAAGTTGAACAAAGACATTATTGAGTATTCCTTTGATTGAAAAAAAAAACATTCAATTGGATTAGAAAATGGAATAATATAGATTTACAATCCTAATTTTTTATAAAAAAGATGCACAAAAGGAGAGAGGAACTCACTATCATTAAAATGCATTCATTTAATATTTGATGCTTGAAATTTAATGTTAAAAAAAGATGAAATTAGTATTTAAAAATAAATATATTATATTTTTATCTAATTATCCTTTCAAATTTGAGAGCTTTGGCTTAGAGGTTAAATTAATTTGAGCCCAAAGTAATGAGTTCGAAACAAAACCGCTTTGCTTTTTTTTAAAAAAAAAAAATTATGTAATTTCGTTCCATTTCTGCAATTTTTACATTTTAATACGTCTTTTCATTGAATTTTATAAAATACCAATTATGTCCGAAGGGTAAAATAAATGATTTGTTTTTGATGACATACATCCAAATAACTTTAAAAAAAAAAAAGAATAAACATATGATATTTTAATATAAATATTTTAATTACGGTTTATAAACTATAAAAAAGTATTAAAAAGTATTATATCTGCCAAAATGAAAGATAATTCTTTTGATGCTTTGTAATGTTCAGGAATTATCTACCAAATTGATATTAATTATATTGATGATTATTATAAATCAATAAAATCCTTAAAATACACAATGCTTATATTCAGCCAAATTGAGTTATTTATTAAAGAAATGTTATATGAAAAAAATATATTTTATGACCAACAATGACTTTATTTTGAATCATTTTACAAAAATTAGACATATTCAAGAAATTATTTTCTCCATTTTGAATGAAAATTTGTATCAAAACTTAAGTTTTCAAGATTTCATTCAATATTTAGAAGATCAAAAAATAAGAGAGAACCCGCATGAGATCAAATTGATTCTTCACCTGATATCCAGAATATCTCAAAATCATCATCGTACAGAACAATTTTTCTATAAAATTGAATTCATTCTTAAAACATTTAAAGAAGAAATGAAAAAATTCTTCTCAAATTTTGGCATTTTCAATATCTTCAAAAGTGACAAACGAATTCTTCTTTTTCTTTTTGAAGAAGGAATCATTACACTTGATAAAACTATTTATTATATTATCACAAGTTTTCCTTATCAAAAAAGAGATTTTCCTCTATATTTTTCACCTGAAATAAAAGCATTTAAAAATGACGAAAATCGAAAAATGGATGAAAATGAATTCAAAATTTTTGAAGAAAAAAGAAAAATTGGAGAAAATGATAAATTGATTTATACTCTAATAAGAAAAGATTCAATTGATGACTTCATTATTTATATCAATAAAACAAATTTTTCAGTCACATCACAAATTAAAGAATCAAAGTTTGAAACAAACTCGTATTTGATGAAAAACAATGAAATATCATTAATTGAATATGCAGCTTTCTTTGGAGCTATTCAGATTTTCAATTATTTGAGATTAAACAATGTTGAATTGAAGCCTTCATTGTGGTCATTTGCTGTTCATGGAAACAATCCCGAATTGATTCATATTCTAGAAGAAAATCACATTGAAATGCCAAAAAATGTTTATGAAGAATCAATTAAATGCCATCATATTGATATAATGAATTATCTTAAAAATTGTTTCTTTGAAAATGAGGCTAAAAATGACTTCAATTTGTTCGTGACAAATTTGAAAAATTACAATTTTGTTGAATTAACAACAAATCTTATGAATAATGAGAAAAACTTCGCATTTTTTTATTATTGTTGCAAATATGATTATTTTGAAATTGTTGAACATTTATTGAGTCATGTAAACATTAATGAAAAAATGAAAATTGCAAAGAAGAATATTTCTAATTTAAGACTTCTTTTATAGCATTTATATTATGATTTTGATCATGTTCAAAATAAATTTATGTTGATGTAGTTAAAAAAAATCGTTTGTTTAATGATGTTTTTAGTTTTGTTTTAGAGAAAACTGTATTGCACGCTGCTGTTGAAAAAGGTAATTTCGAAATTGTTCAAATTTTATTGAAATCTAATAATATTGATGTCAATTGTTATTCAGTTTTAAAACTAAAATTACTTATTGCATTCTTTCTCATTTAATTTTATGAAATTAAAAATATATTTTAAATACTAATAAAGTTTCGAAATAAAATTTTTTTTCATTTCATTCAAAAATTTGTTTTCTCTAATGACATTTCAATTGAATTATTCAATTCAATTCTTAAATGAATTTTGATGTAATTCAAAAACTATTTTTTTCATATAATTTCTTTAGTTACATATTTGAATGAAATTCTTAAAGCTTTTTATGAAATTGCAAATTTCTTTTTCTTTTTGTCATATCATTTCAAAATTTTTATTTGTCATAAAATTTTAATATTTATTGAATAAAATTTGATATCACTTTTTTTTTCAATTATGTTTTTAAATCATTTTTAATAAAATTGGTTTATTTTATTAGATAATGGAGCACTACATTTGGCAATTCGAAGAGGCAATACAGAAATGGTACAATTATTACTGACAAGAAAAGATCTCAATGTTAATTGCCCTTTTATTCAAAAAATATTTTTTACATAGTTTCAAAAAATGTATTTTAATGAAATTCACTTCATATTTTTTTAATTCAATTTCATATCGCAATTCATTACATTTTCAAAATTGCATTTTCATCCAATTAATAATTTTTTTTTTAAATTACATTTCAAATGACTTAATATTGAATGACATTAACAAAAGCATATTTGTCAAAAATATTTGTCAAAAAAAAAAATATTAAATGATGTTTCACTTCCAATTGATTTAATAAAATTCTTATTCAAACATCATTTAATATGTTTCATTCTTTATTTTTTAATACTATTTGAAGTAGACATTTACATGACGCCATTACATATTGCTGTTGAAAATGGAAATCCAGAAATTGTGCAATTATTATTGACATCAAAGAATATTAAAATAAACGCAAAGTCAATTAATTTTCAATTTTTCAAATGTCGTTTGAAATAATGACTTTTGTTTTTATGGAATTATTAAAAATTCATTTTTTAAACTGGATTTCAAATGTCATTGATTTTGTTAATGACGTTAATAACAAATATTTAATGACATTTAACATTACTTCTTTTCAAAGCACAGCATTACATATGGCTTTTAGGAATGGAAATCAGGAGATAATCAATCTCTTATTGCAACAAAAAGGAATAAATCAAAATATTAAGGACATTGTTATAATAAAAACATTTGTAAAGTTTTTTCATGTAAGATTAATGATTTTTAAATTATTACTTTTGAAGAAAACCTTATGAAAACATGGAAGATATAGAAAAAAGACGTTTATATAAACCTCAAAATGGCTCATGTATTGTATGTTAATAATATTTCAACTAAAAATCCAAAATTTTTATTTATTTTCTGTAAATATATTTTATTCATATAAATTGTTTTAATTGCTGATAAATTGAGTTTCAAATATTGACTTGTGCAAAGATATCGTAATAAATTTTTAATTTATTACCTATAAATAAGAATTTTTTCAAGATTTTTAACGAAAAATATCATTTGATATAAACATGTGTTCATATTTCTTATTTTGAGAATGCCAAATTGCATGAAAATAAAATTCTTTTCAATTATTCACTTTTTGATGGTTATTCCTTTCATTAAAGTAGTATATACGAGTCGGTTTCCGCTGGGGCTGGCACCCCAAGCGTCAACACGAACTCGTCATAAAAGAAAAAGAAAAGAAAAGAAAAAGAAAAAAAAGAAAAAAGAAAAGAAAAGAAAAAAATATTCTTGTTCTCACTACTGCTCCCCATCAATGAAACGGCACAGGTACCCCACCCCACAACCGCCCATCTATGAAACGGCACAGGTACCTGCCCCGAGAATCTCGTACCTATTTCTTCATATATATAGCATCGAAACAAATCATAGAACAGGTATCACAATCTAACTCAATATTATATATATCATAAGCACCAGAAGGTGGGTTAGCGTCTTTAAAGTATATTTCATCCAAATATGATTTTATTTGTTGAGGGTCAGACCATTCAGTTGATATAAATCTAATAAAATGTAGCTTTTGAGTCTTGTCCTTGAATATCAATAAGTACTCCCCATCTGGAACAGGTTCATTATCACCTGTTGGATCATTATCTATATTATCAATAATTATGTGTTTCTCACTTGTAAAATAAGAGAATAGAAAATACCTATTATATTCATCAGTGACATCAGTAAATCCTGTATAATATGCTTTCCATTCCCCATCTGGGTCATTTTTCTCTTCTAATGCAGTTAACCTAGCTTCCATTGCTGCTATAGTATCTTTTAATGCGATATTTTCACCCTCTAATGTCTCTATCCTACGTATAAGTACATCTAGACCTTCATTAGCTTCATCCACAGTAGGGTAATTATCAAACTCAGCCTCTAGCTCATTGACCTTCTCAGCTAACAACTTGAAACAAGGCTTGAGTGAGTCCCTAAACATATTGCTGATATCCATAGCACCACTTAATGTCAAGGTTCCAGTATCAGGGTTATCATTCTCATCAGTAAAAGGTAGTTCATCTAGTTGCTTATACTCTTCCTCACACCAGGTAATTATAGGTGTTATATCTTTGGTTATGCTTCTTGCTGTAGTACCTGACATGAAGTTAATGCTATTTCTAACCAAATCACTCATACCTTTGGTTGACTTATGAGAGAATAACCTTTTAAGGAATCCTCCACCTTTTATGGTAGGAAAGCTTATACCATCTGGAAATAGCTGCATACCAATAGAACCTATTGATCCAGCAGTACCTGCAACTCCAAAAGCTAATGCAGTCCATGAGACTATACGCAAATTATCTACATCATCCTCCAGATGTTGAGTAACTTGTTCAGTCCTTGATACTCTACCTTTTAAGCTTTCCATAACAGTGTTCATTTCGTTAACATCATAGCTAATAACATCTACATTGTTGGTAACTAAGTTTAAATCACTCCTCATAGTAGTAATATTATCAGCAGTAATTATCTTAGAGGAGGTAATATTATAATCAGTATATAAGGTTGTTGCCCCATTAGGATTTGGGGATACTTCATAAAATTGCTGCTTAATGATATACTCGAATGGGTTAGTAGTTGAATCCCAATGAACCTCATCTATTGGGTCAACATATTCATCAGCTAAATATATCTTAATATCCCTTGAGTCATTAGTAGTCGAAGCTGCATATGTATATTCAAGCTTTTCACATGAATCAAGTACACCATGTAAGAACAACCATACCTTGTCTCCTCCATTACCTTCTTTTCCAGTAGGTCGAACTGAGAACCTATTTGCATTTTTAGAACCTTCAAGGGTAATATCAAGGTAGAGTTCATCAATAGCACTAGTTTCTAATTTATTAGTCGCATTATTCATCTTATAGCACCTTATTGCTTCAATATCATATCCATCTTTTGTACCTCCTTGACTTGTTTGATATCCTAGACCATATTTCGAAAAAGGTTCTATCTCCCCTGTCTTTAATTTTACAAAACAGTCTATTTTGCACTTACCTCCATGAATCATGTAATGTAGTAGGTTATCAGGAGAGTAGTCATTAGGCTTATTAATCAGTTTCATGTTCCTCTCACTCCTCTTGACTTGTATGTAGGTACCATCTTCACCATACTCATTCTCCTTATTTAATCCATTAACTAATCTACCATTGATATGACCTTGTATGTTATCACCTACCCATTTTGTACCATCCCATGATAAAAACCACTTATTACCAAAACAATACTCATTAAACCTAAACTCTAAGTCATTAGGTATAGTATATCCTGTATCTATGTTCCATTGAAGTAACCAATATTTCTTGTTATCGATCTCAACCTGACTAGTTGATGTAGGCTTATATAAGTATAGTACATCGCTTTTACGTAAACTTAATGCATTATCAGCTTTTATTATAGAACACTTTATTGCCTTCTCTGTCTGTAAAGAATCAGTTATATATTCATTCATTATGCTCAACTCCCCATTCAGCCACAAGGTATATGGGTTGAAGTCTAGTTTACTATCAAAAGCTATATTCATATATCCCATAATGGTACTATTATTTATACTGCATCCATTACTACTTTTAGTTATCAAAGGAGAATATACTTGACCATCCTTAACATATATGTAGAACTCCTTGACTAAATTACCACTTGTATCATATACTATATTCTTCCTCAATACTATCTTAAATATATTAGTCTGGGTTTTTATTTCGTTGAGCTTATTCATGAAGTCTTCAGGCAAATTAACAAACTTAAGGATATTGTAAGTTGTTGTTGAAGACTCAAATGATACATACTGTATATTTTTATTTTTAATATCAACTTCTGGTAAACCTTCGACCTCATTAAATAAATGACCTGTCTGTACATAGTTATCTAAGTCACCCAAGGTTAATAACTGGCTACCTTTTCGAGTAGCATCCCCTATCTTAAACTGTATATCTCCTTTAAATCTTGTAGTAGTATCACTCATTTTAGTTAAATAAAACTTCTCATTCGATGTTAGCGCATTTAGCTTCAAGTGCTGCAAGTCTTGCCTCAAGAGTATCAATATATGCATCCTTCTGGTCTATCATTTCCTTCACTTCTACTTTAGTAATATAAGCAGTCATATCTATATCTTCTAATGGATGTTTTGTACTTGACTTATTTTCAAGCTCTTTGATTTTCTCGCACATGAATGCTATTGTACCCTTTAAAGTATCGCGATATGTCTTTGCAATATTAATACATGTATCAAATGAAACCATCATCTTATCAGCATCCTTCATTGTTATTTCAAGTTCAGGTTCATCATCTGTTTCTTCATGATATGCCCATGCAAGAATCTTTTCTAATACATCTTCCTCTGCTAATGTCTCTGGGTTATCATTACGACGGAACCAACTTGGAATATTAAATAATCCTATTCTATTTGCTACATATGCTTCTGCTGCTACTCCTGCTATAGCTGCTGCATCACCAGGATGATGTCTAACAAACTGCCATTGACCATGTAAGAACCTTCTAGCAACATAACCTACTGCTCCCATAATAACTTGAGTAGTTGCACTTATAACACCATCTTGTTGGTACATTTCTATCACTCCATTCACAATATTAATTACATGTAGTCTTCTTCTATCTATTGTAGCAACTACATTTCCATTATATAGTACTTGTGTTATTTCTTCACCAGTTGTTTCATCTAATGTGTCATTAAAAGCTAAAAGATTACCATGAGAATAAATATTATCCATTAGTTCTCCTCTTTGTTCATCACTCATTTGTTCTATCATTCTTGCTGTTATTGCTGGTGTTGTTCCTGGTACTGTCCAAGTATCTGTTGTGGCAACAAGGTCATAATGCTGATATCTAACTCCATTTGCATTGACTTCTATCTGTGAATTTATTCCAACAAATCGTACTTGACCTCCACTAATATTTGCTGTAGTTGGTGCTGAATAATCAATAGTAGCAACAATTGGATCAATAGTCTCTCCTCTATGATCAATAATATTTATCCATGCTTCCATTGTTTGGTCATTCAAGTAAGGTTCTAATCCAATATCTCCATTTTGTACAAATGGTAAATTTAATCTGTCTTGCATAGATAATTGTTCAATATCTCTCGCTGTGTATGTTGTTCCTTCCCATTCTATTGACCAATTATTATCAGTAGCTCTATGTATTCTATCTGTCATCTCAATATCAGCTGGTCTTATTAGAGTCCTTCGTTGAAATACATTATTATGGATAATGAGTTGGTCATTATAAAACAAATCATACACATTAAACCACTCTCTTCCATGATATTGGATACGTAAGATATCAGGATGACTAGCAACTAATGCATTTCGTTCTGCTCTTGTCATATCTGCAATATCTTCTAAGGTATACTGGATTCCAGATATATTGATAACAGGAACTTGATTCCTAAGTGCAATCGTAGTTGAAGCTGTATTTGTCATTGTAGTCTGTGGTACAGTTATATCTGTTCGAATCTCATCTGTTTCATCTGTAACAACCTGTGGCTGAACTTCTCTATGAGTTCTCTCTAATGATTGCTCAGTGGTTGTGATAGTATTTGTTGCATTATCAGTATCATTATCAGTTATTGTAATCGAGGATGAATTAATATTTAATGTTTCAGTTCCATTTGTATCTGGTCTATTCCTAAAGAAGTGTAAGACATTCGAACCAAGTGTAGCAATAGCATTTCCTAACTGAGTCAGTGCATGTGTTGTCGAAAGGACAACCTGTGTAGCTGAGAATGTTGAAATAGCTCCAGCAACAGGATTTTGAACAGTTGTTGTTATTGGTAAAAATCTTTCCATAGTCATCTTATCAGCCTTCAAATCAACATTCACCAAAAACTTACCTTGAAAGCCACTACCTCCATCACCTGGATAACCACCACCACCACCACCACCTCCTCCACCATTTCCTCCTGGACCTGCTGGGAAAGGTCTTGTTTGATATGTATTAATAGTTACAGAGTTATTGGACATATTTAATGTTGAAAGGGCACTTGCAATACAAACTGTTGTTGCTAAAATATTTAATATACTATTCGCAACTGCTACACCTTGTTTAATACTATCAGTATATTCATTATACATGGCTTGAATTCTCATTTGTTCAACTAGATTATCAACTGTCTGTTTCAATAAAGCATAATCATAGGCTAATATATCTGTGATTCCACCAACAACATTTAAATCTCGACGCATAGTCATGATATTATCAGCCCATATAATCTTTGATGAATAAATATTATAATCTGTCGATATGGTAGTGCATTTTCTTGGGTCTGGCTCTACTTCATAAAATTGTTGTTGAATAATTATATCGAATGGATTAACTTTCACATCAAAATCAAATAATTCTTTCTCTATATATATTCGAATGTTCTTATGATTAAATCCTTCAATGATTTTAATGGAATGCCTTTTTTCTCGATGATAATTAAATGATTCGAGACAAGGATTTGACCCATAGGTATGCATAACACCTGAATTAATACAATGAGTAGGATGACAATCCCATTTTAATTCAGTTATATTTCCATTAATATTTAGGTCAGCATAAACATATAATCCATCATCTGCATTTAATCCACTTGGTGCATCAACATACATTCTAGCTTGTTCATATTTATATCCATCTTGAGTTAAAGTACCTGAACCACTTGAATCAAAAGTTGCAGTTATTCCTTCACTTAATATGGTTCCATCTTTCTTAACAACCCTCCAATTGGTAAGATAATCTTTCAAGATATGAGCATAATTATCATCATCTGTTAAATCTTCCTTTATTGTTCCTTTTATCCATCTCCCAATTCTTTCGTTATGTTTGATTGTTAAAGCAGGAGCACCGTTATTTGTGTTCATGTATGATATCTTTTCTGTACACATGTTTTGACAATTATTTCCTGTCCAATTTTTACCATCCCATGTTAATTCCCAGTTATGACCAAATAGATAGTCTTTGAATCTAAATACTAAATTTTGTGGTATGTCATAATCTTTATCTATATCCCATCTCATACAATAATAATTGGATTCTTCATACGTCTTAGATGGTCTATATAAATATAACTGGTCTGATTCCTTCAAGGTAAAATACTTGGAGTCAGTTGATGGAGTAGAGGGAACAACATCATAGATTGTTTGATATTTGGAGACCAATGAGTTATATTGATTTCGAAATACTTCTAATATATCATCATCAATCTCAATTACAATTTTATTTCCATCAGGGTCAACAATATCAAAGCTATTTTCATCATCAGTATTAACAACGTCATTATCATCAACTTCAAGTGTACGAGCATGAGGAGCAGGAGGATGTCGTGTAATCTTATTTACAATCCATTGGGCACCTCTTCCTATTGGTTCGAAAAGGGCAGCTATTAGAATTACACATAAACAAAATGCCCCAACGCCTAAACCCCCAGCGATTGCATATACAAGTATTACGTAAACATACAGAATTAAATCAGAATAACCTCCTATATATTGCCAAAATTGAGCATCTATCCAATTTCCGCCTATCTGTATAATATTATTAACTAAATTCGGGTAGTTCATGATAAAATCAACTATGAAGTGCCATAAGTTGCTCCAAAATAATGTAAATGAGCTATATGCTATTTTAATCATTCGAATTCCTTCATTCTTTAATTCATCAATTTTGTTATTAAGTCTTGGTGTCAATTCTTTTATCTCATCAATGACCTGATGCAAATCTACATCCTTAAAGTCAGCATCTGCATCTTCTCCTCCAATATAAAAGATTACCCCCACTTTTTCATTATCTTTAACAGCTTCATATGCAATATCCACAATACTATCAATACCATACCAGATAAAATAAAATAAGTTATATATAATCTTCATAAATTCTTTTGTCGCAAAAGCAATTGTTTTATAAGTTAATTTAATAGGCTGTTTAGCAAGAGATAGGGTAGTTGAAATGATATTATACAATAAGTCTTTTATCCATCCTATTGTCTCTTTACTATATAACCAAAACTTGGATACTGTTAATTTGAGTACTTCTGGTTCTATTATTTTTGGAATCGTATATTCTTCGAGTTTCTTTAATTCATCAATAGGAGGAATTACATAAACCATATCTTCTTTGTTAACTAACTCTTTTGGTGGTTCAGTTGGAGTAGGCGTAGGTGTAGGTGTAGGGTCTGGAGTTGGCTCAGGTGTTGGAGTAGGTGGTGGTGTTTCATCAATTTCTATTTTAACCTCATGTATTTCTGGTTCACCAGTTGTTTTATTAATTAGGCACATGGAAGTATTACCACCTGTTAAGTTCAAGAGAGTCTCATAACTTATGGTTTGATCATTTAATGCATCTATCCATTTAGTAATATTAGCAGCTGTTGTATTTGTTTTCTCAGCAAAGTCTTTCATGTTATTTATCTTTGTCTCATTGACATCAAAGATAGTTTCATTAGTAGTTTCATTAACTTTTAAATCTACATATTTAATGGGCTCAATCTCAGTAAAATCAACAGTATTATTTTTTATCCACTTTGATATATTATCATTACTTGTACTTAACTCTTTTATTATAGTTTCCATGTTTTTAGGTTTTATTGTATCTGTTCCATAGGTAATTGCTTTGGTAGTTTCATCTACATGTTCGACAATTATTTTTAAGTCCTTTAATGTATTCCAATCGATACTTGGAACAATTGCATTATTAACTTCATCTATATTTTGAATCATTAAATTCATAACATCTAACATACCTTTTTGATTCGCTGTTAATGCTTCTATTAACTTCTTATATGTACTAACATCATATTCTTCTTCTATTATATCTTTATCACTTATCTCTCCAGTGAAATATTTTAAGGTAGCTCCGGGTGCAATACCAGAATCTACATCTTCCCTCATTTTGGTTAAAAAGACTTCTAAATTTTTAGCACTGTCTCTTAATCTTTCATATAGTTTATTGAGACTAGCACAATATTGTATTTTTGTCGTTAGTGTACCATCAGTATTCCATGTATATATACCTTTACCTCCCATAATGTTAAGAGCACCAAAAGACTCGAGCCCATTTTTATCCAGATAGTCACTAACCAATTTTATGTCTATCTCTTCCTTATTATATAAGCAACTGAATTTTGGATAATCTTTAGGGTCTCCACCTCTTATGATATCGATGTTGTTTTCATCATTAACACTTATCTCTATGTCTTTGTCTTTTAGCTTCTCTGTTTCTCCTGATAACAAAGAATAAACTTTAATTGACATTTTAGGATATAATAAAATGCTAGTATCAGTACAAAGCACAAATGCAGATGAATATAATAAGGTATCAGTTAATTTAGATATACCTTGGAAGTGTAAATATGTCAAGTATTATGTATCTTCATTAAGCACCTTGAGTAATATTCTGTTAACCAATGATGAAGATTATATTGAGATGTCAAGTGATTCAGTACCTATTAAAGCCTATTTTCGAACTCCTAAATTTTCTTATACAATCAAAGAATTACAATCGGTATTAAATTTAATGTCTTGGTTTCAATGGGAGTATAAACAAGAAACAAGAACATTCCAAATAAAAACCACAATGAAGACTACCATTACGTCTTTAACTCATCGAGCTGCATTAGTAACTGGTCTTTATAATACTCCATTGCCTTTAGAGTTACCTGCTAATACAACCTATATAATAAAAGATATACCAATATTAAATCATACTAAGTTGTATCTAGTATCTCTACAAGGTAATGCCATATACTCGAATATAGGTGAACAACAATATACACCTTCAGTTATTGGTACAATAAATACCTTCACTGTAGATAAGAAACCACTTATCTATGATTTCGAGACTGAGGGTAAGCCTTTAAAAATAAAAACATTTACAGATTCATTAAAGTTTTTAGAATTAAGTTTAGTAGATTTTCAATACCAGCCGATATTGTTAAAAAGTCCTTTGTTCATAACTATCAAAATTAAACCATCTAACTCGACTGATATCAATGATGTTATAACTAAGTAAACCTAAGAGTACGTGCAAATTTAGGTAAGTTGGTTTGTTGAAATGTCTTTGACTTCCTGAATGCATTCGAACCATCCAACAAATCAAATGTCATACTTTCTCCTTCATGCATTCTTTCAAAAAGCTCTTCAACTGAGATATCCATCCTTTTGCACTTGTTGAGAATAACTTGTTTTGGAATTCCTTTGAGTCTAATATGATATCCTTCATTTCCTTGTTCATCAACCAAGATATCGAGGTAGCTCTTTTTACCAAGTGCAATGAGTTTTCTTGAGTGTATTTCCCCTTGACTACCTTCGAACTCATCAAAGTCATTATGAAACTGACACATATTTTTTCCAATAAGAGGTTGATGATACTTGAACTGGAATAAGTCAGCTATCCTTGGTACATCTTTTTCAAGTACATGCATACTATCAGTATCTTGATAAAAGATAGGTATACCTGCTTGCTCAGCTGTAGCCATAACCCTGTTCATTAAGTGCTTACTCCAAGAGAGAACGCTTGCACCAAATTGAGGTAGGTTGAAATGGTCATTAATTGGTTTCAACTTCTTGACATAGCACTTATCAATATTAGCATCTTCAACAACCTCCTTGATAAAGTTGTAGTTCCTCCAGAGGTACTTGTATAGTTGGCTTTTTGGTACTGTCTTGGTTTCAGTCTTTGTTGCTTTCAATATTGACTTGCCATATATGGAGTTGAGGAGGAGCTTTATTGTTTGTTCAAGAGGGTTCTTTTGCTTTTTATAACTTGCCCTGAGATTAAAGAGCTTCTCAATGAACTCATTGATTTTCTTGTTAAATCCTTCATCAAAGTAATAGCCACGTATTAACTCATATTCAACATCATAAAATTCGAACAAGTCCATGAGACCTACTTTATCGATATAATAATGGTCAACAAGGAAATTGCCGAATATTTTACTACCTGCTTCATTCCTTGTAAATACTTGTCCAAATTTATATGGCTCTTTTGATTTACATTCGAGTTTCTTGATGTTGACTTCGATAAAGAATGTATCATATTGCATAAGTTGTTCATGTGTTGTACCTTGTGGTATTACTTTAGGTCTTCCTAATGGTATACCATCCATAACATACATTGCAGATGGATATAAGCTAACTGCATCAAAGTCTTGTATCTTTCCTTCGATGTATTGCTTTTCATTACCTGCTGTCATTGTTCTTCCACCAGAGACACATCGTTGTATGAAGTCTTGACACTTACCTGATAGTTCATAACATCCATCAAAGCAACCATATTTCTTGGCAAAGCAGTATCCAATAGCACTTATAGATATAAAATCATGAACACCATACATATCTGTCTTTGTTTCTTTAAAGACTGCTTTCAGGTCTTCATTAAATTTTTCCATTCCCTTCATCAAAACAATACAGTCCTTGAAACAATAGAAGATGGCATATTTAATGATGTCGATTTTGCCATCATTATAGCAATTTGCGATTTTTGCATTTTCGATAATCTGCTTGCAGTTTGCATCAAGTTGTGCTTTCGATAACTTATCTGCATTTTCATCGATGTATTGCTGTTGGAACTCAGTAGCATCAACAATTCTTCTTTGAATGTTCTCTTGTGTATATAGCTTATATGCCATGACTTCCTTGTGAACATTGAGGTTGAACATTGTAGCAAATTTACTTAATGCTTGAGGTATTATACTATATGAGTTCCTGAATGTTAATCGCTTTTTGACTTTCCTTGTACCTTCTTCGAATAATGTCATGATGATTTGCAACACAGTTCCACTTCGTTCTGTTATCTGTGTATCCCATCCAGGTGTGTTAATGAAAAAACATGCATCATACTTGAGGTTATGAAAATATGTTAATGAGCCACTCCATAAATAATTCAAGAGCTTCTGTCCACAATCTTCACCTTGAATAGATATTTTATGTATGTTGGCTCCATCTCGAAAGATCGTACAATTGAGATATGGTATATGTGGACTGACTGTCGAGTTTGTTTCGAAGTCGCTATAATAAATCCTTGACCATGTATTTTGTTTCTTTTTATTATTCTCAATGAGTCTTGTACTTTGTTCTGCATTATATTCGAGACTTACATAGTCATTAACATGTTCATATTCAGTTGTGTTGATAATATCCATTTCGCATGCTTTGATTTCTTCAAATAGATGTAACTCAAACATCTTTTGGAAAAAGGTTATTGGTTTGATTCCTTCATGTTTATAGTCTTTGACAGTCTTTCCATTTTTCTCCAATCTTGCTATCATACATCTTTTGTCAAAAGGCATATATGCAAATGTTCTATCAAGTTCTTCATAGTGTTGAAGGTAGAATAATGTACAAGGTATTTTCCTGTTGAGCATATAATGGTCTTTGAACAATATCAGGTTAACTTCTCTTTTAAAATCAACAGACCATTTTTTCTTTCTGGTGTTGATTCTTGTTTCATACTTGTATTTATCAGGTTGTTCAACAATTCTAATGATACTAAAATTGCACTTGAACTTTTTAGCTACTTCTTCTATCTTGTTATTGGGTATGGCTCTTGTTTGAACAAAAAATCGTAAGTCATCTATTTCATCATCAGTGAACACACCTGATTGTATACAAGCATATACAAAACAATTATCTCTGTAGTTCTCTTTCCTTACCTCATGAAAGATTTGGTATGTAGATAAGTCTATAGGTGATAGATTGATGTATGGGAAAAAACTACCTTCTGGTGTATTTCGATAGTCTTCATCAATTTCGACTTCATCATCATAGATTTCATGAGTATCCATATCTTGCATCTTGGTTCTAAAATGAACACCATCATTTGTTTTGTTCATGTCAATAAATTGTACCTCATATCGAACTGGAATGAACATGTTTGAGATATATGGATTAGTGTCTGATTGGTCTTCACTTAAATCAAGTTCTCCTGTTATATGACCTAATGTACTTTCGATGTTGTGCTTATCACTGAGTGTGAAGTACTTATAAGTTCCATCAAGTGCAATTGCTTTAACAATAGGTCTTCCAACATTTTTCTTTTTATGTATCTGTCGTAGTGCTTCCGTAAATGCGTACCTCTTATCTTCATCTTGATTGATGTCTGTAGCAAAACCAATACCTTGTCCTGCAGGAATCATGAGCTTCCTCATTTCTTCTTTAAATTTGTCTTTCTTTTGGTATTGTTTTGCACGTCGATTATATTCACGACGAAACTGTGATTTTGTATCAGCATAGACATCTCCAATAGCATCTAAAAAATTATCTTCAATGTCCTTGTTCATGTTTAACATAAAATAAAAGTGAAACGATAAAAATAAAAACAAAGAAAAAGTTAAAAAAATTATTTTTTTAGTTATGACCTATCTTATTGGGGGTAATCATCATCATCAACGACATTATCATCGAGATGTGGAAAATGATATTGGAACTCATTTCCTTTCACCTTCGATTCAGAGTTCCGTTGAATTTCGTTCTTCT
Organism: Tritrichomonas musculus; assembly: GCA_039105265.1. Classification (NCBI taxonomy): domain Eukaryota; phylum Parabasalia; order Tritrichomonadida; family Tritrichomonadidae; genus Tritrichomonas; species Tritrichomonas musculus. Next base: position 3,052,804 of record JAPFFF010000015.1, on the reverse strand, counting down.
CCATTGATTCACCCCATTGCCTCATGGCTTTCAGCACTTGCTTCGGTGATTGCTTCCTTCCACTTCTCTCGAAGCTGCATGCTTTGTCCAACTTCTCTTTCTCTTCTTGTGATAAGTATTGTCGAAGATGATAAACGCAATTGGACAACTTCCATCCATAGGACTTGAACACGCTCGTCTGATCTGGTGCTTTTTTCTTGTCATATGATTCAACAGCTTCCAACATGTTTCGAAGATAATCAGCTTCTTTCATCATCAAGTTCGATCTTGCCAACTTTTCAGCAAATGCATCATCTGTTGGAGGACCAGCTTGTTGAGCATTTTTGAGATCTGACACGTCCTTCTTTAGATCGTGAATTTTGTTAATGTACTTCGCCACCTTTTTTGGAGTAAGTTCCAATTTCATCAGCTCGAGTGCGTATTCGTCGTTATTATCAATGTCTTTCCTGAGTTCTTCAGCATTGTGATTGATGTCTTCAATGTGAAATTCTACACCAGTCATTTTCTCCTCCAACTTCGTTAATCGTTCTTTCAAGTTTTCATTTTCTTCTATTAATTGTTCCATTTCTTCTCGAAAGTCGAATGGACGAACATTATCCTCCTTATAATCACTATTGGATTTCATTTCATGAACACTTTTCGGTGGCTTATATGGTTCTTTGCGAGCTGGTGATGGTTCTTGTTCATGATCAACTTCTTCTTCTTCTCCTTCTATCTTTGTTTCTTCTTTTGGATTGGAACCGAGTTTTTGATTCTCGACAAATGCAGATGGTCTAGCGAGAACTCTTGGAGGTGGTGGTATTTGTTGATTAGAAGGAGGTGGAGGAGGTGGAGGAACTTGTATTATATTATATGAGCGAGGTGGTGGAAAGACTTTATTGGAAATTGGAACATATGGAACATATGGATTCTTCCTTCTTGCATCGTCTTCTTGCTTCAATCTTGCTAATGCTTCTTCTTCTTGCTTCTTCTTCCTTCTTGCTTCTTCTTCTTGCTGCTTCTTCAATCTAGCTGCTTCTTCTTCTTCTTGCTGCTTCTTCAATCTTGCTGCTTCTTCTTCTTCTTGCTTCTTCTTCAATCTAGCTGCTTCTTCTTCTTGCTGCTTCTTCTTTAATCTAGCTGCTGCTTCTTCTTGCTGCTTCATGATGAACTGTCTCATGGATTCGAGTTGTTCTGGGGTCATGTTCTTGAGCCAAACTTCTGTGGGTGGAGCTGATGGCGGATCTGATGGTGGAGCTTGTTGACCCGATTGCTCGATCGAGTCAAATAGACTAACATCGCTGTCTGAGCTGTAGTTGTATGACATACAAGTATAAAAATGATCTATTTTCTAGTTGATATCACTAAATTTTAAATTTCGTAGAAAAACTCGAAGGTAGATATTTTTCTTTGAAAAAGTTAAATACACTATAAAAATTCAAAAATTGAATTAAAAAAAATAAAATATATTGAAATTTTAAAAAAATATATTTATTAATATCACTATTATTTTATTAATGATGAATGAAGAAGAAGATAAAATAGAAGATATTTTACAAAAACAAACACCTCCTAAAGATCATGATTCATTCGACTACAAAATTAATATAAACATGTCGAAAAAAATATCTCAACTAAAAGTTGAAGATGATACATCAAATTTAAGAACGATGTGTGAAAATTATGCTCATGCTCTTGAAAATGATGCACATCGACTTCGAGCAAAACAAAAAAAGAGGTATGATGAATGGTTTGACAGCCTCGAAAAAGATTGTTATCCTGCAAGAGACATTGTTAACTTGTACAACATGTTCTTTGGTCATGAACTATCTATTACTCGACTTGGTTTCGGGCATCTCGATGGAACAAAGAGACACTTTACACATAAGAAAGTGAAAAGAAACAAGAAGTTCATCACAATGTACTACAAGAAAAATGAATAACTAAAAAAAAGTTTTTTTTTTTAACTACATGTTTTTCCTCATAAGCTACCTTTTTCCTCATAAGCTACCTTTTTCCTCATAAGCTACCTTTTTCCTCATAAGCTACCTTTTTCCTCATAAGCTACCTTTTTCCTCATAAGCTACCTTTTTCCTCATAAGCTACCTTTTTCCTCATAAGCTACCTTTTTCCTCATAAGCTACCTTTTTCCTCATAAGCTACCTTTTTCCTCATAAGCTACCTTTTTCCTCATAAGCTACCTTTTTCCTCATAAGCTACCTTTTTCCTCATAAGCTACCTTCATAAGCTACCTTTTTGCTTTCATACATTATTTTTTCCTTCATACTTTGTACTTCTTTTTTCTTTCTTTCACGATATGCCTTTTGCTGTTGTTTACGTGCTTCATTTCGTTCTTCAACAGTTGCATACTTTTGCTTTCTACCACGTTTTTCTGTTGTTTCAGTTTTTGCAGTATCAATATTTTTGAGGTTGTTGTTACTCTTGGACTTCTTCAACTTCTTGATGATAGCTGTTTCCTTGAACTCACCCAAATCTAAATTTTGGCTCATGATTTCATTCGAGAAAAAAAATTGAATTATTTTTGAAAATTGAATATTCGCAAACAAAATCACTTCATTTTTTAAAATGTCGCGTTCTGGAAATGACTTCAAAGAATTCCAAAAACAGCAAAAGCTAGCTATCAAAAATGCTCATGTTGAAATAGCCAATGCTATTAAAGAGGTGATATTTCTGTTCAACCAAAAAATAATAAACTCGACATCATCTAATGTCTGCACCATCTATGACCCTTTGATACAAGCAAACATGAACAAGATTGCTGAAGCACTTACTCAAATGAATCTCACTACCTGCGAGGTTTTTCATAAAAAGATTCCTCAATCTACAACACCAAAATCTATTGGCTTTCACGTGCCTATAGTGCCTGACTCGCAAGAGACACAAGAAGAAGATGATGAAGATGAACAAGAAGCTTCATCTCCAAAAGACAAGGAGTAAGAGTAAAAAAATAATTACTTCTAATTTTAAGTTTTTTTTATATATGTCTTTTTTTATACTATGCAATATTTTAAGCATACATGATAATTATTAACAAGCTCATTATATTCTTTATTATATACTTGTTTCAAGTCAATGACTACCTCTCCATTATCTTTAATAATCTTAATAGCATCTATTTTTCTTATTGGATTGCTCTTAGTTGCACAACATCCAACATCTTCATTAAGTTGTACTTCAACCTCACTAACATGTAGTATTGCTTTGATGATGTTGCTAAGAGATTCAATAGGTACTATGATGCATTTCTTTGATATAATGTTAGCTAGTAGTGCTTTGTCTTGATTAAGTAGTATTTGTGCATATGCTTCAAGTATAACATTACGTACATCTGGTTCAACTTCAACAGGTTCAGTTTGCACTCCAATGTCTCTTGTAATAACAATGTCTTCCTTGCCATCATCTCTCTTATTAATAATAATGTTGTTGTTGATGTTTGATGTAGATGATGCAGCTGCTGATGGTTCTAAAGATACATTTGCTTGAACTCCATTGGTTGTACCCCTCTTCTTAATCATTTAGGTTGGGAAAAAATAGGCTTAAAGTACTAAGTCTAGCTGTTCTCCAATAAACATGTCAAATGACTCAATTTGATATTTCTGCTTGAGAGCATCGATTTTTGGTTTATGACTTGTAGGAGCAGCTGCAATGGAGTAGTTGTAGTATTTGATTCCTTGATACTCTTGAGTGGTAGTGTTTCCATTTATGTAGAACTCTTCGAAATCTTCAGTTATTTTTCTCCTTGAGTTAGGCTTAATAAATATTGAGTCAAGATCAAGTTCTTTGAGCTTATCTGGATAAAATCTGTGGCACTTGTCTTTTACCTTGATTGAGACATAGAGTACTTTGCCTAAATAACTCCATTCTCCTGTTTTCATTGGGTACTTGTCACAAAGTATCGAGAAATTACATTGTTTAGTATTTGGAGCACATTTTGCGCGAAGTTCATTGACATAGTCATAGACGTTTCTTGTTGTCATTTTCATCTGGATAAAAAATTCAATAAAAAATTAATATATGTTATTTTGGGTAAAGATATGTTGGGTAGGTCCATATCGAATATCTTGTTTATTATATTCTCTTGCTCTACCTTGCATTGGTGGTTTCTCAGGCTTCTTAAGATATTTTGGTAAGAGAGGTACTGGTCTATCTTTTTCACCTATATGTCGATAAAAACCACCATCTGTAATACTAACAGGAGGTTCACGAACAGGTTTGGTTATATGTTCTCGAGTATCTGGAAATCTAACAGGGTCCTCATGTTCAATAATCTGGGTAGGTGGTCGATTAATATATGGGTTGAAGGTTACAGAATAAGTATTAGTATTACTGAACACACCAAAATGTTGAAACTCTAAGTCCTTATTTTTCATGGTAGCTTCATTATACATCATACCTTCTCTTCCAACAATCTCAGCATGTGGGCTTCTATAATCATTCGACATTTTCCAAAACATAAAAAACATACTTCTTTTTACTCAGGGGTTGTTAAATCATAAGGACCAATACGTACTGATGGTGGCATACCATTAGGTCTAATTAAGATACTAATTGATATATCTGTTAATAAGCATAATAATGGAGGTGTATCTACTTCCTGTCTAAATGGATTATCTGCCTTTTGACTACATATCAATTCGAAGTTAATAGGTGCAAGACTTGAAAGACCTTGTTGATATGTTCCATCTGTTTCAGTAGGAAGACCTATGAAGAATGAGGACCTATCATTTGGATAATAGCCTGTTGTATTTTCATTATATTGATACTCATTCGCTAAACTTGCAATAACCTCTTTATTAAATCCATTTTGCTCTCCATTCATGTTCATTGCATTCTGGCAATATTCGAGGAACTCTGGATACTTACCATTCGTACCAAATGCTTTAGCAGGAATATTATTGTAATTACCACAATTCATATGAAATGCTTCAAACATAGGATTCTTGAAGTATGTCTTATGCGTATGCTTGAGTGGGAATAAGCAAAACATACTATCTACAAAATTAGGTGTAATAGTAATAGTTGCTTTATCTTGTTCATTATTAAGAGGTCTTGTACAAGTGTAAAATGACATAATCTGTGTTGGGAATGTAAGTGGATGTTGTGGGTTAGCATATCTTTGAACAAGTGCTGTATATACAGATTCATGAATACCAAAACAAGGTATAATACTCGCACATTCTTCAATGGAATAATCAACAACACTCCAAGTTCTCCAATCACTGTAAATAGTTCGGTCAACTCTTGCCTTAGTATTGTTAGCTCCTGCGACTTCATATGCTCCTCCATGATTTTCACCAACAGGTGGAAGATTCTTGGGGTCATTAATCTTATCCATTGCTATTTTTTCGGTACTTGTCCACATCCATATTGGTTCTCCAATAGGTCGAAATTCATTGGTAATTTCATCAACATTGAAGTCTTTCATTATATGTGGATTAGCAACCAAGCTCTTTTCAAAACCAACTGGACAATATACCATACCAGCTGTTGAAAAGTATAGACGTAATTCGATTTTACCTGCAAATGCTGGCAAGTACTTGATATTAGATAAAGGTAGGAATCGTCGCAAATCAATCTTTAATCTAATTGTTTCAGTGACAGAAGTCACATCTTTGTTAAGATTTGCAACAAAACCACATCTCCTTCCATGAGTATCATTCCAAATATCCTTATGTCTTGCTTTACTATATATATCAGCTCTTTTAGTAACTTCATTTGCACAACATGCAGTTAAAAAGGATTCTTCACATCCAAAGTTCTGGGTATAAAGCGTCATACCATTAGCTACAATTTCATACTTCTCAACTGCATCTCGAGCATCCTTAAAACCAAACCATACCTTACCAAAATTATAACCACTGACATTTTCTAAATCACTTAGAATTGGCTTGTCTATTTTTATCATCACTTTCATATCTGCTCGAATAAATCCATTATATATATCAGCAGTATTATGAGTATTAGGAGATATAATACATGTTGTATATGAACCACTCTTAATTGGTGGTGATGGTGAATATGAAGTTTGTGGATTTAATGAGTATGCCTTATTTGTATCACTAAGTGCTATGCAATTATCGACAACATCAAAGTAAGATGCAATCTGGGTACAAACCTCTGCTGAGGTTTTCATATAGGATTCCTTGTTGAGCATTTTAGATGGAAAAAAATTTACATCATATCTTCAAAGATGCGATTTCTCCTACCAATAGGTCTCATAGGTATATATTGAGGTTGTTGTTCTTCTTCATATTGTTGTGGCGGTTCTTCAGGAACATACTGTTGTCTTGGTTTACTCATCCTTTTATCAACAACCTCCTTTATCATACGTCTCTGTTCTTTCTTCTCTCGACTTATCTTCATTTCTTCACCTAGTGATTTTAGCTGTTTTAGTATTTCCTCATTCACAGTAGGGTCATAAACTTGGCTTTGTTGAGTTTTTCGAGGTTTTGTAGGTTTTCGTGCAGCTTTCGAACTTATTGGCTTTCTTGGCTTTTCTTCAAGTTCCTCATGTTCTTCACTGTCTGAGTTTTCTTGAGTTTCTTCGTTATTTTCACTTTCTGAGTTTTCTTGATATTCTCGAGTTATTGGAGTTTTTCGCTGTTTTACAATATACTTGTCTTTGGTTTTTGTAGGTAAAACTTCCCAATCTGGGTCATCCCTTCCATTCAACCATTTATGAATAACTGCAAGTCTCTTAGAACCTGTTAGATGTTTTGACATTTAAAATAAACAAAAAAGTCCAAAAATTTAGTTTTTTTGAGTTTTCATTAGATGTAGGTTCTCGCCCGATTGTTGGTAGTAAAGTCACTCTCTTGTAATGATCTAGACGAAAATGCTGGCTTTTCAAGAGGTGCTCCAACTGAATCACCTTTTGCAGATTTATTAATTGATGATAAGGCAGTTTTCACTTTTCCTTCTGGGACATATTTTAATGCTGTGTCAGCTATATTTGCTATTTTATTTCTTGTACTATCGCTCAAGAAGCTTTCACCAAGACCTCTCGCAACTGAACCAATAACACCAGCATGCTTGGTTAATCCACCTGCTGAAGCATCTAATAGTTTACTTGCAAGACCTCCCGAAAAACTATCTGCTGCTCCCATTAATAACTTACCACCTAGTCCTACTCCTCCTTTTATTATCTCTTGCCATGGAGAAAATTGTTGCTTTTTGGAATAATTTGGCTTCCAATAATCTTCTACTGAATGACGTTCAATTCCCATTTTTAAAAAATAAAAAATTATTCGAAATAGTACTTATTAGCAGAAATATTCATTACGAATTTTTCATGTGGTTCTTTATGTTGTAGGTATTCAGCTACTGTCTGCTTAGTATTTAATGAGTTATTTGTTTGTTGCAACAAGCTAGTAAAATCTTCCTCACTATATCCTGTATAACATATGATATCTGTTGCTAACCTTTTAGCATTCATATGAACAAATCGAATAGTTTGGATAGCCATGATACATGTTAAATTATAGTGTCTTGTCTTGGTTAACAACTTGATAAATTCACTATTACCATTCTTTAATAAATCACTACCTGCACAATCATCTAGTATCAATAATGTGTTATATGGATATGATGATGTTTCATACTTGACTAACTTATTGGCTATATATATTATTTTATCATTGAGCTCATTTAAATGATGCTTCTCAATGAGCCTCCTCATTTCGTCATTGGTCTCTTTCATTCGAGATAATACATATTTGACAATAGCATAATACTTTATCTTTCTTCGAAGATGTCTTTTAAGATAACTCATTAATTCTCTTTCCTTTACATAATCGATTCTTGATTGTATCTGTTTATTAAGTGTTTCAGCTGTTTTATCCATTTTACCAGAGCTTGAGCAAAATATTATCTTTTGGTAGTATGGATGTTTAAACAACCTCTCTGTTATCATAATATGTCTCCATATCCAAAAACTTTTACCAGCACCTGGTTTACCAATTAAAAAGTATATACCATTTGTGCTAAAAGGATAATCAGGTGATAATGGTTTAATCAAAGCACCATCTATCTCTTTCATGTTCTTCCGTAAGGTTTCTTTAATCAATGTTTCTACTTTATTTATTAGTTCTGCACTTGGGGGTTCATCCATTTACAAATTTTTAAATGTATTTCATAATTTTATCTGGTATTGGTTTGCCCTCAACCTTTTGACCTGCTTTAATTTGTCGTTCATAATTTTTCTTTTGTTCCAACCAATATTGTCTTTCTGCTGTACCAAGTACTAATGGATTACCTCTCCTTACATCTCTAATAGTTTGTCTAGCAAAGGCATCATCACCTTCGACTCCTTCCCATTTTAAATCATACTTACCAGTATCTTCATCAAAGTTATATATTTTTTCAATAATACCTTCTTTACCTTCATTTAGTCTTTCAGCTACTTTAATCCTTTTGTCTCTTGTCCTTAACAACCTATATCCAGGGAATGAACTAGTTGAACCATCTTTGGACTTGACCACAAACTGGTTACCTTTTTGTGAGTCAACTATATAAGACTCATTGGACAAATTACTTCTTCTTTTACCAAATGGTTCTTTTTCGAGTACTAACCTGACCTTCTCACCTGGATTAAAATGGTATGGATTAATGCGTGCATTCTTTTGTATGTACTTTATTTCATCCTCTGGAGTAATATCATTAGGTGCTTTATTATCTAAAGACCTATGAGGAGAGTTGTTATATATGTTGACCAAATCATGCATCTCCTTTGGTTGAATAAACCTATTTTCACCAATAGCATCTCTTATGGTTCTCATAAACCTATTAATAATGCCAAGTACATTATGGTTATTCTCAGTTGTTGTTCGGTATTTTATGTTCTTCTCTCTCATGAAGTCTAAGACTGTTGATGATAAATATGCTGCATCCTCATCACTTGTTATCGAATATACATGAGGTACATCATTAACAAATTTATGAAGTGCTGTTAATACTTCTCTTGCTCCTTTACCATTCATAGGATATGCATATGCTTTTCTGGTGTTGATATTGATGAACATTAGATAATTCAACCCACCTGCCTCTTTATTATTAATGAAGGTATCCATTTGATAACCATGAGGATGTTTGGATACAATAGGTATAAATTGTGCTTTAGGTACTCTCTTATCATGTACTACTCTTTCATCAAAGTATTTCTTTGCTTCTTCTTCATTTAGATTCTCTTGTTTTGCCATGCTAAGGTATTTGTCCAAGGTCTTCCATTTAGCTTTGTTGTATAATTTTTCATATGGGCTTGGTTCTTCTTTACTCATTTATTTTTAAATAAACATCTTATCGTATTGAAGGAATTGCATTTCGATAACAAATGAATCTTTAGGAGGTAGTTTGGTTGGACAATTATAATGTGCATCACTATAGAAGTCTATCCAAAACCTTTGGTCCATTGAGTTTAACTTGAAGTACTTAATAGGACTATATTCAACATCACTATCTCCAATATAGTTATGTAATGCTTGTTCACCAATAGATGAATATATTTTACATGGATGTCTGTCCCATACATTATCAAATACCAACCTCTTACTTAAAGTTGAATACTTCTTAGGGTTATTTTGATAAGCTCCTGTGCCTATATTAAACACATCTGCAAAGTCCTCATTCCAATCACCAATTTGGAAAAAATTGATAAATTGGCTTGAATCTTCCTCTATATTATCATTCTTTTTAGTATATATAATTTCATGAAAACCATCTTTATCATAATATCCATCTGTTTGTATATCTCGATATGCAATTAATGAATCATTTTGGGAAAATGCATGTCCATATTCTCCATGCATAGCTATCCAAGATTTCATCGCGGTGTTGACAGCATCAAAGAACCCTCTTAAGTCCCCTTCCTCTGACACCCAATCAATAACATCAAAATTTGCTATCCATTTCCAAGTAGGCTCTTTTTCATATTCTACTTTGAGTTGGTCCTGGTAGAATTTATCAAGTAGTTCTTGAGTTAAAATAGGGTCGTTTATATTTCCTCCATGTAAAACAAAGTAGGATTTTTGAACTTTAAATATAGTCACATTAAATTCTAATTTGCGTCTTCTCTTAATGATATGCGCTGAACGAACACCAACAATAGATTCCCCTTTGTTTGCAGTTGACCATTCTGGTGGGAAATTAAACCAATACCTATTAAACTTAGCTTTATCATGTTGAGCATCCTCAAGGAAGTAGGCTGTTTCGATTGGAAGAGGTGTATTACCATCATTAACTATATTATCTCGATTAGGATATAAAGTGTTAACACTTGGTGGTAATTCCATTTCGAGTTGAATAAAAAGTCTTTATTAATATACAACACCTGTTTCTAATTCATTGTTTTGAAGTTCTCGAAGTATTCTCTTTCTAATATCTGGTATATTGCGTTGTTTAAACTTACCATTTCCTTCATGCAAAAAGGTACGACAAGATTCCATTAGAAACACTCCACAATCCTTGTTATTCCTTTGACTAGGTACATCATAATATTTTGCTTTTAACTTACCTGTTCCTGAAATATTGATCCACTTATTAAGTGTCTTTACCTCTGGTGCCATTGACTTATTCTCAGAGTCATAGCATTCGATTATTTTCTTTGGATATCGAACAATACATAAAACCCAATGTTCTCCATCTGAGCAAATGGGGACAAATACTTTATCGAAATGTGTAAATGACTGTTTACCTGAGATAGGACTTTTCATCAGTTCATGTATTTTTTCCATATCATTAGTCTCATATGCCATAGAAAGGAGGGTATAAAATGCAGTAGGTACAACCAATATTTTCTTTTTATCAAACTCTGCTTCATTTTGACCAGGTTGTTTATTCAATCTCTTTCCTTTGTTATATAGAAGTTTCAAGTAGTCATCAATAACATCTTCTTCTATATTTTCATCATTGACTAAACTCCTCCAATCATGAATTTTATGACGTCTTTGGTCTACTGTAAACTCTCCTGTCTTCTGTGGTGTCATACGGGGTTCTCTTGGAGGAGGACTAGTACCTCGAGAGGTATGTGATGATGGAAACTGTGGAGGGGGTGATGAAGGAGGAGGAGGTGGTGGAGGTGGAGGTGAACGAGGTGGTGGAGGTGGAGGTGAAGGTGAACGAGGTCGTTTTGATTTTGTCTTAGGTTGTTTTGATTTTTTCTTAGGTCTATCATCCTCGTCTAAATTTGTACTACTTTGAAGTAAAAGTTGAATTCTGTTTTGATTTTGGTCCCTTGTTGGTGGCTCAACATTTGTGGGTCGGTTCCTACCGATTTTCCTAAGGTTAAGATGATAATCATTTCGATTTAAAGTTGGAGGTCTGGGTAATGGAGCCAATTCTGGTATATCATCTGTTTGAATACCTCTAGTTTTATATTCTTTCTTATCACTTTTCAATGTTCTTTCTTTCATCTGCTCTCTCAGTTCTCTAGCTGCTTGTTTTTCCTCCTCAGTCTTCATTCGAGATATCCTTATGTTGATAATATCATAATGTAATTTTATCTCTGTTAATATACCTTGATCTGATTCTTGGAGAGTATATTGATATGGCTTTAATACTGTTATGTAATGCCCATGTTCATCTTTATCATCTTGATTTTTCTTAATCGCAAACACACAACCTGAAAATTTTGCTTTTGGTCTCTCTCTCTTGAGTCTATTAGCAAATTCAAGTACGTCTTTAAAAGCTATACTAGTATTTAAATATGTCTCATATAATTTTTGTAGATTTATTTGATTATTAGAGAACTTCCATATAGTTTGACCCAAACCTCTTGTTAATCTTGCAACATCTCTATCAACTAGTTTAGGTCGAAATTTAATAGTACCTTGTAGTAGTTGTATTTTATTGTTAGGTTTAGTTTGTGTACCTACATCACTTGTCATTTAAAAATCAAATAAAAGAAAGAAGAAGAAGATGTTGTTTATTTCATTTTTTTTTTTTTATTTCTGTATAAATGGCTTATTTCATGACCATAAAAGAGCGTATATATATCCTCTATAAAATAGTGTCTTACCTCTATGATTATAGATGTGAGACTAATGAGGGAGTATGTAATATTTTAATTAATAAGATAAAAGAGTTAGCTGCTGAGTATTTCGAACCTGAATTTCTTGGTGTAATGATGAAAGATGATGATTTGGAATTTATCGACCAAATAGAACATTTTGCCTTTGAGTTCTTAGAGTACCAAATATCTAATCTGCCCTCGCATTTATAATTTTGGGCATATCCCTGTTATAGTTACTATCAGTTGGGGTTATCCATCTTAAGTTGCTTAGATGGTAGTCAGCCCTATTCCTATTGATATGGTCTACCTCTATTTTATGTTGTGGGTCATCATTAGGTATGAACTGTCTTGCTATAAGTACATGTTTCAAGTAGTAGTTGCCATTTAGACATACTCGTATATACCCCTTTATATGTTTTGCATCTTTGCATATAAAATGATTACTCTTACGTCTTATAGTAAAGGGGTACCTATTCAGTATCTCATAGTCGTTAGTAAAGCCTTTGAGTGGCACAAATGACATTTACTCACTTTTTAAATGATTCATTTCATTTTTATTTTCGTATGAACAAGTGGGGGAAAATCATTGTTGATAGAATTGATAATAATGAACATCGTCATTATCCTCTTGATGACAAAGAAAGAAACATTACCAAGTTCCCAAAGAAAAAAAAGCGAGTGGGCTTGTATAAAAACTATAAGGAACATCAAGAAGAAGAAGAAGAAATGTTTATAGTGACAGAGTGTCATTTTATTCCCTATGAATATAAAGAGATAGGTGTTCAAACTGAAGACCTTTGGGATGTAGGTGTTCAAACTAATGCTGAACTACCTCATATAGAAGAACTACTTAGTAAAATCTAACTTCTTTTATTTTAATTTTTGTTGTAGTAGGTACGAGATTCTCAGGGCAGGTACCTGTGCCGTTTCATAGATGGTGAGCTTTGAGGTGGGTGGGTGGGATACTTAAGACGTTTCATAGATGGTGAGCATTGGGGTGAGCCCTGTGCCGTTTCATAGATGGTGGGCATTTGGGTGGGCCCCTGTGCCGTTTCATAGATGGTGGGCATTGAGGTGGGTGGGTGGGATAACATGAAAAGAAGAAGAAGAAATTTTTTTTTAAATTTTTATTTTTTATTTTTTTTTTTTTATTTTTTTTTTTTTTTTAACTAGTTCGTGTTGACGCGTGGGGAGCCATGCCCCAGCGGAAACCGACTCGTATATACTACTAAAAAATATAAAATAAAAAGGACAAAAAAATTAGAAAAATATTGTTTACTAAAATACCAAAAAAAAAATCAATTTGTTTTGCTTCTGATGATGTCGCGTTATTAACACCGAAGTTCATTAAGAATATATCAGCTTCTTTCATTAGGGAGAAATTTTCACTTTTTCAGAATATTATTTTTTGCTAAAAACTTTTGAAGATTTTTTTATTATTATTTTCTTAAATTTAAATATTTTTTTCTTTTTTTGATTAAAATATGTTTGATTTAATATTAATTTGTTACAATTTACATGCAATTCAATACCAAAAAGGACCTTTCAATTGAAAATTTTCATTTTGAATGGAATTAAACAAAAATTCATCATTTTTATATAATGATGACTTTAAAAAAACTCCAGCAATATGTTACACTGGCCAAACCTAAATTAAAACTAAGGACAATTTTGATTGTCTGCCTCAACTATATTGATAGCCATCCTGAAGATATTATCCATGTTGGAGTTTGTTGGTACGATGATTATCATATTATAATTAATACCAGAATATTTGGGAATTTAATAAAACGTAAACCCAACTCCATAAATAAAAATTTTAGAGATAATTACTTTAAATGTATCAGGACCACAAGTTCAATGCGAAATAAAAAGTTTTTATCATTCACATTCAATAATCTACCTGATCCAAAAGGATGGGTACTACAAAGATCAGACAATTTTCAAAGGGGCAGAGTTTATGAAAATATAAATGATGAAATTAAAGATATACTAAAAAAATGGACAAATGATGATTTAATAGATGCGAATAATGATGTATGTGAACTTTATAATTCCATGATATTGACAAATAATCTTTTTGTGAATTAAATTTTTCAAGTAAGTGTTATAAAACGCATATTTATTGTTGATTAATTGTTTGACCAAATAATCTTACAATAATATTTGTAAAAAAACATTGAATAATAATGTCTTAATTTATAATAAAAGCAAATAATACACCTTTTTATATGAATATGCATGAAATAATTGTTTTGGATGATTTTATACTCCATTTTGATATTCTTGAAATTTGTATTAGGTAATATAGGAATCCAATAATAGGATGCTTATTTCATAATAATCTCATGAATTAAAATTTTATATTAGCGTTGGGCGATATTGGGCATAGCTTTCATACAATAATAAATATTTGCTCTTATACAAATAATCTTCATTCTTTAAAATGAATCATTTTTAATATGCCGATATATGATTAACATTCAAGTAATTATGGCTCAATGGTTTGGTGCAAGTATTCCATCATATTTTTCTTATTGATGAAAAAGTTTTGATTTTTTTTTTATTTGTATAAAATGATCGTTCCTAAAATATTGAAAAATAAATATATGTAATCTATATATTTCTTAATTATAAGAGTTAAAAATGTAAATTAATTTTAAATATAAACTAATAATATATGCATTAACTAATTTGAATATTAATAAGCACATATAATGCATTTTTATGAATAAATAATTATATTTCTATATTTCTATTGAAATTATTAAATTCAGAAGTAAAGTTATTTATACTCACAAAAATATATTAAATTCATATCTTGAAAATGGAGGCAAAAAGAAATAAACAAATCATTATATAATCCAATTATAAAATATATAAAAATATATAATGTTTAATTTAAAATTTTATCGACGAATCCCCTACATGAATACCTCCTACATTCGATTTCGTTTTTACCAAATAAATTTTATTAAATATTTAATAGTATTCTTATTAATATAAGTTATTTTGAAAAATACGATTTTCCATTACCGCCGATTTCGGATCCAATTAGTTTTCGATTAACAATGAAATAGGCCTTATTAAGGTATTCATTCAATTTTGTAGTATTCAAAAAGTGACAACGAAAATACATATTTTGCGAAATATATCATTATAAATTTTAATTTTTTTTATTAAATATTCATAAAATTAATAATATCATTATATAATATATTTAAATTATTGTATATCTTGCTAAAAGTAGAGATAATTTCATAAATAATCACTCAGCTAATCTTTTCAACCTGAGTTAAAATTTGAAAAATTGGCCATATTTTTTGATTTTAAAAAGATTTATTTTAAAAAATCAAAAATTCCGACGCTGGGGACTTTATTTTGGATAGATTTTTTCTTTGAATACTTTACATATTTTTACTTTTCAGAAATCTTTATTTTCTCACAATTTTACAATTGTTTATATCTTACAATCTCACAATTATTTCTTAAAAAAATGCTCAATATTCTGAAGCATATAATAATTTCATAGAATTGATCTCAATTTTCTGATGATTCAAATATTTCATAAAAAATAAATTCAATTTAATAAATTAACTAAAAAATATATCTTATATTTTAAATTGGATTTTCCTCATATTTGCTATAATATTTATACAAAACATCATTTTTTTTCTAAACTTATCAAATTGTAAAATTTTCATTCAAAAAGAAAAATTAGTTTATTTTTATATCATACGTCAATTTTACCATTATATTTAGTAAATAAATTTTTTATCATCATATATTTTATTATATTATAATATGATAAAATATACTGCTTTTGTTCAACCTTAATATGGTCTAATGAAATTTCTATCAAAAAATAAAATATTCAAAATAGTTTCTTTGAAAAAAGAACTATGATTTTTTTCGATTAAGTATTTATCGGCATTATTTAACTTTATTCCTGCATATGATGAAATAATCATATAACCTAATAAATATGGAACTGTTAAAAAAAAAATTACAATACAAAAATGATTGTTCCAAATTTGAATTCAATTGTTTCAAAAAATTCAATAATATATTGATTTTGTTATAAAATTCATTCAAAATGAAAAAATCGATTCAGAAAAAAACTCATTCATTCAAATATTTGAATAAAAATTTTATTATAAGATTTGTTCATTATTTTTTTAAACGCAGAATATAACTTGAAATAATGACTTCCAATATTACCAAAGAATCTATTCTAGAAGTATTCGAGCGATGTGGTTCTGAAAATGCAGGCAAACTCTTTGAACAAGGAGGCGGACTTGAACCATATGTACAAGCATTTGAAACAGATGTTGAAACAGGTCTTTCACAAATAGAAAAAGATAATAATTTTGAAGAAAGAAGGCAAAAATGGGGAGTAAACGTTCTCCCTGATCCGCCTAAAGAATCATGGTGTCATATGTTCATTTCATGTTTCCAAGATTTAATGTTAAAAATCCTTTTAGTTTCAGCTCTCATATCTATCATATTAACAAGTGTTTTCCCACCCGAAGACAAACCCAAACCAGAAGATTATATTGATACCATATCAATTTTTATTGCAGTTTTACTTGTTTCATTTGTACAGACACAAACAAACTACTCTCAACAAAAAACATTCATGGAAATTAACAAACTTAAAAATGAATATAATGTATCAGTTATTCGATGTGGCGAAGAGACTCAAATATTAAATACAGATGTTTTAGTAGGCGACGTTTTAACCTTAAAATCAGGTGATCGTGTTGCTGCTGACGGTTTCTTTATTCGAGGTCATAATCTGAAAGTCAACAACTCACAAGAGACAGGAGAATCATTGGCTGTTTCAGTTGATGAGAAAAAACCTTGGGTTTTAGGCGGAGGAGCAGTTGAATCAGGAGATGGCCATATATTGGTTGCAGCTGTTGGTCCCTACAGTCAATCTGGTTCCCGAATGATTGACATTCAAAAAATGTCAGAAGAACATGAACAATCACCGCTTGAAAAGAAGCTTGATAAAGTTGCTGTTCTTCTCACTTACATTGGTCTTACTGGTGCCTTGTTGACCTTCATTGTCTTGCTTGTGTTTTGGATCATTGATGTCATGAAGAAGAAGAAAGAATCAGGAAAATTTGAAGCGAAATGGCTCAATGATCTTGTCAACAAATTCATGATTGGCATCACAATCTTCATTTGCGCTGTTCCAGAAGGTTTGCCACTTGCTGTTACATTATCGCTTGGCTTTTCAATGAAGAAAATGATGAAAGATAACAACTTTGTTCGTCATTTAAACGCATGCGAAACAATGGGAGGAGCAACAACCATTTGTTCAGATAAAACAGGCACACTTACACAAAATAAAATGACTGTTGTTAGATTCTTCATGGATGGTGAAGAACAAAATGGACAGCCAACAATGACACCAAAAGTTAAAGACCTTTTCATTGAAGGAATTGCAATCAATTCTTCAGCTTTCGTTGCTGTTGTCGAAGGCAAAAGTCAGCCCGAATACATCGGATCATCATCAGAATGCGCGCTTTTACAAATGCTTCCGCATTACAACGTTGATTTTAAGCAAATTCGTGATGAAAATCCAAGCGTAATCATCAACGAATTCTCGAGTGCAAGAAAGAAAATGTCAACAATCATCAAAAAAGACGGACATTACAGATGTTATGCAAAAGGCGCTCCTGACTTCATTCTTCGTGGATGCATTAATTATCTGACAAAGGATGGATCAGTACAGCCACTTACAGAACAAGTTCGTCAATCTTATCTGGACCAAATTGGTAAATTTGCCGACCAATCACTTCGTACAATGCTAATGGCATACAAAGAGCTCGAATCATCAGAAAGAAAGCCTGAATGGGATGATGCGAATTGGGCAGAAAGCGACCTTACTGTCATTGCGCTTGTTGGCATTCAAGATCCACTTCGACCTGAGGTTAAACATGCAATCCAACAGTGCAACCAGGCACAAGTTGTCGTAAGAATGGTCACTGGCGATTACATCAATACGGCCAAAGCAATTTCACGCGAATGTGGAATATTGACAGACGACTGCATTGCAATGCTTGGTGAAGATTTCGCAAAGAAATCCAAGTTGGAATTGATTGATATTCTTCCCAAGCTCAGAGTGCTTGCACGATCATCGCCTCGTGATAAATTAAGACTTGTTTCTCTTCTGATGGAATCAGGAGAAGTTGTTGCTGTTACAGGAGATGGTTCGAATGACTCGCCAGCACTTAAGAAAGCAAACGTTGGTCTTTCAATGGGTCAGTGTGGAACAGAACTTGCCAAAATGGCATCTGACATTGTCATTCTTGATGACAACTTCAGCTCAATTGTTGCAGCCTTAAAATGGGGACGTTGTGTCTACGACAATGTTAGAGGTTTCTTACAATTCCAACTCACGGTGAACTTCAGTGCAATGATCATTGCATTTGTAGGTTCATGCGCCTTGCATCAGTCACCATTGAAGACGATCCAACTTTTGTGGGTCAATCTAATTATGGACTCACTTGGAGCTCTTGCATTGGCCACTTTTGGTCCTTCTGAAGCGCTTCTTAAACGTCCTCCCTACGGAGAAAGTGACGGTCTTATTTCAAACATTTTACTCAGAAATATTTTAGGACACACAATTTATCAACTTGCGGTTTTGTTCCTCATTCTCTTCGGAAACAGAAAGATATTTGGAATCAACTATTCAAATGACGATCTGCAAGAAAAGCACACATCAACAATGGTCTTTAACACTTTCGTCTATTGCCAGATATTCAACTTAATCAATGCTCGCGTCGCTGGCCAAGATATGGCAGTCACAGATGGCATCTTTAAGAACCCATACTTCATCTGCATCTTCTTCTTCATTGGTGGCCTTCAGGCTATTCTTTCTGAGCTTGCTGGATCAGCTTTCGTTACTGTTCACATGAATTGGAAAAGATGGCTCATTTGCCTCGCTTTTGGCGCCGGTGAGTTGATCATTGGAGTGATCCTTAGAGCAATCAAATTGCCTGACAAAACAACAGAAAAGTTGCAGGCTTTGCGCCAACAGAGAAAGGCACAGATCAAGAAGTTCTATCAAGGAGTCCCCGCTGAAAGACAGTGGGAAATGAGTATCATTCAGGACAAAAGTTCAGGATTCGATAACAACGATTTCGAAGAAAATTACAATAGCGTCGACGACAATAAATTAAGTGTTTAAATAATTATAATTTTGGTTATTATTATATATTTAATTAATAAAAATAATATAATTTGAATAATTGTTTCTGTAATATTAAAGTATTTTTTGGGGGTTGATAATATAATAAAAGATTTGATCGATAAAAGTTTGATATAGAAGATTTAATATTTAATTCAAAATTTTTTTGGAAAATTTGTCTTGCCTTGGTCTTCTGCTGAATCTAACTAATTTCTAAGATATGACTAAAAAAAAATTAAATGATCTTTCTGGTATTTCTTTATATGTGAACAAAATTTGAATGACATTTGATATAAAAAATATAATTTTTTTATTGTAAATTTATGAATATTCAAGAATACATAGAAAAATTCACTACCTTACAGATTAATATATTAGAATTTATTGATAGCAAAGAGGATTCTGAAGAAAAATTACAGAATATAAGCAAAAACATCGAAGATTTCAAAATCAAAGAATATCGTCATGAATTTCAATCATTGTTATATTTAATTTCAAAAATATCGAGCAATCATTTTCGTGTTCCTGACTTTTTCAGCAAAATCCACAAAATTTTACAATTGTTGAAAGAAGATATCTCACAAAAATTTGAAAATTTAGAAATTTTCGATATTTTTAGGAGCAACAAGAAGCTCCTTTTAATTCTAATAGATGAACAAATTCTTAAATTTGACGAAAATGTTGCCAACGAAATTAAAAAGTCAAAATGTTTTGAAAATTTTTCAAAATTTTTTTATCCAGAAATAAAACCGTTTTTAACTGCCGATCAATTAAATCAAATAGTATTTAATCAAGATTATTTTGAAGAGAAACGGAAACTTGGTGAAAATGACACCGAAATATGTCAAATAATCAGAGAAGATTCAATTAAAGAATTCATTGAATTTGTTCAAAACAACAATTTCAAAATCAACCACACAATTGAGCCATCAATTTATGAGACAAATTCTTTTTTATTGAAATGTCAGAAAGAATTTGATAGACAGCCAACATATATTGAATATGCAGCATTCTTTGGATCAATTGAAATCTTTGAATATCTGATTTCAAACACAGTTACAATTGATTCAAATTTGCTGCTTTTCGCTGTTCATAGCAACAGTCCAATTATCATGAGTTTTTTCGAAGAAATTCAAATTGATGCTGATAATAAATTCTATAAAAAATGTCTGAATGAAGCAATTAAATGTCATCATAATGAAATGGCCAATTATATTCAACAAAATTATATAAATCAAAAGCCAAGAAAATCAGAAATAATCAATTATTTCAAACTTGAGAAAAATGATCAAGAATTTTATATGAAAGGCGTTGTTGCTTGTAGCTTAAAATATTATAATTTTGCTTTTTTCCCAAATAAGCCAAATGATAAATATTTGCTTTTTTATGCAGCTAAATTCAATTATTATAAAATTGTAGAATTTCTTTTAAATTCAAGAAAAATAAATGTAAATGAAAAAGTCATTTCAAACAAAATTTTTTTTTCAAATAAAATTTTAAATTAAAAATTTGTGATGTTTGAAATATTTTATTTTAATTTGACAGCTTTACAAATTGCAGCAGGAAAAAATCATTCTGATATTGTTGATCTTTTAATATCACAGCCTGAAATTGAAATCGGAGAAAGTTATTTCAAAGGGAATTTGAAAATAAAGAAAATCAGAATTCCTGTTTCAATAACGAAGATCAAATCATATGTTTTTTCACGCTGTACATCATTGAATCAAGTTTCATTGCCATCGACATTGAAGATTATAAAAAGTTTTGCTTTTGAAGGATGTTTTTCACTGAGTGAAATCTCAATTCCTTCATCAGTTACATCAATTGGAAAATCAGCATTTGAAAACTGTTTTTCATTGAGAAAAGTTTCTCTTCCTTCTTCGATACAGTGCATTGAAGATAAGACTTTTAATCGATGTAAAAAAATTGTTGAAATCACAATTCCAGATTCAGTTACAAGCATTGGCATATCATCATTTGCGAATTGTATTTCATTGACAAAAATAAGCTTTTCATCAAATGTCAAAAAAATAGGAAATTTTGCTTTCAGCTTGTGTGAATCATTGATTGAATTTCCTCCGAATTCAATACTTAATCAAAGAGGCGTTTACATGATGTGTTCTTCATTAAAAAAAGTGAAAATTCCTCCAACAACAACATCTATCGGTCTTGCTTGTTTCAGTAAATGCACTTCTTTGGAAGAAGTTGAAATTCCAAGTTCAGTGATAAGAATTCAAGACAAAGCTTTCTTCGATTGCTCATCTTTGAAGAAAATTGTCATTCCTTTCTCTGTCATTTTAATTGGAATAAGTGGATTTGAAAATTGTAGCTCTTTAACTAGTGTTGAATTTGGTAAGTATTCAAGTTTGGAATCAATTAGAGACAGAACTTTCTTCGGATGCAAAAGTTTGACTAAAATCGTTTTTCCAAAATCAATTAAAAAAATTGGTTCTTTCGTCCTTGGCGATTGTCCATCTCTAGAGGAAATTATTTATTATAGAAAGACGGAGATAATTGAGAGTTCTTTTCCATCTGGAGTAAAAATTCAAAAAGGACATAAAAAGAAGAAGAAAAGTATACTTCATTATTATTTCCATGGATGTGATGAATAATTCAAGAAAAAACAAAATTTTTATACTGTACAGAACACTTAGGTAAGATGATCGTATATAAATGGGATTATGATAGACCACTTTTCAAAGAGGTTTTGTTGATATCCTTTTAAAAAATTATACTTATTCAAATAATTGGGTCATCGTTTTTGTAATCAAAGAAATTAAATTGAGATATTATTTTGAAGAGTATGGAATGCATTTCTATTAGTGTTTTTTGTTCTTGAATGGGAAGTTTTATCATTTTGCAGGTTATTATATCATAAATATTTTGATATTAGTCTAAAATAATAAAAATATATTTAATAAGAAATATCTTTATTGTGTCATGAAATTGTTGAGTCATAAAATTGAATCATAAAATTATTGAGTCAAAAATTGAATCAAAAAATTGTTGAGTCATAAAATTGAGTCATAAAATTGTTGAGTCATAAAATTGTTGAGTCATAAAATTGTTGAGTCATGAAATTGTTGAGTCATGAAATTGTTGTGTCATAAAATTGAGTCATAAAATTGTTGAGTCATGAAATTGTTGAGTCATGAAATTGTTGAGTCATAAAATTGAGTCATAAAATTGAGTCATGAAATTGTTGAGTCATAAAATTGAGTCATGAAATTGTTGAGTCATAAAATTGTTGAGTCATAAAATTGTTGAGTCATGAAATTGTTGAGTCATGAAATTGTTGTGTCATAAAATTGAGTCATAAAATTGAGTCATGAAATTGTTGAGTCAAAAATTGAGTCATGAAATTGTTGTGTCATAAAATTGAGTCATGAAATTGTTGAGTCATAAAATTGAGTCATAGAATTGTTGAGTCATAAAATTGAGTCATGAAATTGTTGAGTCAAAAATTGAGTCATGAAATTGTTGAGTCAAAAATTGAGTCATGAAATTGTTGAGTCATAAAATTGAGTCATGAAATTGTTGAGTCATAAAATTGTGTCATGAAATTGTTGAGTCGCAAAAGTATTGAGTCAAAATACGAAGCTCAAAAAAATATTCCAAATAATGAATAAATTTATTCTTTGACTAAGATAAAAAAAAAGAAAAGAAAAGAAAACTTTTATTAAATGTAATTCTAATCTAATTAATTTTCTTCAAATTCCTTTACAAATGGGTCATCGGAATGATGCATGGTATCTGCACCAAAAACATCTTCTTGAATAAAGACATCAGCAACTTCTTTTTGATTTTGGATGATTTCGATTGATTCATTTCCAACTTCCTGTTGGATTTCTTGAGATTGATGATCAATATTATTATTATCAGCCTTCTTCCTAAAAACGAAGAGAACAATAATGACAGCAGCAGCGGCTACAACAAAGACAGCAATTACAATTCCAGCAATTGCGCCACCGGACAATGGCTTCTTATCATTAACGTTTTTATCTAGTCCATTTGCACTGTTGCTTGCAGCAAGGCACACTTGATCGTCAAAGTTATTCTTAATGCATTTAGCAGAAAGATATTCACTGTTGCCAACAAATTTTTCCTTCCATAATGAGCAATTAAAGTTAATTCCACACATTAAAGAAATCATTTTTTCACCATCTTGTAATTTGCTTTCAGGTTCTGGTTCCAAAAGTTTGATTTCTTTAACAATACCTTCAATCAAAGAAGATCCAAAATCAATCAATGATGATTCCATTAATTCCATTCTTGAATTATCATCAAATGCTACCATTGATTCAACGATAAGTTTTGATTGTGAGCTTGTTTTAATGACGTTAGTTACATTAAATTTAGTGATTGTTAATTGTGATCCTTTGTTTAATTTAACATCATTAACTTTGATTTCTACTTGTTCATTATTTCTGGTTGCTTCAACTCTATCAGTCTTGTAAGCATTGATGGAGTTGAATTCAATCGTTTTAGTTTCAGATGGAATTTGCATCTGAATTGCTCCATCATTAACAATCAAGTCTTTAAGTGAGAGTGATGTGGATTTCAATGAACTATCAAGTGAAATAGAAACTTTGCTGTTTTCATTATTATAGATATTCAATGGAACATTTTCCTTTTGTAAAACAATATTTTTGAGATTGGAATTTGCATGGACTCCAACTTCTCCTGATCCAAAGTTGTCTGAACCATCTGATGGCTTCAAAATAACTGCTGTTGAATCTTTTACTTTAGGTGAAACAAATGATGTCTTAACTGGCTTTTCACTTGTTGTATTAATTTTAATTAAGCTGTAATCTCCTTGAGGATGAATAAGGAATATGTCACTGTTTTTGTTTGAAATGGAATGGTCTATATTATTAACGCTGTAACCATCTTTTGTGAATTCAATAGAATCACCTTCAAAATCTAATGAATCATCAACTATTAAATCATCAACAATTGGAGTTGCAGATGGAACTTTTGTTGGAATTTCTGGCTCCGTTGTTTCAACTGCATTTGTTGGTTCAGTTGTTTTCTGACTAATTGAAGTAGCCACTGAAGTTTCATCAATTGCAGAAGTCGTTTCTGTAGTTGGATCGGTTGGAATAATTGGTTCACATGGACCTGAAAATCCAGTCAATAATTTATCATGTAATTCTTTATTTGTTGAATCACAGATGAAGTCTATTGATGGCGAAATGCAGTTAGATGAATATGACATGCTTCCCTTGGTGAGATTTCCATTCGATGTAAATAAATAAAGTGTATTGCTTGAACTTATTCTGATTTCATTAGAATTGAAAATGAAATCTGACTTTTCTGTCCAGTTTAAATGAATGATTGGTGTCGTTATTTGACTGTTGATTTCAAATTTATTGTTCTTGATTATGAATGGATTTGGTGATGAAGTAGAACCCTCTTTGCATTCGAAGTAAATGGTGCTTCCTTGTTCACTTGCTTCATTGTTAATGAATTCGCATTCGCTAATAGTGCAAAAGACAGCACAGAAATAAATAGCACCTCCTTCTTTGCTAGCTTTGTTCGAAATGAATTTACAATGATTGATATTGAAGAATCGTGAGATTTGAGCTGTTTCAAGTGCAATGGCACCGCCATACGGTGATTCACAACTAGTAAATGTGCAATATTCAATAGAAATGTTACTCTTTGATGGTCCTTTTTTGCCACTAGTGAATATGTATATACTTCCTCCTTTCTCTTCACTCGATGATTTGACTTCATTGAAAGTGCATAAATAAATGTTTAATGAATGGCCATATCCATTTATTCGTGTATTGATTTCAAGATTGCATCCATATAGAATGGAATTTGTTTGGTACGAACTTGGATTAGTTGATAAATCATCAATTATTCCACTTGGTTTTGATGGGCATCCACTTGGATCAACAGGTGCATTAGTTGGGGTCGTTGGATTGACTGGTGGATTTGTTGGGGTCGTTGGATTGACTGGTGGATTTGTTGGGGTCGTTGGATTGATTGGTGCATTTGTTGGGGTCGTTGGATTGATTGGTTCTGTAGGTAAGTTGCTGCAATCCGTTGAAAAACCTGATGTGAATTTGTCTTTCATAAGGTCTTCTGTCTTGCAAACATATGTTAATGATGTGATACAATTCGATGAGATATTCATAGTGTTTTCTGAAACATCACTAATTAAACCATTAAATTCAAAGAAGTATAATTCATTGTTGTTGTTGTTGTTGATAGTAACTTCATTCGAATAAAATGCAAAATCTGATGCTTTGATCCAGTCGAGATAAATAATTGATGAACTTCGATCAACATTTATTTCAAATTTGTTGTTTTGAATGGTGAAGCCTCGTTTATCATTGCTTGATTTTTCACCACATTTAAAATAGATGTCATTACCTTTTTCATTAGCTTTGTTGTTGATGAATTTACATCCTTCAATAATTGAATAAACTCCTTTGAAACAAATGGCTCCTCCTCCATTCGTGGTCGCTTCATTTGATTCAAATGTGCATGATGTGATATTGAATAATCGTGTTGGTTGTGCTGTGGATATTGATAATGCACCTCCTTGTGTAGAACGGCAGTTAGTAAACTTACAATGATCAATATAGTTGAAAATATTATTGCTTGGATTCTTGCCTTTGGTGAATATATAAATGGCTCCACCTCCTTCTGTTGATGAATCTTGGAGGTCCTTAAACGTGCATGAATAAAGTGAAACGCAATGTAAATTACTGTCGATACGTGATTTAATGTTTAATGAACATCCATATAGAATGGAACTTGGTTGGTACGTACTTGGATTATTTGATAAATCATCAACTGTTCCACTTGGCTTAGCTGGACATTCAGCTGGATCAACAGGTGGATTGACTGGTGGATTTGTTGGGGTCGTTGGATTGATTGGTGCATTAGTTGGGGTCGTTGGATTGATTGGTGCATTTGTTGGGGTCGTTGGATTGATTGGTTCTGTAGGTAAGTTGCTGCAATCCGTTGAAAAACCTGATGTGAATTTGTCTTTCATAAGGTCTTCTGTCTTGCAAACATATGTTAATGATGTGATACAATTCGATGAGATATTCATAGTGTTTTCTGAAACATCACTAATTAAACCATTAAATTCAAAGAAGTATAATTCATTGTTGTTGTTGTTGTTGATAGTAACTTCATTCGAATAAAATGCAAAATCTGATGCTTTGATCCAGTCGAGATAAATAATTGATGAACTTCGATCAACATTTATTTCAAATTTGTTGTTTTGAATGGTGAAGCTTTGTTTATCATTGCTTGATGTTTCACCACATTTAAAATAGATGTCATTACCTTTTTCATTAGCTTTGTTGTTGATGAATTTACATCCTTCAATAATTGAATAAACTCCTTTGAAACAAATGGCTCCTCCTCCATTCGTGGTCGCTTCATTTGATTCAAATGTGCATGATGTGATATTGAATAATCGTGTTGGTTGTGCTGTGGATATTGATAATGCACCTCCTTGTGTAGAACGGCAGTTAGTAAACTTACAATGATCAATATAGTTGAAAATATTATTGCTTGGATTCTTGCCTTTGGTGAATATATAAATGGCTCCACCTCCTTCTGTTGATGAATCTTGGAGGTCCTTAAACGTGCATGAATAAAGTGAAACGCAATGTAAATTACTGTCGATACGTGATTTAATGTTTAATGAACATCCATATAGAATGGAACTTGGTTGGTACGTACTTGGATTATTTGATAAATCATCAACTGTTCCACTTGGCTTAGCTGGACATTCAGCTGGATCAACAGGTGGATTGACTGGTGGATTTGTTGGGGTCGTTGGATTGACTGGTGCATTAGTTGGGGTCGTTGGATTGACTGGTGCATTAGTTGGGGTCGTTGGATTGATTGGTGCATTAGTTGGGGTCGTTGGATTGATTGGTGCATTTGTTGGGGTCGTTGGATTGATTGGTTCTGTAGGTAAGTTGCTGCAATCCGTTGAAAAACCTGATGTGAATTTGTCTTTCATAAGGTCTTCTGTCTTGCAAACATATGTTAATGATGTGATACAATTCGATGAGATATTCATAGTGTTTTCTGAAACATCACTAATTAAACCATTAAATTCAAAGAAGTATAATTCATTGTTGTTGTTGTTGATAGTAACTTTATTCGAATAAAATGCAAAATCTGATGTTTTGATCCAGTCGAGATAAATAATTGATGAACTTCGATCAACATTTATTTCAAATTTGTTGTTTTGAATGGTGAAGCTTTGTTTATCATTGCTTGATGTTTCACCACATTTAAAATAGATGTCATTACCTTTTTCATTAGCTTTGTTGTTGATGAATTTACATCCTTCAATAATTGAATAAACTCCTTTGAAACAAATGGCTCCTCCTCCATTCGTGGTCGCTTCATTTGATTCAAATGTGCATGATGTGATATTGAATAATCGTGTTGGTTGTGCTGTGGATATTGATAATGCACCTCCTTGTGTAGAACGGCAGTTAGTAAACTTACAATGATCAATATAGTTGAAAATATTATTGCTTGGATTCTTGCCTTTGGTGAATATATAAATGGCTCCACCTCCTTCTGTTGATGAATCTTGGAGGTCCTTAAACGTGCATGAATAAAGTGAAACGCAATGTAAATTACTGTCGATACGTGATTTAATGTTTAATGAACATCCATATAGAATGGAACTTGGTTGGTACGTACTTGGATTATTTGATAAATCATCAACTGTTCCACTTGGCTTAGCTGGACATTCAGCTGGATCAACAGGTGGATTGACTGGTGGATTTGTTGGGGTCGTTGGATTGACTGGTGCATTAGTTGGGGTCGTTGGATTGACTGGTGCATTAGTTGGGGTCGTTGGATTGATTGGTGCATTAGTTGGGGTCGTTGGATTGATTGGTGCATTTGTTGGGGTCGTTGGATTGATTGGTTCTGTAGGTAAGTTGCTGCAATCCGTTGAAAAACCTGATGTGAATTTGTCTTTCATAAGGTCTTCTGTCTTGCAAACATATGTTAATGATGTGATACAATTCGATGAGATATTCATAGTGTTTTCTGAAACATCACTAATTAAACCATTAAATTCAAAGAAGTATAATTCATTGTTGTTGTTGTTGATAGTAACTTTATTCGAATAAAATGCAAAATCTGATGTTTTGATCCAGTCGAGATAAATAATTGATGAACTTCGATCAACATTTATTTCAAATTTGTTGTTTTGAATGGTGAAGCTTTGTTTATCATTGCTTGATGTTTCACCACATTTAAAATAGATGTCATTACCTTTTTCATTAGCTTTGTTGTTGATGAATTTACATCCTTCAATAATTGAATAAACTCCTTTGAAACAAATGGCTCCTCCTCCATTCGTGGTCGCTTCATTTGATTCAAATGTGCATGATGTGATATTGAATAATCGTGTTGGTTGTGCTGTGGATATTGATAATGCACCTCCTTGTGTAGAACGGCAGTTAGTAAACTTACAATGATCAATATAGTTGAAAATATTATTGCTTGGATTCTTGCCTTTGGTGAATATATAAATGGCTCCACCTCCTTCTGTTGATGAATCTTGGAGGTCCTTAAACGTGCATGAATAAAGTGAAACGCAATGTAAATTACTGTCGATACGTGATTTAATGTTTAATGAACATCCATATAGAATGGAACTTGGTTGGTACGTACTTGGATTATTTGATAAATCATCAACTGTTCCACTTGGCTTAGCTGGACATTCAGCTGGATCAACAGGTGGATTGACTGGTGCATTAGTTGGGGTCGTTGGATTGACTGGTGCATTAGTTGGGGTCGTTGGATTGACTGGTGCATTTGTTGGGGTCGTTGGATTGACTGGTGCATTAGTTGGGGTCGTTGGATTGACTGGTGCATTTGTTGGGGTCGTTGGATTGATTGGTGCATTAGTTGGGGTCGTTGGATTACATGAATTGGAAAATGCATTTTCAGTTATAATATTATTAATTTGTTCATTCGTACTAAATTTAAACTCTGATGAATTGCAAATCGAGTCAAATAACATTGTTTCGCTTGTAGGATTTGGAAAAGAATCTTTATTTTCAAATCCTAAAAATCCTATACTTGTCGAACATGAAGCTGTTAT
Organism: Tritrichomonas musculus; assembly: GCA_039105265.1. NCBI lineage: Eukaryota > Parabasalia > Tritrichomonadida > Tritrichomonadidae > Tritrichomonas > Tritrichomonas musculus. Next base: position 3,023,485 of record JAPFFF010000015.1, on the reverse strand, counting down.
AATATTATTATTAAAATCAAATTTAGCATTATTCCCCCAATAGATTTTAACGAAGGAATCTATTATTTCAGCATTTTCGGACAGTGTGAAATAGAAAGAACAGTATTGAATTTTTATAAATCCATCTGAATTTTCTGATTCTATTTGAGGATAAACGATGTTAATATCACTACCATCAATGGCAAGATTGTCTTTAAATATGCAATTTTCTATGTTTCCAATTGATGCATCTATATGAATAGCGCCACCCTGCAGTGCAGAATTGGAATTAAATGAGCAATTAGCAATCTTTATATTCCTATCATGCTGTTTTGAAGCATAGTAAATAGCACCACCTGATACAATATTATCATTTCCGCATTGATCAAAAGTGCAGCCAATTATTTCATAATCTCCATCAGGTGTTGGGCTAGTCTCATGTGTGCTTGAATAAGTAACTATGTAAATGGCACCTCCATCGTCTTCTGTAGATTTAGAAAGGCTCAAAAATTTGCAATTATAAACAAGCAAAAGGCATTTATCGGCATTAATTTTCTTTAAATTTATGTTGCATCCGTAGACAATTTTATTTCCATCTGATTCATATTCCTGATTATCAGTAAGAATAATTAAGTTATCAGATGGAGTGTAACTTGGGCATGAAGTCTGATCATCTTTTGGATCATCAGAAAGGCAATCAACAGAGAATTTTTCTTTGTTAATAACGTTTGTTAAAGCTTCTGATTTTGTAATCAATTCTAAAGATGAAATGCAGTTGGAATCAAGTAATAAAGTAGTATCATCAAGAGAACCTGCTCTTGAATTATCAATATCAAACAAATATAAGTCATTTACGTTTTGGATTATGATTTCGTTATTATTAAAGTTGAACTTGTTTCGTGTCCAAGAAAGAAAGACGATAGATCCAATACTTGTACTTTCGGATTGATCATGAATAAATTTATTTTTTTGAACTTTAAGGAGTTCATTGCAAATACTTGTTGAATTGTGATTAAAGTATATATCAGCACCGTTTGGAGCTGCATTATTGGAAAATTTGCAGTTTTCAAATGTACCATTGATAGCTGAGAAATAGATGGCACCTCCATTTGATATAGCTTTATTGTTATTAAATGTACTATTTACGATATTTAGTCCCCTTGAATTTTGTTGAGTTGCAAAATAAATTGCACCCCCAATATTTGCATTGCAATTTTCAAATAAGCAATTGTATATTTCAATTGATTTAAATTTTTTATTGGGATAGCCACCTTTTGTTGTTAAAAATATGGCCCCGCCTGAATTAGATCTTTCACCAAGATTTGAAAATTTGCATGAGTAGAAATATATAACACTTGTTGGTGCATCAATTCTGTTCATTGTCTGGTCGCATGCATAAAAAGCATTTACAGATGGATTTGGTGGGATACTTCCTGAGATAATATCTACAAGATCAGTAAAAGGTTTTTCTTTGCAAGATCCATTGGTATCTAAGATGCTTTTTCTTAATTCATTCTCTGAATGAGATGCAACTAATTTTAATATTTGGAATAATATCAAAATCATATCAAGATATAAATGAATATTTAGAATTGAAAAAATTGATGAATTTCAATTTTCAATTCTTTCCGTTGCTAAAAATAATTATATTTTGTGAAAATTGTATAAATATAATTTTTTGAAAAATTGTGAAAATATATAAATATGATCTATTTATGGTATTTAATCATATTTGCTTAAAACTAGTGTTTTTAATCCTATTAATTCAATTAATAATTTCAATGATTTCCGTTGTTAAGAATTGAAAAGTTTCACTAAAATATGATGAACTCGTTAGTGTTGGCCAAACATTGTCATTCAAAAGTTGTCGTTGCTAAGATAAAATAATGGTCAAAAAGAAGAAAAAAAAAAAAAAAAAGAGAATCCAATTAAATGATCTAAATGATTTTTGCTGGTGGTAAATAGAATAATTAAGCTGTAGATAAAAGAATAAAACTGTAGATAAATAAAAAATTTACAATTTCTCAAAAAGTTTGTATTAAATTTTTTTTGAGAAATATTGAAAAGTTTAATTTGGCCTTGATAGTCAATAATTTAAGATTAATTTATTTAAATAATTAATTTATTTTTGATTCTCTTTTTTGCAACTTTTTGAGTATAGCATTTCCACTATAAAAAATATAAAATAATTATTTACCATCACTTGAAAGAGGAGAGTCAACTTATTTTTAACACAAAAACTCATAGTATAATTGGTTTGGATTTTTCATAAGTACACATAATATTTAATATAATATATAATAGTTTTTCTATCTAAAATATCCCTATAATTTATTTATATTATTGAGATAAAAATGTTTTATTCCATATTAGTCTAATTTGAATGCATATTCAAATATTTTTTTCTCTCAATTTTTTCTTTTCAAATTTTAGTATATTAGATTTACAAATTTTTCTTGATGGGATATTAATATTTTTTAAATATTCTTGCATATTTAATCATATATATAGATATAAAAAATAATTACTCATACGGTATTTTATATCAACTTATATATTTGCTTGATGGTATGCATAAAACTAATGATCGAGTGTAACTTATTATGACTCTAATAAAATATTGGTAGTTGGGATTTGAGATTTAGTCGAATAAATAGATTTATTATACGCATATATATCTAATATATTGTTTTCGAATGATTTGGTGTGTTGAATTTGTGGCAATGTTTGATTTAATAGCATCAGTAATTATTTCAAAAAACTGGTTATATCTCAGCCATTTTGTAAAAATATTGAATCTCGCATGGTTTATTCTAATTATATTAGCGGATACTTTCAAATCATCATTTGATCTATCTTGAATTATTTGAAATTTATATTCTCCAATTTTCATCGATTGCCCTTAATCAAATCATAAAAGTAATATTTATATATAATTATTTTTATATTATTTATAAATAAAATAGAATTTAGAATTTATTAATTACATAACGCAAAAAAAGGCAAACAATGAGAAAAAATTTCCCATTCAATTAGTTGACCCTCCTCTCACTTGAAAAACCTCATACTCTTCTCAATTTAACCTCATACTCCTCTCATTTAATTAAATGGGATTATCAAAATATTGAAAAGATTTATTTAAATGTGATTTTTTTAGCTGAAAAATTCAATGAGTTTTTTAGGTTAATTGAGAGAAATTTGAAAAAGAATAGAAAAATTATAAAATTGGATATATATTAATAATTAATTAATTTTTGAAAATATCTTACCATTTTTATCAATTTTAGTAAATTTGAAAATTGAATAATGCTTAACGGTTGCATAAAATTAATCTGCTTTTTTGTCATTTTTTATAATGGAAATTGATCTTAGGTGGACAAAAGAAGAGAAAGAAATATTCAGCCAAGTTCAAATTGAAATTTGTGATATGAAAGCTAATGGTTGCTCTTTAGAAAGAATTGCTAATAAGATCAATTTCCATTATAAAAAATGACAAAACCTCAGCAGACAGAGCACCAGCAGCCAAAGCGCCAGCAGCCAAAGCACCAGCAGCCAAAGCACCAGCAGCCAAAACCTCAGCAGCCAGATTTTACTTTTTTAATTACAAAAATACTATTTTAAATAAACGCCTCTATTTTGCTAATATGAAATTTGTACAGGACAATTAATCATTGCTTGTTTAAATAATCTTTTTTTTACAGATAATTATTTAAAAAATATTTCATACAAAACTTATTTATATATAATTTATTATTCAAAAATTATTTTAATCTTTTTTTATCATATAATTATTTTAGATTTTTTTCTCAATATTCACTTTAAGATGAAGATATAAGAATAAAATAATAAAATATAAATTATTTGAAAAGGCGGAATGACAAACTATAGAAAAAGTTACACCATTTTTTTCTGAGGAAAATTCGTTATTCTGACTTTTTGAGTTAATTGAGAAGGCACACAAAAAGTTCTAAAATTTTCTTGTAAAGTTTTGAAAAAGTTCACTAAGATAAAACCATGAAAAAGCGCCATTTTTATAGAACTAAACCAATCAAAGAAACCGAGATGACGACATTGCCGCCCATAGCATGATCACGATCAGTAATGCTTAGCAGCTAGCTGGTTGTAACTGCGGCGAGTCGTCATCCGGACAAAGATATCGCGATTTCATCCGGAAGATCTGGAATGACGACATTGCCGCCCATAGCAAGACCACGATCAGCAATGCTTAGCAGCTAGCTGGTTGTAACTGCGGCGAGTCGTCATCCGGACAAAGATATCGCGATTTCATCCGGAAGATCTGGAATTGACGACATTGCCGCCCATAGGACGACCACGGTGGCAATAAAAAGATGAAAATAAAACAAACAAAAAACAAACAAAATTGATTATTTAATATTATTGTGATTTTTTATTTTTTATTTTTATTTTTTATTTTTATTTTTTTTTTTTTGATAAAGCTTATTTAAAATATTCTGAGTCTTCTCAGAAATTTGTTAAGAGAAAAATCTGTTACCACCTGCAGCTAAATCTGCATTTTTCCAACTTGCTATTTTGAATTTAGATAAAAAATATATGACACCTGAATTATCGCATCTAGTTTCAAAAACATAGCGGACAAAATTAGAAAAACATATTTTTTCGATATCATGATATGATAATTGAGGATACATTCCTTTAATTTCAGCCTTCGTTTCATAGTATTTTTTCTTAATTAATTCGATGTCAGCATTACAGTCTTTTATCATTGAATCAAAATTGTCATCTTCGTCGTATAAATTTTCAAGTTTTAATTTTTCTTTCTTTTGACTTGTGTTACTTTCTTCTTTCTTTTTTCTGAAAACCAATTTTTCATCAAGTGCTCGAAAATCAAAATGATTTCCAGAATATTTGGCATCATTTGGATTAATATTTGGGAATTTTGGTAAAACATATGTAAAACAATTAAGAAACTCATTAATAAAAGAGCCTAATATATTCAATGATTCCTTATCAAACTTTCTATTCTTTTCAACTTCGTATATTGATATTATTCTATCTATATTTTTTCTATTTGATTTAAAAAGATTTTTTTCAAATTTATAATTCGGGAACTTTTTGAGAGATTGAACAAATAAATATTGAATATCAATTTCATTGCTATTTTTAACAATATTAAATATTTCTGATTTGCAAAAATTATTTAATATTGTATGTATGCAAGGAAGTTTCACTCCATAAATTGATTCAACAAAATCATCTTCACCACAATCACAATTTTCTTTTGAACATTTTAAATAATTATCTGGTCTCTTGCTAAGAATTTGTATAACTTTTTGAATCATTTTTTGATGTTTATTTTGAAAAGAATTTCCACAAATATCTGAGTAATTATTTATATAATTTAATAAATAATTTACAATTGTTGTGAAACCAGTTTTAAATGAATGAGTTCCGGAATCTGGCAATTTTTGATTGATATTTCCGTGGAAACCTTCCGAATGATTTGAACAACGAGCTACATGGTGGTCAGAACGAATCCATATTGCCCAATTAGCAATATAATAATCACTTTTTTTAATTTCTTCTTTATTTGGCATTCTTTCCACTTCATCTATATCTTTTAACATAATTTCAAAATCTTTTAATTTTTGTTTTTTTTCATTATCTTGATCGGTATCGTCAAATAAAGGTGAATTTGGATCTTTTTTATATTCGTCCATTTCAACTAAAATAAATTCTTTTTCTTGTTTATATATTAAATATGTTTTGCATCTCAATAACCTTGCAACCCATATGCCTAATGATGATTTAGGTCCAAATATTTGTATAATATGACGATGACAAAAATATTGAATATTTGAATGTAATTTACAGAACTTTTTGATAGGAGAACCTAAATCTGATAAAACAACTTTATTTTCAAAAACATTTTTATTTAAACAAAACTTATTTAATCCATCAAATAATAAATTATATAAAAAACGGTTCTCTTTAGGGCCAATTGATAATGCGAAAGGAAAACTTGAATTGAAATAAATTGAATGGTATATACAAAATTTGTAAGGCTTAAGCGCATAAAAAGAAGCATCAATTTGCAAATAATGCATATAATTTATAACTTCTAAAGCCCAAGGCATAATCCATATTATATTTTTAATAAAAGCAAAATCATTATTAAATTTAAATGCAAATCCATCGTCCTGAACTTTTTGAGTACTTATCTCAATATAAACAAAACCAGGTAAATGCAATAAAATTTTATAAAAATCATCATAACCTTGAAAACTAACGGCTCTTCTACGCAAGGTTCTTTTATCTAAAAAGTTTTGAAAAGCAAATTTTATAAATATTGGAAAATTAGAATTTTTTCGAGCTACGTAATTACAAAAAGTATAAAGCATTGAATTTTTATGTTTACATTGTTTATTCCAAAAATCTTGAGTCAAAAAAGGACACTCTTTATTTTTCAAAGTATATGGCGACGTCATGATACATTCTTCAAAATCAATAGTAACAACTTTCATAGTTTGGTTTTCAAGGAGTTGATCTCTAGCGAGAACTTTAATGGTTTCCAAATCGTTTTTGACAGTTATGCTAAATATTTGAATTTCAGTATTTATCTTTGATTTATTACAGCAACTAAACGAAAAAATGTCATTATAAACTCTTTTGTTGTTGCATATAAATTCTTTGGTTAAGCTATCGAGGAAAAGGATTAGCGAAATGATATTGAAATTCTGAGAATGCAAAGGAACAATTTCAATGAATGTTCTTAATCCTTTATCTTTTAAAGAATTAGGTCTTTGCGTATGAGATAGATATTTCGCTGAATAATAAAGATTTTGGTCTTCTTCCATAAATATAAAAAGACCATAATTCTTTCAAAAAGTTATATATATTTATTAAAAAAAAAAAAATTAACAAATTTCTGAGAAGACTCAGAATATTTTAAATAAGCTTTATCAAAATAAAAAAATTAAAAAATCGTAATAATAATATTAAATAATCAATTTTGTTTGTTTTTTGTTTGTTTTATTTTTATCTTTTTATTGCCACCGTGGTCGTCCTATGGGCGGCAATGTCGTCATTCCAGATCTTCCGGATGAAATCGCGATATCTTTGTCCGGATGACGACTCGCCGCAGTTACAACCAGCTAGCTGCTAAGCATTACTGATCGTGGTCTTGCTATGGGCGGCAATGTCGTCAATTCCAGATCTTCCGGATGAAATCGCGATATCTTTGTCCGGATGACGACTCGCCGCAGTTACAACCAGCTAGCTGCTAAGCATTACTGATCGTGATCATGCTATGGGCGGCAATGTCGTCATCTCGGTTTCTTTGATTGGTTTAGTTCTATAAAAATGGCGCTTTTTCATGGTTTTATCTTAGTGAACTTTTTCAAAACTTTACAAGAAAATTTTAGAACTTTTTGTGTGCCTTCTCAATTAACTCAAAAAGTCAGAATAACGAATTTTCCTCAGAAAAAAATGGTGTAACTTTTTCTATAGTTTGTCACTTCGCCATTTGAAAATTTGTGTGCAATAAATGTAAAACTCAGAAAATTCAAAGCTGATTCATGTGTATGAGGATAATTGAGAAGAGTAAGAGGTTTTTCAAGTGATGGTAATTTTCATTCAAAAAAAAAGATCGAAAAAAAATTTGAGATGATTTCTGAATATAAAAAAAATAAAAACTATTGAGAGAAAATTCAGAGAAAAATGCTTAAAAATGAAATAGCAATATGTGGAAAAGGGATGCAACTCCCATCATTGGGATTTCAAATCTGAAAAGATGTAGGAAAAAAATGACGTCTGCGGAAGGTTACATTTATGTCAAATTCTTGAAATTATTTTGAGTTTAATTTTCTTAGTTTTTTTAAAGGGGAATTGATCTCTCAATTTTTTACAAAAATTTGTAATCAAAAAATATTTATATATACAAATAATAAATATATTTTTGAAAATATATATAATATATATATTATAAAGGAAATTAATAATATAATATTTAAATATAGAACTAATTAATAATAAAATAATGCGAATTATAGCAAAATTAAGAATAATGAGAGAAATAAAATTATTCTTCTATTGTTATAACTACTAATTTTTAAATATATAAGCTATATATTATAAATATATTGTATAAATAAATTTCATAGTAGAAAAAAAAGATATAGATAAAATATTCATTTTTTTAAAGCTATTCAAAATGAAAAAATTGAAGCATTTCCGAATAACTTTTTGAATCATTTCCAAAAAAAAATTGAAAGAATAATGAAAGCTTAAAAAAAAATTGAAGCATTTTCGAATAACTTTTTGAACCAATTCCAAAAAAAATTGAAAGATTGCATTTCTTTTATCAAACTTTTTCTAAACATTATTTTTATTATTTTTTTTTTTTTGAACCATTTCCGAATAACTTTTTGAATATTTTTAGATAATTAACAAGAAACGTTTCCAATCTTCGACCTCGTATGGAAAATTTACTAATTCGGGATCAAGAGTTTCCATTAAAATTTGTTCTATGAATTTTCAGGAGTTTCTGCATAATCAAAAACATATTGATTTTTTTTATTCATTCAATTTTATCAAATCCCGAGGTATTTAACGAAGGAATGAAACTAAAATTTCAAAATTGAAGTTCTTTATGTATAAATTTTTTTAAAAATATTAATTAATTTATTTTTCATCCTGATATCAAAACCGCAATTTGTGAACGTTGCTTGACAGCAGGATCTTTAATTTTCACTTTAAATTCAAATAAATATTATAAATATCATATGTTTAAGCTTTTTTTGTAATTATTTGAGCAAATAAAATCATTATACAAAAACGTATTTTTCGATAATTTTAATATATTGATTATCTTTAAATTAATAATATTTATCTTTATTTTTTTAATAAATATATATTTAATTTTGTTTGTTAATGTGCATAAAACATGAATTATTATTTAAATTATAAAAAACAAAGTGAAATCGATATATTTACCAATTCCTTATGAATCTAGTAAATAAAATTTTATATCAAAAAGTTAGCATTATCACAAAAATTTTAAATTTTTCAATAAATTTCATATTTTCATATTTATCTTTCTTCCTCTACTATAGATTTGTTTGAGTTGTATTTATATTTTATTTATTATATAATATTGAATATATTTTTCTTATTTAGAAGACATAATTAAAAATTTTGAAATTTTGGTAAATTGATACCCCTTTGTTTTTTTAAAAAAACTAAATTTTTATGCTTTTGAAATTCAGTTTTTATTGAAAGAATGCCAGAACTGTAGACACTAAACCGTTTATAATTTTTTCAAAATTTTGATTTTGAAAAACGATTGATTTTGAATATTTTAAATTTATTGTTTGAATTTTTATTAAGCACAAATATAATAAGATTTTTAATCTATTAGATTTATCATAATTATCGTTTTAAATGAGAAATTTATGTTTTTTAAAATCAGAATTGAGAACTTTACATGAATTCCTCTCAATTTCAAATCTTTCTTTTCTCTCCAAATTCATAACAAATTTTTGAAATATTGATAAAATCATCGTTATTATATATGCATTTTCTGATGGCTAAATTTCACTGAATTTGGTGCGCTACATTTTTCGTAATAGCAATATGATTTACTTATTTTTGTTAATTTTTTAAAAAATATAAATTTCTAATGATGATTATCAATATCCAATAGGGTATTTTATGTTTTGGAGCTTCATTTCGTCAAATGATCAAAAAATTACATATCATTTTTTATTTACAATAGCTAAGTCCAACTTTATTAGGCAATAAATTCCAATTTATACCAATCAAAAATCAAATATATGATATTTTTTATGATATAAATGATTAATAAAATGCTTTTTATAGAAAAGTTTTAACAAAATTATCCAAGGTTAAAAATTTGCCTATTACGATCAGTATTTGAATTCAAAAGTCATCATTTTTTATAGTAATATCTTGTTTTCTAGCGCATTAAATATATCATAATTAATAGTTTAAATTTATTATCTGTTATTAAGTAAAATATTTTAATTATAATCATATTTATTACAAATTCGCTAGTTTCGACTCTTCTAGAATGCCGATAAAAAATATTGTAAAATTTTCAGTTTTTTTTTTATTCAACAAACACATATTTTCGAATAGAGTGAGGAGAATTATATGTAAACGGGAGAATAATATATAGTATTTGTACAAATTTTTAATTAATCTTTGAATAGCTAATGACTAGTATCATTAAAGTTAAGCTAAAATGATATACAGTTGTTCCACTTTTGTAACGGAAAAATCCACTTTCGTAACAGAAAATGTAACCACCAAAATTTTCAAAATTAGTTATCACCTAACTTTTTGATTTTTTATCCACTTTCGTAACAGAATTTTCCACTTTCGTAACAGAATTTTTTTTTGGTTTTTTAAAAAATCCATATTTTTCATTTTGCATTTCTTTTTTTTATCGAAATTCTTTCATAAAGGAAAGTTTAATCAAAAAATGATAATTATAAAGAGGTTTATTAAGTTATTAATATTAATTTTGGATTTACTCAAAACTCTTTTTTTAGAAGAAAATCATGTTTTTATAATTGTACTATAAATATAAATGAATATTAAACAGGAAAATTTATAAAAAGGATAGAATTCAAGAAAAAATTAGATTATAATTTCAGACAAAGCAAATAAAAAATCAGTATTGCATTATTATGATGAAATAAAATACATTTGTAATGGAATTTTAAGCTTTTAAAATAACAAAAATTCTTTTTTTAGCAAGATATTTGCAATAATTATCTTCATCTATAATTTCAAATAAAATGTTGTTCCCAATAACTACTGTGTTTTCTACAATTATTTGCATTATATTAAAAATGTAAAAACTCATTAAAAACAAAGATAATTAAATAATAAAATTTTCTGTTACGAAGGCTGATTTTAAATTGACCTTATAGGTGCGCCCACTTTTTGAGACAAAGCATATGAATAAGTTCAGAAAAAAAAATTGAAAGAGATATAAACTTTTTCAAAAGAACGCGCTAAAAAAATATTTGGTAAGAAAAAAGCAATGGATCAATAAAAGATATTGTAAGATTACCTATTTTTGCTCAATTAGAAATGACTGCTGTCACCTAAAGTGACGTTTTCCTGGAAACAATTCCAGATATCTACATCTAGATTAAGCATAATCTATATGTTGATCTACAGTTTTTCAATAATTGGTAAAAATATGAATCTTATAGTATTCAAATACAATGGAAAATAATACTCCTCAATCATCAGTACAGCCGACCGAAACAAGCAAATGAAACAGTTCAATCATCAGTACAGCCGACCGAAACAAGCAAATGAAACAGTTCAATCAGCAATACAGCGGGCCGATACAAGCAAATGAAACAGTTCAATCAGCAATACAGCCGACCGAAACAAGCAAATGAAACAGTTCAATCATCAGTACAGCCGACCGAAACAAGCAAATGAAACAGTTCAATCATCAGTACAGCCGACCGAAACAAGCAAATGAAACAGTTCAATCATCAGTACAGCCGACCGAAACAAGCAAATGAAACAGTTCAATCATCAGTACAGCCGACCGAAACAAGCAAATGAAACAGTTCAATCAGCAATACAGCGGGCCGATACAAGCAAATGAAACAGTTCAATCAGCAATACAGCCGACCGAAACAAGCAAATGAAACAGTTCAATCATCAGTACAGCCGACCGAAACAAGCAAATGAAACAGTTCAATCAGCAATACAGCGGGCCGAAACAAGCAATTGAAACAGTTCAATCATCAGTACAGCCGACCGAAACAAGCAAATGAAACAGTTCAATCATCAGTACAGCCGACCGAAACAAGCAAATGAAACAGTTCAATCATCAGTACAGCCGACCGAAACAAGCAAATGAAACAGTTCAATCATAAGTACAGCCGACCGATACAAGCAAATGAAACAGTTCAATCAGCAATACAGCGGGCCGAAACAAGCAATTGAAACAGTTCAATCATCAGTACAGCCGACCGATACAAGCAAATGAAACAGTTCAATCATCAGTACAGCCGACCGAAACAAGCAAATGAAACAGTTCAATCAGCAATACAGCCGACCGAAACAAGCAAATGAAACAGTTCAATCAGCAATACAGCGGGCCGATACAAGCAAATGAAACAGTTCAATCAGCAATACAGCCGACCGAAACAAGCAAATGAAACAGTTCAATCATCAGTACAGCCGACCGAAACAAGCAAATGAAACAGTTCAATCAGCAATACAGCGGGCCGAAACAAGCAATTGAAACAGTTCAATCATCAGTACAGCCGACCGAAACAAGCAAATGAAACAGTTCAATCATCAGTACAGCCGACCGAAACAAGCAAATGAAACAGTTCAATCATCAGTACAGCCGACCGAAACAAGCAAATGAAACAGTTCAATCATAAGTACAGCCGACCGATACAAGCAAATGAAACAGTTCAATCAGCAATACAGCGGGCCGAAACAAGCAATTGAAACAGTTCAATCATCAGTACAGCCGACCGATACAAGCAAATGAAACAGTTCAATCATCAGTACAGCCGACCGAAACAAGCAAATGAAACAGTTCAATCAGCAATACAGCCGACCGATACAAGCAAATGAAACAGTTCAATCAGCAATACAGCGGGCCGAAACAAGCAATTGAAACAGTTCAATCATCAGTACAGCCGACCGAAACAAGCAAATGAAACAGTTCAATCAGCAATACAGCCGACCGAAACAAGCAAATGAAACAGTTCAATCATCAGTACAGCCGACCGAAACAAGCAAATGAAACAGTTCAATCAGCAATACAGCGGGCCGAAACAAGCAATTGAAACAGTTCAATCATCAGTACAGCCGACCGAAACAAGCAAATGAAACAGTTCAATCATCAGTACAGCCGACCGAAACAAGCAAATGAAACAGTTCAATCATCAGTACAGCCGACCGAAACAAGCAAATGAAACAGTTCAATCAGCAATACAGCCGACCGATACAAGCAAATGAAACAGTTCAATCAGCAATACAGCGGGCCGAAACAAGCAATTGAAACAGTTCAATCATCAGTACAGCCGACCGATACAAGCAAATGAAACAGTTCAATCAGCAATACAGCGGGCCGAAACAAGCAAATAAAACAGTTCAATCAGCAATACAGCCGACCGAAACAAGCAAATGAAACAGTTCAATCAGCAATACAGCCGACCGAAACAAGCAAATGAAACAGTTCAATCAGCAATATAGTGGGGCGAAACAAGCAAATGAATCAGCTGCAGCCGCATTCACAAGATCAGCTGATTCATCTCAATCAGCTGTAACTACAGCCGCAGTCACAAGATCAGCTGATTCATCTCAATTATCTGCAGTTGCAGCCGCATTCACAAGATCAGCTGATTCATCTCAATCAGCTGTAACTGCAGCCGCAGTCACAAGATCAGCTGATTCATCTCAATCAGCTGTAACTGCAGCTGCAGTCACAAGATCAGCTGATTCATCTCAATTATCTGCAGTTGCAGCCGCAGTCACAAGATCAGCTGATTCATCTCAATCAGCTGTAACTGTAGCCGCAGTCACAAGATTAGCTGATTCAGCTCAATCAGCTGTAACTGCAGCCGCATTCACAAGATCAGCTGATTCATCTCAATCAGCTTCAGCTGCAGTCGCATTCACAAGATCAGCTGATTCATCTCAATCAGCTTCAGCTGCAAACGCATTCACAAGATCAGCTGATTCAGCTCAATAAGCTTCAGCTGCAACCGCAGTCACAAGATCAGCTGATTCATCTCAATCAGCTGTAACTGTAGCTGCAGTCACAAGATCAGCTGATTCAGCTCAATCAGCTTCAGCTGCAGCCGCAGTCACAAGATCAGCTGATTCAGCTCAATCAGCTGTAACTGCAACCGCAGTCACAAGATCAGCTGATTCAACTCAATAAGCTTCAGCTGCAACCGCATTCACAAGATCAGCTGATTCAGCTCAATCAGCTTCAGCTGCAACCGCATTCACAAGATCAGCTGATTCAGCTCAATCAGCTTCAGCTGCAAACGCATTCACAAGATCAGCTGATTCATCTCAATCAGCTTCAGCTGCAGTCGCATTCACAAGATCAGCTGATTCATCTCAATCAGCTTCAGCTGCAACCGCAGTCACAAGATCAGCTGATTCAGCTCAATCAGCTGTAACTGCAGCCGCAGTCACAAGATCAGCTGATTCATCTCAATCAGCTGTAACTGCAGCCGCAGTCACAAGATCAGCTGATTCAGCTCAATCAGCTTCAGCTGCAGTCGCATTCACAAGATCAGCTGATTCATCTCAATCAGCTTCAGCTGCAGTCGCATTCACAAGATCAGCTGATTCATCTCAATCAGCTTCAGCTGCAGTCGCATTCACAAGATCAGCTGATTCATCTCAATCAGCTTCAGCTGCAGTCGCAGTCACAAGATCAGCTGATTCATCTCAATCAGCTTCAGCTGCAGTCGCATTCACAAGATCAGCTGATTCAGCTCAATCAGCTGTAACTGCAGCCGCAGTCACAAGATCAGCTGATTCATCTCAATCAGCTGCAATTGCAACCGCAGTCACAAGATTAGCTGATTCATCTCAATCAGCTGTAACTGTAGCTGCAGTCACAAGATCAGTTGATTCAGCTCAATCAGCTTCAGCTGCAGCCGCAGTCACAAGATCAGCTGATTCATCTCAATCAGCTGTAACTGCAGCCGCAGTCACAAGATCAGCTGATTCATCTCAATCAGCTGCAATTGCAACCGCAGTCACAAGATTAGCTGATTCAGCTCAATCAGCTGCACTTTCGGACGCAGTCACAAGATCAGCTGATTCATCTCAATCAGCTGTAACTGCAGCCGCAGTCACAAGATCAGCTGATTCATCTCAATCAGCTGCAATTGCAACCGCAGTCACAAGATTAGCTGATTCAGCTCAATCAGCTGCACTTTCGGACGCAGTCACAAGATCAGCTGATTCATCTCAATCAGCTGTAACTGTAGCTGCAGTCACAAGATCAGTTGATTCAGCTCAATCAGCTTCAGCTGCAGCCGCAGTCACAAGATCAGCTGATTCATCTCAATCAGCTGTAACTGCAGCCGCAGTCACAAGATCAGCTGATTCATCTCAATCAGCTGCAATTGCAACCGCAGTCACAAGATTAGCTGATTCAGCTCAATCAGCTGCACTTTCGGACGCAGTCACAAGATCAGCTGATTCATCTCAATCAGCTGTAACTGTAGCTGCAGTCACAAGATCAGCTGATTCAGCTCAATCAGCTTCAGCTGCAGCCGCAGTCACAAGATCAGCTGATTCAGCTCAATCAGCTGTAACTGCAACCGCAGTCACAAGATTAGCTGATTCAGCTCAATCAGCTGTAACTGCAGCCGCAGTCACAAGATCAGCTGATTCATCTCAATCAGCTGTAACTGTAGCCGCAGTCACAAGATTAGCTGATTCAGCTCAATCAGCTTCAGCTGCAGCCGCAGTCACAAGATCAGCTGATTCATCTCAATCAGCTGTAACTGCAGCCGCAGTCACAAGATCAGCTGATTCATCTCAATCAGCTGTAACTGCAGCCGCAGTCACAAGATCAGCTGATTCATCTCAATCAGCTGTAACTGTAGCCGCAGTCACAAGATTAGCTGATTCAGCTCAATCAGCTTCAGCTGCAGCCGCAGTCACAAGATCAGCTGATTCATCTCAATCAGCTGTAACTGCAGCCGCAGTCACAAGATCAGCTGATTCATCTCAATCAGCTGTAACTGCAGCCGCAGTCACAAGATCAGCTGATTCATCTCAATCAGCTGTAACTGCAGCCGCAGTCACAAGATCAGCTGATTCATCTCAATCAGCTTCAGCTGCAGTCGCATTCACAAGATCAGCTGATTCATCTCAATCAGCTTCAGCTGCAGTCGCATTCACAAGATCAGCTGATTCATCTCAATCAGCTGTAACTGCAGCCGCAGTCACAAGATCAGCTGATTCAGCTCAATCAGCTTCAGCTGCAGTCGCATTCACAAGATCAGCTGATTCATCTCAATCAGCTTCAGCTGCAGTCGCATTCACAAGATCAGCTGATTCAGCTCAATCAGCTGCAGCCGCAGCCGTAGTCACAAGATCAGCTGATTCAGCTCAATCAGCTTCAGCTTCAGCCGCATTCACAAGATCAGCTGATTCAGCTCAATCAGCTTCAGCTGCAGCCGTAATCACAAGATCAGCTGATTCAGCTCAATCAGCTTCAGCTTCAGCTGCATCCGTAGTCACAAGATCAGCTGATTCAGCTCAATAAGCTTCAGCTGCAACCGCATTCACAAGATCAGCTGATTCAGCTCAATCAGCTTCAGCTGCAGCCGCATTCACAAGATCAACTGATTCAGCTCAATCAGCTGTAACTGCAGTCGCATTCACAAGATCAGCTGATTCATCTCAATCAGCTGTAACTGCAGTCGCATTCACAAGATCAGCTGATTCAACCAAATCAACCGCTGTCAAAAACATCAAAAACAGTTCTAATATTTGTTTCATAATTTATAAATAATAATTTTATTAATTCATTTTTTTATTTATTTAAAGAATCTCTTTTTTTTCATTATTAAATCAGCAGCTTTCCAACACTCTATTTTAAATGCTGGAAGCCATATATAGATTTCTTCATCTTTCAAAAATGATAAATATTCTAGATATTTATCGAAGCATATAGAATATGCGATTGAGCTTTTTGACATTGTTGGGTACACAGTCAAAAGTTCATAGATCGTTTCATATAATGATCGTTTTGCTTTTTTTTTAGCTTCGCTTTGATTTTCTTCTGTCGTTATTGCAATATTATCAGGGATCTCTATCCTCTTGAACCATTTAATTGGTTGATTTTGCTTAAAATCGATATATTTATTTGAAAATCCTTCATTGACTGAATGAATATTCCAATTTAGATCAAAATTTTGGATTTTGGGAGTATTAAATGTGAAACAATGCTGAATTGAAGTTACAAAATTCAGGATTTCTGTATCATCTAAAGCAAAATTTTCTTCCAGAAGTGAAACTTTCAAAGTTTTGAGGTATAGGCTTGCATTATCTATATTGATATGTGAAAATAAGTGATTCACACTTAATACTGCAGCAAGAAAAGTATTAAAATGACAATTATTAGGAACCTTTTCAAGCTTGTTTTTGATATTAATAATTTCCATTTTTGCATTTGAAAATAGCTTATGTTTACATGGAATAGCTGCTCCGTATATTAAATTGTTATATTTGTCTTCTTCGCATTCACAATACTCTAAGCAATTAGATAAAATATTATACCTAGGATCATTTAAATTTTTCTGAAGAACCTCGATGTATTGTTTAATTTTTCGTTTAATTGTTTTACCATATCTTTTGGTATAAATAAAATGTTTAAGAACAACATCAATTAAATTAGTTAATTTTTTCGGTAATCCGTAAGCAGCATTGACAGTTCTGTTTATAACACTATGTAAAGCTTCGTTGTGATTGGAGCACCGGCCAACATGATGCTCCCTCCGAATCCACAAAGCCCAATTTTTGTAATAATAATCTGATTGAACATCGCAATCTTCAAAACTAGCCATTATTCTGACTTCTTCAATTTTGAGCTTGAGGTCATCGCTTATAGGACCAAATTTCAGCCTTTCTTTTTCATATTTGTCCAAATCTCTTAATACCTCATCTGCTACATTAATATAATTAATAAAAGAAAAGCATTTAAGCAATTTATTCACCATTAAACCAAGTGCACAGGATGAGCCAAAATGCTCGATTATATGCCTGTGGCAAAAATAATGAGTAATGCCAAAAGATTTACATACAGATTTAATAGATTGATGCATATCTGAGATAATAAACATTTCTTTCCACAATATGCCTTTTTGAGTAATTTCATCTATTGAATCAAAAAAAATTTTGTAAAGTTCAAGGCATTCCTGTGGCGCTATTGTGATTGCAAGAGGCACTGATTCATTAAAAATCACCCCTTGCAATACACAATAGACATAAGGTTTCATGCCATCAAATGATCCATCAACTTCCAAATAATGGATGGACTTTAATGCTGTAACTGCCCAAGGAAACACAATCGATATTGTTTGAATTTCTTTATCGACATCTGGGTTTTTTTGTTGATATGTAATTTTGATATCACCCGGACAAGAATCTAAAACTTCCAAAATACTCCTTGGCGATCTATTATTGAATAATAAATCTATTTGTGTTTTTCTAGGATTCATCAACCTTTGAAAAAAACATGTTATACATTGCGGACAATCTTTATCAGAAAGTTTAAGGTAATAATTAGCAACTTGATAAAGTAAAGAATCCTCACTTGGTTTATCGTATAAATTTTGAAAATCGAAGATCTTTTGAGAATGATTGGATTTGAATATTAAACAAGGTATGGATTCTTTATCGGAAAAGGAAAACATTGACATATGATACTTGATAAAAACATTTATTGATTTGAAATTCTGTCCTATTTCAATTTGAAAATAGTAATTTTCACTTGAAGTTCGAAATGAATCTAATTTCCTTTTAAATAAATCGATACGCAATGATTTATCATTACATTGTAAAAATTTGCTTACGTAATAATCATTTTGAGTGAATTTTGCGAAATCAATAAAAGATATGAATTCGAAGTTTGGCCTATCAAAAGGAATCATTTCAATTCTTCTTTTGGCTACATCGCGATTGCCATTTTGAATCAAATCGAGGGGATTTGAAGGACGAATGATAAATTCTTCTGTTTGCAGAAAATCCATTATAACAAATAATAAACGGCATTATTTTGAAAAATTATAATAATTGAAATAAAAAGAGATTATAAGAGATAATTTTGTTTAAATAATAAACATTGTTTGTACTGTAGCTGATTGAGATGAATCAGCTGATCTTGTGAATGCGGCTGCAGTTACAGCTGATTGAGATGAATCAGATGATCTTGTGAATGCGGCTGCAACTGAAGATGATTGAGATGAATCAGATGATCTTGTGAATGCGGCTGCAACTGCAGATAATTGAGATGAATCAGCTGATCTTGTGAATACGGCTGCGGCTACAGCTGATTGAGCTGAATCAGTTAATCTTGTGACTGCGGCTGCAGTTACAGCTGATTGAGATGAATCAGCTGATCTTGTGACTGCGGCTGAAATTGCAGCTGATTGAGCTGAATCAGCTAATCTTGTGACTGCGGTTGCAGTTACAGCTGATTGAGATGAATCAGCTGATCTTGTGACTGCGGCTGCAGCTGAAGCTGATTGAGCTGAATCAGTTAATCTTGTGACTGCGGTTGCAGTTACAGCTGATTGAGATGAATCAGCTGATCTTGTGACTGCGGCTGCAGTTACAGCTGATTGAGCTGAATCAGCTGATCTTGTGACTGCGGCTGCAGCTGAAGCTGATTGAGCTGAATCAGTTAATCTTGTGACTGCGGCTGCAGTTACAGCTGATTGAGATGAATCAGCTGATCTTGTGACTGCGGCTGAAATTGCAGCTGATTGAGCTGAATCAGCTAATCTTGTGACTGCGGTTGCAGTTACAGCTGATTGAGATGAATCAGCTGATCTTGTGACTGCGGCTGCAGTTGAAGCTGATTGAGCTGAATCAGTTAATCTTGTGACTGCGGCTGCAGTTACAGCTGATTGAGATGAATCAGCTGATCTTGTGAATACGAATGCAGTTACAGCTGATTGAGATGAATCAGCTGATCTTGTGAATGCGACTGCAGCTGAAGCTGATTGAGATGAATCAGCTGATCTTGTGACTGCGGCTGCAGTTACAGCTGATTGAGATGAATCAGCTGATCTTGTGAATGCGACTGCAGCTGAAGCTGATTGAGATGAATCAGCTGATCTTGTGACTGCGGCTGCAGTTACAGCTGATTGAGATGAATCAGCTGATCTTGTGACTGCGGCTGCAGTTACAGCTGATTGAGCTGAATCAGCTGATCTTGTGACTGCGGCTGCAGCTGAAGCTGATTGAGCTGAATCAGTTAATCTTGTGACTGCGGCTACAGTTACAGCTGATTGAGATGAATCAGCTGATCTTGTGACTGCGGCTGCAGCTGAAGCTGATTGAGCTGAATCAGTTAATCTTGTGACTGCGGCTGCAGTTACAGCTGATTGAGATGAATCAGCTGATCTTGTGACTGCGGCTGAAATTGCAGCTGATTGAGCTGAATCAGCTAATCTTGTGACTGCGGTTGCAACTGCAGATAATTGAGATGAATCAGCTGATCTTGTGACTGCGGCTGAAATTGCAGCTGATTGAGCTGAATCAGCTAATCTTGTGACTGCGGTTGCAACTGCAGATAATTGAGATGAATCAGCTGATCTTGTGACTGCGGCTGCAGCTGAAGCTGATTGAGATGAATCAGCTGATCTTGTGACTGCGGTTGCAGTTACAGCTGATTGAGCTGAATCAGCTGATCTTGTGAATACGAATGCAGTTAAATCTGATTGAGATGAATCAGCTGATCTTGTGACTGCGGCTGTAGTTACAGCTCATTGAGATGAATCAGCTGATCTTGTGACTGCGGTTGCAGTTACAGCTGATTGAGATGAATCAGCTGATCTTGTGACTGCGGCTGCAGTTGAAGCTGATTGAGCTGAATCAGTTAATCTTGTGACTGCGGCTGCAGTTACAGCTGATTGAGATGAATCAGCTGATCTTGTGAATACGAATGCAGTTACAGCTGATTGAGATGAATCAGCTGATCTTGTGAATGCGACTGCAGCTGAAGCTGATTGAGATGAATCAGCTGATCTTGTGACTGCGGCTGCAGTTACAGCTGATTGAGATGAATCAGCTGATCTTGTGAATGCGACTGCAGCTGAAGCTGATTGAGATGAATCAGCTGATCTTGTGACTGCGGCTGCAGTTACAGCTGATTGAGATGAATCAGCTGATCTTGTGACTGCGGCTGCAGTTACAGCTGATTGAGCTGAATCAGCTGATCTTGTGACTGCGGCTGCAGCTGAAGCTGATTGAGCTGAATCAGTTAATCTTGTGACTGCGGCTACAGTTACAGCTGATTGAGATGAATCAGCTGATCTTGTGACTGCGGCTGCAGCTGAAGCTGATTGAGCTGAATCAGTTAATCTTGTGACTGCGGCTGCAGTTACAGCTGATTGAGATGAATCAGCTGATCTTGTGACTGCGGCTGAAATTGCAGCTGATTGAGCTGAATCAGCTAATCTTGTGACTGCGGTTGCAACTGCAGATAATTGAGATGAATCAGCTGATCTTGTGACTGCGGCTGAAATTGCAGCTGATTGAGCTGAATCAGCTAATCTTGTGACTGCGGTTGCAACTGCAGATAATTGAGATGAATCAGCTGATCTTGTGACTGCGGCTGCAGCTGAAGCTGATTGAGATGAATCAGCTGATCTTGTGACTGCGGTTGCAGTTACAGCTGATTGAGCTGAATCAGCTGATCTTGTGAATACGAATGCAGTTAAATCTGATTGAGATGAATCAGCTGATCTTGTGACTGCGGCTGTAGTTACAGCTCATTGAGATGAATCAGCTGATCTTGTGACTGCGGTTGCAGTTACAGCTGATTGAGATGAATCAGCTGATCTTGTGACTGCGGCTGCAGTTACAGCTGATTGAGATGAATCAGCTGATCTTGTGAATACGAATGCAGTTAAATCTGATTGAGATGAATCAGCTGATCTTGTGACTGCGGTTGCAGTTACAGCTGATTGAGATGAATCAGCTGATCTTGTGACTGCGGCTGCAGTTACAGCTGATTGAGATGAATCAGCTGATCTTGTGACTGCGGCTGTAGTTACAGCTCATTGAGATGAATCAGCTGATCTTGTGACTGCGGTTGCAGTTACAGCTGATTGAGATGAGTCAGCTGATCTTGTGAATGCGACTGCAGCTGAAGCTGATTGAGATGAATCAGCTGATCTTGTGAATGCGGCTACAATTGCAGCTGATTGAGCTGAATCAGCTGATCTTGTGACTGCGGTTGCAGCTGAAGCTGATTGAGATGAATCAGCTGATCTTGTGACTGCGGCTGCAGTTACAGCTGATTGAGATGAATCAGCTGATCTTGTGAATGCGACTGCAGCTGAAGCTGATTGAGATGAATCAGCTGATCTTGTGACTGCGGCTGCAGTTACAGCTGATTGAGATGAATCAGCTGATCTTGTGACTGCGGCTGCAGTTACAGCTGATTGAGATGAATCAGCTGATCTTGTGACTGCGGCTGCAGCTGAAGCTGATTGAGATGAATCAGCTGATCTTATGACTGCGGTTGCAGCTGAAGCTGATTGAGCTGAATCAGCTGATCTTGTGAATGCGACTGCAGCTGAAGCTGATTGAGATGAATCAGCTGATCTTGTGACTGCGGCTGCAGTTACAGCTGATTGAGATGAATCAGCTGATCTTGTGAATGCGACTGCAGCTGAAGCTGATTGAGCTGAATCAGCTGATCTTGTGAATGCGACTGCAGCTGAAGCTGATTGAGATGAATCAGCTGATCTTGTGACTGCGGTTGCAGCTGAAGCTGATTGAGATGAATCAGCTGATCTTGTGACTGCGGCTGCAACTGCAGATAATTGAGATGAATCAGCTGATCTTGTGACTGCGGCTGCAGTTACAGCTGATTGAGATGAATCAGCTGATCTTGTGAATGCGACTGCAGCTGAAGCTGATTGAGATGAATCAGCTGATCTTGTGACTGCGGCTGCAACTGCAGATAATTGAGATGAATCAGCTGATCTTGTGACTGCGGCTGCAACTGCAGATAATTGAGATGAATCAGCTGATCTTGTGACTGCGGCTGCAGTTACAGCTGATTGAGATGAATCAGCTGATCTTGTGAATGCGACTGCAGCTGAAGCTGATTGAGATGAATCAGCTGATCTTGTGACTGCGGCTGCAGCTGAAGCTGATTGAGCTGAATCAGCTGATCTTGTGACTGCGGTTGCAATTGCAGCTGATTGAGATGAATCAGCTGATCTTGTGACTGCGGCTGCAGTTACAGCTGATTGAGATGAATCAGCTGATCTTGTGAATGCGACTGCAGCTGAAGCTGATTGAGATGAATCAGCTGATCTTGTGACTGCGACTGCAGCTGAAGCTGATTGAGCTGAATCAGCTGATCTTGTGAATGCGACTGCAGCTGAAGCTGATTGAGATGAATCAGCTGATCTTGTGACTGCGGCTGCAGTTACAGCTGATTGAGATGAATCAGCTGATCTTGTGACTGCGGCTGCAGCTGAAGCTGATTGAGCTGAATCAGCTGATCTTGTGACTGCGGTTGCAATTGCAGCTGATTGAGATGAATCAGCTGATCTTGTGACTGCGGCTGCAGTTACAGCTGATTGAGATGAATCAGCTGATCTTGTGAATGCGACTGCAGCTGAAGCTGATTGAGATGAATCAGCTGATCTTGTGAATGCGACTGCAGCTGAAGCTGATTGAGCTGAATCAGCTGATCTTGTGAATGCGACTGCAGCTGAAGCTGATT